>CM046881.1:30658664-31258664 GCA_025667525.1 Glebionis coronaria
TTAATCCTTGTTATACTTATATTATCAGTATCTACATTTTATAAGTTGGGCCTAAATGGGTTAAGTCCAATAAATAAGTTTATAAGGGTTTTAGTCCATTTTGTTGTTTTATTAGTCCGATAACGTTAATTTAGTCTGTTAATATCCGTATGTCCTATAGTTCGGGTTTTATCGGTTTTTATTTGTATTAGTTACTTATATATCAGTATATGACTTTTTAAAAATTTTACATTAGACGAGTTTGATCGTCTAAGTTTTAATTGACGAAAAACGTTAATTTTGCGGTAATAGCCGAAAAAGTTGTAAAAATCAAGTTTATAGTTTTTATTACTTATAAGTATTATTCCACTACCATTTTTACAATTTATACACTTATTTAACCTTTTACATATTTATATAAATAAGTTTTATAAGTTAGTAGGTTTTTATTTTACATTTTATATATTAAAATGTGAGTGCTTATATAATAGTATTATTCTTTAATTTCCAAAAATCTGATTTTTAACTTCATCTTCACCAAAACTGCCATATCTTGAGTTCTACATGGAGATAGAAGCTCAAATTTTTATCACATAAACTACATGATATGTGCTACATTTAACTCTTCTATAGATACTGTTGAATCATCCTTTAAGTATTTTCTAAAAATCGTCCAAAACAGTAACTTCAGATTTATACCCTAAACTTGTTTTGATCATATCTCACTCATTACTTTGATTCCATTGCATGGCCAACTCTCACATGTGTACAAGACTCATAGATTACTGTAAATCTATTCTACTTCATCATTTTATCAGTTCATGACTTGGTTCTTTACTGTTTTATACAGCCATCAAATTTAACCAAGATTTTAACCTTGTTTCTTATGGTTTTTCACCTTTTTATCCATGATTATCAACAACAAATCCCCACATAACATTTTTATCATCATATAATCATCATAAATATATACAATAGGAAATAAAATACATGTTTACATAATCAAATTAACAAGGAGATGAGGAGGACAATCTTTATACCACCATGATGATGTAGGTTGATCAAAACATGGATTTTTGATGGAGAAACTTGTGGATATCCATGACCATCTTCAAGACCACCATGCTCCATGAACTCCTTGTGGAAAATCAGCCTTGATACTCCATGAAAACTCCTCCTTGGATGTTATGAACACCACCAATCAATAGGGTTTCAAAGTGGCTTCAACATGTATATGAATAACATGAGATTTTGTGGTTGATTTTTGATCAAATGAGGGTGTTCTTGTGTAGGGTGGGACGGCATTTAGAGAGAGAGATGGGAGAAAATGGTGGTTTGCATGTTGTGTGTGTGTGGGAAGTGGTTTAGCTACATGGTTTTGATATACATGTAGCTTACAAAGTAAGCTTTAGCAACAAGTGTTTCTAGTTGCTTGTAAACTTGACATATCATGTGTTGAGTAGCTAGTTTGGCTGTCCCATGTTAGTGGGGTGGGGCAAGTGTAACCTTGTTTTATCCCACTAATTTACGGGTATTCCTCGATTCTAGTTTCCTCGATTTGCGTGCCCTCGGGTCGTTTTACGAAAGGCGTTTTTATAAGTTATGAATCACCGTCACAAAACGAATCCAATAAAAATTGTCTCATCAAAAACGGAGTTCGAAAACGTAAATACGTAATCCTAAGGTTTCCGGTTTAGTCGTAAAGGACGTTAAAATAAAATCGTAAGTCCTAGTCTCTTCTCGTAAATTTGTGAGTTTATGAACCAACATAAATTTAAAACTCCAAAATAATATTCACGGACAAATTTATTTTCTGAAATGTCGGACTGTCACCAAAGACGGTGTATGTAAACGTAAGCACGTAACGTTGAATCCTCCGGTTTAGACGTAGTCGATGCTACTCCAAGACGTAAATCCAAATTTCTTCCCAGAAATAAGTGAGTTCATATTATAACATTAAAATAATGTTTTCAAATAAATATTGAGAATAAAATATCAATCGTAAATTGACGGATTGTCACAACTACCATAGTTGAAGGTATTCAATCCTGGCTGCATGTAGACAAGGTTGTAGCTTCTGGTAAGTGATTGGTTTGGTTCTTCTATTCTTGTGTTATACTTACATTCTTTTCACCAATATGTACAGTGATTGGTGACTCACATTTTACTTTAGTTAGTCAGTTAAAAAAATTAATTTTTATATAATATCTGCTTATACTTTAAACATGTGATGAAATTTCAAACTTGTAAATAATATAATATCTGCTTATACTTTTCCATCATGACATTCTTTTTCGCTTGAAGTTTTCACACTTGGGCTGTTTTGAGAGGTACTTCTGGTGTTGGACATAGTCCATACAACAAATGGTGCTCAACTCACCATGTTTAACAGACAATAAAGAGTTGATTCACCATGAGGGTACGGCTCTGGTGTGATTATCAAATCCGTTGATGGTTGCCAGGTTACCTAAAACTGGATGGTTTTCACTTGCCTTGGTCCTAGACTGAAAAGTGGCTAGTCCACGGGGGTACGACTCTTGGTAAAGATCTATATCAAATCCGTTGATAGCTGTAATAGCTTGCTCAAAGCTATAGGGTTTTCAGCTCACCGATGCTTCATTGCTAAGAGTTTGCTAGTCCGGAAGGGTACGGCTTCTGGTAAAGACTCATATCAAATCTGTTGACGGCTATGATGATTTGCCCAAAATCCATTAGGGTACCCCCACTCACCATTGATTTACGTTCTAAGAGTTGGGCTAGAATCTGGTCTCCCATGGTGATGCTTATTCTACCACAAAGACTAGCTAGCCCAAGAGGGAGCAACTACTTGGTAAAGGCTCATCAAATCTTCTCATGTTGCTGTAAAGATTCAACAAGGTGCAGATCTGTTTCAAGCTTTCAAGAAGCTTCTAGGTGTTACTCGTTGCAGCAGTCTTTGTGTTGTTCATGCTGATGGTTATGTTGCTGCTGTTTGTGTTGTTGTTTCAATTCTCAAGCTGTTTTGCAAGATCTACCAGGAAACTTGAACTCAACAAGTCAAATTCAAGTTTATGGGAGGATTGTTAGGACCTCTGTAATAGACATTTGTAATAGGTATGCTAGGAGGTATGTAGTTCCTCCTGGTCCTAGTAGTAGTAGGAGCAACACGTGCTCCTGGTCTAGTAGAAAGTCAAACATTATTATTCTGAGTAGTTTGTTAGGATATGCATGAGATATGTTAGGAAAGGATATGCATATCAGAAGTAACACATTTTGGTTTAATGCTGTATTAGGGTTTACTTGTAGTATAAAAAGAACCATTGGCAGAAGGGTTAGACACACCTTCATCAAACATTATTCATTTGATTAATGTAGAAATCCTTAGTAAGGATCAAGTTATTTTAGTTACTCTGTTTCTTCTTGTTCATAGTATTTGTATTCCACACTTATATTGTGTGTTTCATTAAGAGTCTCTCTGTGAATAGACTTGTGATTACAGAAGTCGTTCACCATCCTTAACAGGTTGCAAGATCCATATCTAGTGGACCCAACAGTATTGTCTTAATCTTCATCTTCAAGATCGAATAAGAAGTGAATCAATGCAAAGAGGAAATGCTCATATATGAATGATATATCCCACTCGTGAATGGTTAACATGTCTGTAAACATGTATGAATTGTTGAACAAATTATTCTTATTCTCTTTTTTATTTTTAGGATATTATGTGTTCATTAACTAATACTTTGTGTTTGGATTTTCTAGTATTTTAATCCTAATTATCCATGCTATCGATCTATCGATTTGCATGGCTCTGTGCATCTTGTGTGTTAGTTAGCTTCCTAGACCTTGATTTATAGTCCATTTTGGCTTGATAAACATTTATATTAAATATGGCTTATCTATAGTTACTGGAAGTGCCCTTTTTCAAACCCACTGGGGGCGGATCCTTATCTAGGTTGCGGTTCCTTAGTAATAAAGAACCGCGCCTCTCTATAAGGAACCGCCTATGAATATTCCGAGAAGAATCTTTGCTTTACACTATTCTCCCTTGATCTGTGTAAATATTGATAAAACTTGCACTTTCCTAAACAAGGCTACCTAATTTCATTGTTCACTTAAAACACTTTTAACCCATTACTAGTTTGGATCATCCCTTTCTCTTCTTAAACACTTTGTTGTTGATTGTGTTCCTCATCCCTTCAACTCTTCTCTAAACCTTAACACATAACCATGGTATCCACTAGAACGTCCAATTCTTTCAAAACTTCTTCATCCAAAAGAAACCTTAAGATTAAATTCAAGTTTCCTAAACTTGGCTCTCCATCTTCTCACAAACCAAAAAGTGAAGTCTCACCTATTTTCATCTCTTCGTCTCTTTCACCACCACTTGCTTCATGGGAGACAAAATCAACTCATGGTACTAACCATTCACATGGTTTTACCTCCTCTTCATTCCAATCAAGAATGAATGAGTTTTCCTCACCATTCACTTCTAGTCCTCCTTTAAATGTGACTTTTCAACCTCAACCTCTAAAAAACATTCCCTTTGTCCTTGAGCCTTTGGTTACCTCTCATTTCACTCCACCAAATTCTCACATCTCACCCTTGGACACTATGCCTCCACCCCTCCTCCACCCTCAAACACTAATGCTCCTATCTTGGGCATTCCTATTCCTTACTTCATGGGTGATCCTTACTTCTTTGGTTCCTAGAAGCTCATGGTGTAAATTGCCCATGTTGTCTCTATAATAACTAACATAATTCAAAACCTAAGTTTGGAGATGCTTGGTCTTCATAGAAGGTTGTATGATTTCTTGCTTGCCTTGTTCTCCATGCCTCCTCCTCCTAGGATATGAATGATGGTTTTCAAAATAAAATGTTTTTTTAAAGAAGGTCAAGCCAAAGAGGACTATGAATTCAAGACCTAGTTTTAGCTAACTTTGTATTAGTTTGTTTTTATTTCATTTCTTGTATTTCTTTTCTTTTCCCTCATGATTTTCTCATGTGGATGATCTATAGACTTAGTTTTATGTGTTTTAACCTATGTGGTCACATTAATCAACTTCAATTTATTTAAATTGAACCTAAATCTATCACAACCTCTAAAAACTTGACTTAAAATTGGATCAAAATATTATCTAAATATTTTGTCACCCTTTGTCAAGACATTCTTTGTGAATTTGTTGCCTTTATGCAACCCTAGCATACTCTAGTGCTAAAAGAGGTAAAAATCCAAGATTTGCAAAATTTTGAAAAAGTCTTATTTTTCTCCAATTTTTTTGAAAATCATGGTCTCTGGTCTACTGGACGCGGATCCTTAGCCCTTAGGCGGCTCCATATTGATATGGAACTACAGGCTCTCATAAGGAACCGCGTACAGGAAAGCTACTTTTAGCTTATTTTGGTTTTTCTTCTTTGACCACTGTCTTGGTTAAGATTCTTTGTTTACCCATTTCGGCTAACCATTCCCTAAAACCTTTTATTTTCATTTCAAATATTTGACTTGTCTATTTTCTTTAAATTCTTCTCTTTTGGGAGTTCTTCTCATCCCTCATAATGCTTAATTCTTCCATTCCTAACCTTGACATTTCTTTGTCACAATCTTCTTAACCTAAAGCTTCTTCTTCTAAGCTTTCAAAGAAACCGAAAATCTCGGTTCGATCCGTTTGGATCAAAAAGAACAATAATCCTCATGATTCTTCTTCTACAAAATCCTCCAAGAATTCTTCTTTCTCTCCGATTAAATATTGGAATCAGACTTACTCTATAAATCCAATTACCAGAGAAAATGAAATTCTTCAACCACCACCTATACCTTTCAACTCTCCTCAACTCAATGACCTATCTTCTTTCCCTAATCTTACTAGGCATTGTGAAAAACATCTCTTATCCATTATCTCCCTCTCCACCAAACTCTAATTTTGATGGACCTCCCCCATCTAACGACTTTATTTTGCATCATGGTTCCTCGTGTGCTTGTTGTCGTTTTCAACAAATTGAACTTGCTCATATCTATGACAAGCTAAATTTCCTTGAATTCCTCCTCACTCGACCTCTTCTCAAAGTTTTCGTTCCCGTGAACAAAACTTTGAATGATGTGTCGTCGTCTTTCATTTCCAACTAAGGCACAATTTGTACTTTAGTTGTTTGAGTCAATAAAACTTAAGCAGACTTGGAAGATTATCACTATTAGAGTAGTTTACGCTTTGTGGTTTATTTTCCATATTTTTTGCTTTAAATATTCATATTGTGTGTATGAATATTTCTCTTGTATGTTATATCATATTTATGTAATATGAATGTTATGTGTGATATCTTTCCCGCTAATTCTATTTCACACATTTGTTAAAGAGTTGATCATGGTTAAAACATACAATTAATTATGGGTGATTCCATAAATTCTAAATTTTAACCCCTTGACATTTTAATCATCTTTAATTGGTTTCGATATTTATTTTCTTCCTTTATTCCACCAATTAAACTATGATGTTGTCAATACATACTCTTTGGACATACTTAGCAAATGCTTGCTTCTAATTTGAGATATCTTTTCCTTCTCCCTCTCAAGTTAGTTGGTAGGTAGTGCACATACATACATTGGTGTTTCTTTTCTTTCTTCTAACATTTGTGTAGCATGTCACCTTAGCTCATTTACTTGGTGCCCCAAGCAAGGGGGAGTAAGCACCAAGGGGGAGCTACTAGCAAAGTCTGGTTCTTTTCTTCTTCAAAGACTTGTGCTAACCTTTTTGCTTCGACAAAGGGGGAGAAATGATAGTGATAAACTCGTTAATAATTCGAATAAACTTGTGTTTTACGTAAATGAGTTTATAGTTTGTCGTAATCAAAAAGGGGGAGATTGTTAATGCAAAAAAATGCCTAAAAACATTGTTAGTATTAATTAATCGTTCTTAGTTTTGATAACGACAAATTACAAAGACATTTATTTTCAAGCACAAACATAAAACAAATTATCTAACAAACACTAGCATCAAGGTAATAATCATTACACTAACATATCTTAATCATGCTTAGTGATCATAAAAGTGATTAGCCTTAAAACTCACTTTTGTCAAATGTAACAAAAGATTTTAAAAAAAATTATTTTTAAGAAAATGTTTTCTTAAAATGAAAATGTAAATTTGAATATGGCATATTCCAAATGCCATAAGAATATCATTTGAAGGTTTAAACAACCTCAGATATTTCAAATTCACTAAAAGAAAAAAAAGAGCGGAGTCTACTCTCCACGATTCATTAAGTGACTACGCGGTTCCCTATCGATAAGGAACCGTCTGGGTAGTTAAGGAACCGCCCCATATAGCCGTTGGCACTTGTCTTATATGTGACAAATCTAACATTTTCAGGTAGTGAAATATTTTCTCGTATAATATTTTGAAACTTATTTTTGTGTTGGTTGACGAACTCACAATTTACGGATTTAAATTTGGGCTTACGTGCATAATTTGGCGTCTTTTACGACTAAACCGGAAACCTTAGGATTACGTATTTACGTTTTTGAACTCCGTTTTTGATGAGACAATTTTTATTGGATTCGTTTTGTGACGGTGATTCATAATTTATAAAAACGTTTTTCGTAAAACGACCCGAGGGCACGCAAATCGAGAAAACTAGAATCGAGAAATACCCGTAAACTAGTGAGATGGGACAAAACACTTTGCCCCATCCCACTAGCTTATATGGGACGGCAAATGTGACACCACCACACATAGGTGGCACAAGTTTTAGCTAAGCTTGCACAAGTGTAAGCTTATGCTTACACTTTAAGCTAACTATTTCCACCACTAAACAAAACTAGCTAATGGTTTTCACTTCTACCATTTCTATCCATGCAATTTACTCTCAAACTCTCTCTACTTCCACCCTTGTGCCATCCCACATCAAGCAACAAACACCATCTTTGATCTTTTCTAGCAACAAACCACATGTTTACTAGTCCTATTAAGGTGTTTCCTTGAAGCCTTGATCATTTGGTGGCCATTTAAACAACTTTGGAGGTGATTTGCTTGTGTCCTAGGGCTGATTTTCCAACATATGATCTTGATATTTGATGGTCTTGGAGATACTTGTTGTGTTCATCAAGTTCTTGCCTTCCTAAACCAAGAAATCCACTTGGATTGGTAAAGAAGATCATCCTCTACATTTCTCTTATTATTTTGTAAAGAACAAATGTATTTTCTTTTATTTTGTATATGTATATTATGTATATATGATGATAAAAATGTTGTGTGGGGATCAAGTGTTGATAAACATGCTTAAAAATGACGATAACCATAAGAAATGAAGCTAAAATCATGACTAATTAGTTGGCTGTATAAAAACAGTAGATAAATAAATGATGAACTGATAAAAATGCATGGTTTGATCTATTTACAGTAAGTAGGTGATGTTATACACATGTGAGAGTTGGCCATGCAATGGAATCAAAATAATGAGTGAGATATGATCAAAACAAGTTAGGTGGTACAATCTGAATAAGCAGTTTTGTAGGGACTGTTAAGACAACTTAGACTCAAAATGGGCAGTAGCTATAACTAAGTTATATGTAGTATTATGAAGAAGTTGTCATCCAAAAATGAGCTTCTAAGTCATTGTAGAACTCTAGATATGATAAAAATGGTGAATATGAAGTTAAAAATCAGATTTTTGGAAATAATGTTTATTAATATTATATAAGCACTCACAATGTAATCTATAAAATGTAAAATGTAAACCCACTAACTTATAGAACTTATTTATATAAATGTATAAAAGGTTAATTAAATGGTTAAATTATATAAATGGTGGTAAAATAATATTTATAAGTAATAAAAACTATAAACTTGATTTTTACGACTTTTTCGGCTATCGCCGTGAAATTAACGTTTTTCGCCAAATAAAACTTAGACGACCAAACTCGTCTAATGTAAAGTTTATAAAAGTTGTATACTGATGTATAAGTAACTAATACAAGTAAAAACCGATAAAACCCGAACTATAAGAATTACGGACATTTACGAGCTAACTAAACACATTAGACTAATAATTGGACTTAATAAGATAAAAACTTGTAAAAAGAATTATTTGGGCTTAACCCATTTGGGCCCAACATGAAAGATATATATACTGATCATATAGGTATAAAATGGGTAAAAACAAGTCAAAGAACTTATAAAAGACTTAATGGACTTAAAATAGGTAAAATCGGTAAAACTAGTGGACTAGTAAGACGTTACCAAAGCGTAAACACTAAAATGAGTAAATGAGGATTTATAAACCCACTTGATCATCATCATATGTACAAAATCATATATATGTATATTGTTATTTTGATAAAAGTCATTGGACCGAGTCTAAGACCGATTATTATTTATATAGGATTCCGTGACCGAAGCATGCCCGTAGCCGATAATCCGCCTTTCATTAACAACGTGAGTTCATAGCCTCGCACTCTTTTAAATGTTTTATAAAATGATTTGTAAACCCGCGAGGGAGATAACATGCTAGATTTTTATAAAAATAGAACACAAGTAGTCCCGATTGTATGCTTAATGAGATGGACCCGAATGATGCTATGACCCTATATTCGAGACTAAAAGGATTATTAGTAGTTAGGTTATGTCACTTAAAGTCCCATTAGCATGAATTGTGAACTACCGGGATTTGGTAGACGCTTATGCATTTGATAGTACTATTTGGGGACGATCACCCCAGTTCGCGCCTTGACGGTTGATCCCCGTCGTACCACATTGATTGGTAAGCGAATTTATGTATGAGAAGATTCCATAGCGTGATTTTTGTGACGACATGCTAACTTAGATGGGCAAATTGTTTGTCGGGTTCGCGGCCCGCTGTTTTCACAGTAAGGTAACAATGTCATGCGGCTAATAATAATCCTACAACCTAATTCAAATGAGAATGTGTCCTATATATGATAACGACGCTATTAACGATGAATATATTACCTATCATGGTAATATAGAGACTACGGTCTCATGGACGGTTTTCAGATGTATGCTTGATTTATATATTGCCTGACTAGCAATATGTGGACTTACTTCCGATATTATACTT
This sequence comes from Glebionis coronaria, assembly GCA_025667525.1. Lineage (NCBI taxonomy): Eukaryota > Viridiplantae > Streptophyta > Magnoliopsida > Asterales > Asteraceae > Glebionis > Glebionis coronaria. The sequence continues at coordinate 30,668,694 of CM046881.1, forward strand.
GTGTTCTGATTTTAAATGATTGTAAATGATTGTTTTATATAACGGTTTTCATTAAACTCTATGAATTCACTCGGCATTCGATGATATGATTTTTGCATGTTTTCTATCTCAGGTGCTTGAAGGTAATCCGGATGGAGATCGACTCTGATGGCCCACACTTAATATTAAAAATGTTCATTCGATCTGTGTTTTGTAAACTTAATGACCTGTATAATTTTGGACCTGTTGTACACTTTTAAACCTTTTTATTGAATGAATGTTTGCTAAACCTTGTACAACCATTTTTATGTGTTGTCTATGAATGGAGTTATTGTGCTATCCCGTAACACTCTGAAAGACCCTTCCGCTGTACCGATACGAAAAATGAGAGTGTTACAGTTTGGTACCAGAGCTCTCGTTGTAGAGAACAAAAGATTTTAAAAACCAAGGTTTTGAACAAAACTTTTCAAAATCTTTTGACAATGAACATTTAAGAAAATATTTGAAAAATCTTTTGACTATAACGGTGCCAGAGATCTCCGACGTTACCAACAAGCCCTATTGAGAAGATATATATTTTGATATATATAATTTAATTTATATATATGTATATATCGTGATTTCATTATGTAATTGTTTAACTAGTATGTTATCCTAATACGAGATAAATATATATAAATGCAGATTGTCATGGCTGACCCTAATATTCCTGTAGAAAACCATGCTATTCCCGAACCTAATATAGAAGATGATCCTTATTTAGACTTAGTAGATTTTGATATTGATGATGAGGAGGAACCATTTGAGGATCCCGAGCCCGAGTTAGGACTAGGAGGTCAGATTGCCCCTCAGGTTGACTTAGTAGAGAATGAGATTGAGAATGTGGATATTGAGAATGTGGGTAATGAGAATGTGGATATTGAGAATGTGGGTAATGAGAATGTGGATATTGAGAATGTGGGTAATGAGGACGTGGATATTGAGAATGCTGATATTGAGAATGAGGATGAGATTGAGTTAGATGAGTTAGATGACGAGATTGATGACGAGGATGTCGAGGAGGACGTAGGTATAGATGTTGAGGTTGATGACGATGAGGAAGCTGAGCTTATTTATCCGTATGATGTTCCAGAGGGCGAGCCTTTGCCCCCACCAGTTTGTTTGTCTGATTCTGAGGATGAGTTACCTAGGGATGAAATGTCCGAATCGTCTGAATCTGATTCTGAATCAGAGGAGGATGAGGATGATGATGCCCCTGATGGTACGGATGGTATTGATACTCGTAGATGTGAGATAGGAGAGTCATCTAGTGCTCGAGAGGCTACCCATATTGATGGTCTTGCACCATGGGCCTTGAGACGTGATCTAGATGCTTCCCGTGTTAAGAGTTGTGTGACAGAGGTTGGATTAGGTGTTGTTCAGACTCAGGTTGCTTATTTGGAGTCGAAGACAAAGGTTGGCGAGAAAGAGCGAGAATTGCTTAGTTTGGATTTGAGTGATGTAGAGCGTGGATTGAATGAGGCTTTTAGGAGGTTATCAGTATTGGAAAGTGGTGAGTATGCTGCTATGAAGAGAAAGGTGAATACTATGGAGATTCAGTTGAGTGTAGCTCGTGCGATGCGTGAGAAAGCTGAAAAGGAGTTGAATATATCAGTGGGTTGGAACAATAGATTTTATGCCGACATGGTTGAAAGAGGAGTAATCCGTAAGCGCCCAGCTGAAGAGGTGTCTAGTGATCGTCCGACGAAGATCCAGAAGACGATGGATGATGGACCATCTGGCGATTCTCAGTAGACCAGTCTGTATTTAGTAGTGACCTTTATATCTTTTGTGCTTTAGTAGCTTTGACTGAACCGACTTGTTAGTAGTAGACTTGGCACGAATTTTGAGTGTATATAGTGTTAGAACCTTGATATGGATGTACTAAGACAATACTTTTGTTTCAGATCGAATGAAATATGTATCTTGTCTTGAATTCCATATTGTGCCTTATTTGTATCTTGATTATGAATTCGATCCATATTATATGAATCCCTTGTTGGATGAATGCTTAATACTTTGAAATTGTGGAATTATAGAACTATGCCGCCCAAGAAGGTTGTGACTGAGGATGATGTACGTAGGATTATTACGGAGCAAGTTACCGCATCTATGACTGAATTTATGGCAAATGCTAGAAATGAAGCTGGCGGTAGTGGAGCTGGCGGTAGTGGAGCTGGCGGTAGTGGAGCTGGCGGTAGTGGAGCTGGCGGTAGTGGAGCTGGCGGTAGTGAAGCTGGCGGTAGTGGAGCTGGCGGTAGTGGAGCTGGCGGTAGTGGAATTGGCGGTACTAATGTGAATGTGAATGCTAATAATGTGAATGCTAATGCTGGAGGAAATATAGGAGGACTTGGAACTAATGCACCTGAAGTTGGTGGCTGTACTTATGTGACGTTCATGAAGTGTGAACCTCTACCTTTTAATGGAACTAAAGGTGCTGTAGGACTAAGCTAGTGGATCGAGAAGATTGAATCGGTGTTTAGGATTAGTAAGTGTAAAGAGGAAGATAAGGTGACTTTTGCTATGGCTACTCTTAAAGGTCGTGCGTTGACTTGGTGGAACGGGAGAATTGCTTTCATGGGTCTGGATGCTGCTAATGCTACTCCTTGGGCTGAAATCAAGAAGTGGATGACTTTGGAGTTTTGTCCTCGTAGTGTGATTATTAGGTTAGAACAAGAGTTGATTCATCTGAGAATGAAGGGTGTGGACATTGATAGTTACACGAATCGATTCCATGAGTTGGCCTTGCTATGTCCTCGATTGGTTGAACCCGAAGAGATCCGAATTGAGCAATATGTGAAAGGGTTAACCAGGAATATCCGGGGGGACGTAACATCATCGAAACCACTGACCATTGATGATGCTGTTCGAATGGCTTACCAACTCAGTGGACAGATAATTCAGGATAAGGAAGATGAAGCCCGTGTTGGTGAGAAAAGGAAGGGAGACGGTGATCGTGTAGATAGAGGTGATAATAGGAAGAATTTCAATCGCCGTCAGAATAAGAGAAAGGGGAATGCAAATGCTATTACCAACAATGCACCGCGCAACGATGATAGATGTCCTAAGTGTGGCAACAAGAGGCATCCTGGCGACTGCTGGAAATGCCGAAATTGCGGAAATCTTGGACACAAGGTTGAAAGGTGTAAGAAGGGAACGATTTGCTTCAACTGTAATGAAGAAGGTCACAGGAAATCGGAATGCCCCAAGTTGAAAGCGATTGTACCTGGAAGAAACCCCCAGGGTGGTATCTACCAACTTGGAACAATTGAGGTGAAGAAAGAGGATCCGAATGTCGTTACCAGTACGTTTTTACTCAACAATCATTATGCTGTTGCTTTATTCGATTCGGGTGCCGATAGGAGCTTTGTATCCACTAAATTTAGTGCCCTTATTGATATTGAACCTGTTGAGATAAGTACCAGTTACGAGGTGGAATTGGCTGATGGTAAATTAGTGAAAACTAATAAGCTATTAGAAGGATGCTCTCTAAATCTCTTGAACCATTCCTTTCCGATTGATTTGATGTTGATAGAATTAGGTAGTTTTGATATTATTATTGGTATGGATTGGTTGTCGTTGAACAATGCTACTATTTTATGTGGAGAGAAGAAGGTTAAGATTCCTCTTAGGAATAGGACGTTAGTAATTGATGGTAGTCGATGTGAATCCCGTTTGAAAATCGTTTCATGTATTAAAGTCCAAAAGTACATCAGGAACGGTTGTGAGTTATTCTTAGCTCAAGTGACTGGGAATGAGTCTAGGGAGAAACGATTGGAAGATGTACCTATTATTTGTGAATTTCCTGAGGTATTTCCTAAAGATTTACCCGGACTTCCACCGATAAGGCAAGTAGAGTTTCGAATCGATTTAATTCCTGGTGCTGCACCGGTGGCACGTGCGCCTTACCGATTAGCCCCTTCGGAATTAAAGGAGTTATCTGAGCAACTTAAGGAGTTGTCTGATAAAGGTTTTATTCGACCGAGCTCGTCGCCTTGGGGAGCTCCAGTCTTGTTCGTTAAGAAGAAGGATGGATCTTTTCGTATGTGCATTGATTATAGGGAACTGAATAAGTTGACAATTAAAAATCAATATCCTTTACCTAGGATTGATGATTTGTTTGATCAACTGCAAGGATCTAGTGTGTATTCTAAGATAGATTTGCGTCCGTGAAGAAGATATTCCTATAACTGCATTTAGAACTCGTTATGGACACTATGAATTTCAAGTAATGCCATTTGGGTTAACTAACGCACCTGCGGTTTTCATGGATTTAATGAATCGAGTGTGCAAGCCCTACTTGGATAAATTTGTGATTGTGTTTATTGATGATATTCTAATCTATTCTAAGAATGAAGATGAGCATAGAGAACATTTGAGGATTGTTTTGAAGTTGTTGAAGGATGAAAGGTTGTATGCTAAGTTTTCGAAGTGTGATTTCTGGTTAGATTCTATGCAATTTCTTGGTCATGTGATTAACAGAGATGGAATTCATGTTGATCCTGCAAAGGTTGAAGCTATTAAGAATTGGTCTGCACCGACAACGCCAACGGAAGTGCGACAGTTCTTAGGATTAGCTGGCTATTATAGGTGATTCATTAAAGAATTTTCTTTGATAGCTAAAGCCTTGACTAAGCTTACTCGGAAGAATAAACCTTTCGTTTGGGGAAGTGATGAAGATGGAGCATTTCAGATATTGAAGCAAAAATTATGTAGTGCGCCAATCTTATCATTACCCGACGGGAGTGAAGATTTTGTAGTGTATTGTGATGCATCTATTAGAGGTTATGGAGCTGTTTTGATGCAGAGAGAGAAAGTGATAGCTTATGCTTCTAGGCAATTAAGGAAGAATGAGGAGAATTATGCTACTCATGATCTTGAGCTAGGAGCGGTGGTCTTTGCTCTTAGGTTGTGGAGACATTATCTGTATGGCACCAAGTGTACGGTATTCACCGATCACAAAAGCCTACAGTATATTCTCGACCAGAAGGAATTGAACATGAGGCAACGATGATGGGTATAGTTGTTAAGTGATTATGATTGTGATATAAAATATCACCCAGGAAAAGCCAATGTTGTTGCTGATGCGTTGAGTAGGAAAGATAGAGAGCCTATCAAGGTGCGTTCTCTAGTCTTGACCGTGCACAATAATTTGCCTGAGCAAATTAGAAATGCACAAATAGAGGCTTGTAAGAAGGAGAATTTTGTTAATGAAGGGTTCCGAGGAGAAGGAGATCCTTTAGAGGTTAGAGCTGATGGAGTGAAATGCTTAAGAGGTCGTATGTGGATACCTAAGTTTGGAGGCTTAAGGGATTTGATTATGTTAGAATCCCATAAATCTAAGTATTCCATTCATCCGGGATCTGATAAGATGTACCATGATTTGAAGAAGTTGTACTGGTGGCCGAATATGAAAGCTGACATAGCTATGTATGTTCTTCAATGCTTGACTTGTGCTAGAGTCAAAGCTGAACATCAAAAGCCATCAGGACTACTTCAACAGCCAAAGATTCCTGAATGGAAGTGGGAGCGAATTACGATGGACTTTATCACCAAGCTTCCTAGAACATCATCTGGAAACAATTCGATTTGGGTTATTGTCGATAGACTGACCAAAACAGCACACTTCATTCCGGTTAAGGAGCAGTTCTCACTGGAGAAGCTGACTCGAATATACCTTGATAATGTTGTATGCAAGCATGGAGTGCCTGTATCGATCATTTCAGATCGAGATCCTAGATTCGCATCGAATTTTTGGAAATCTCTCCAAATATCTTTGGGAACGAATCTCGATATGAGCACTGCTTATCACCCCCAGACTGATGGGCAGAGTGAAAGGACGATACAAACACTTGAAGATATGTTGAGAGCTTGTGTGTTAGACTTTGGTAAGAATTGGGATAAACATTTGTCGTTAGCAGAGTTTTCGTATAACAATAGTTACCATTCTAGTATTAAGGTTGCACCGTTTGAAGCTTTGTATGGTAGGAAGTGTAGATCTCCTGTATGTTGGAGTGAAGTTGGGGATGCCTAGCTCACGGGACCGGAATTGATCCGGGAGACTACGGAGATGATAGTTCAGATTAAGAAGAGGTTGTTGACTGCCCGAAGTAGACAGAAAAGTTACACGGATGTGCGGCGGAAGCCAATGGAGTTTGAAGTGGGTGACCGAGTAATGTTGAAGGTATCGCCATGGAAAGGCGTTATAAGATTTGGAAAACGAGGAAAATTGAATCCCCGTTATATTGGACCCTTTAAGATTTTATCTAGAGTAGGTCCGGTGGCTTACAAACTAGAGTTACCCCCAGAACTTCATGGTGTTCACAACACATTCCATGTATCTAATCTGAAGAAATGTCTAGCAGTGAGTGATGAGAAAATTCCGTTAGGTAAGGTTCGAATAGATGGGAAGTTGCATTTTATCGAAGAGCCCGTAGAAGTTATGGACCGTGAGGTAAAGCAACTGAAACAAAGTCGGATACCTATTATCAAGATCCGATGGAATTCAAAGCATGGACCGGAGTATACTTGGGAACGAGAGGATGAAATGTGGAAGAAATATCCGCAACTCTTCGATTTCAATAAGAAACGGACATCCAAATGAAATGGATCACGAGGATGTTGATCCCTTTTAGGAGGAAAAGCTGTGACAAATCTAACATTTTCAGGTAGTGAAATATTTTCTCGTATAATATTTTGAAACTTATTTTTTGTGTTGGTTGACGAACTCACAATTTACGGATTTAAATTTGGGCTTACGTGCATAATTTGGCGTCTTTTACGACTAAACCGGAAACCTTAGGATTACGTATTTACGTTTTTGAACTCCGTTTTTGATGAGACAATTTTTATTGGATTCGTTTTGTGACGGTGATTCATAATTTATAAAAACGTTTTTCGTAAAATGACCCGAGGGCACGCAAATCGAGAAAACTAGAATCGAGAAATACCTGTAAACTAGTGAGATGGGACAAAACACTTTGCCCCATCCCACTAGCTTATATGGGACGGCAAATGTGACACCACCACACATAGGTGGCACAAGTTTTAGCTAAGCTTGCACAAGTGTAAGCTTATGCTTACACTTTAAGCTAACTACTTCCACCACTAAACAAAACTAGCTAATGGTTTTCACTTCTACCATTTCTATCCATGCAATTCACTCTTAAACTCTCTCTACTTCCACCCTTGTGCCGTCCCACATCAAGCAACAAACACCATCTTTGATCTTTTCTAGCAACAAACCACATGTTTACTAGTCCTATTAAGGTGTTTCCTTGAAGCCTTGATCATTTGGTGGCCATTTAAACAACTTTGGAGGTGATTTGCTTGTGTCCTAGGGCTGATTTTCCAACATATGATCTTGATATTTGATGGTCTTGGAGATACTTGTTGTGTTCATCAAGTTCTTGCCTTCCTAAACCAAGAAATCCACTTGGATTGGTAAAGAAGATCATCCTCTACATTTTTCTCTTATTATTTTGTAAAGAACAAATGTATTTTCTTTTATTTTGTATATGTATATGATGTATATATGATGATAAAAATGTTGTGTGGGGATCAAGTGTTGATAAACATGCTTAAAAATGATGATAACCATAAGAAATGAAGCTAAAATCATGACTAATTAGTTGGCTGTATAAAAACAGTAGATAACTAAATGATGAACTGATAAAAATGCATGGTTTGATCTATTTACAGTAAGTAGGTGATGTTATACACATGTGAGAGTTGGTCATGCAATGGAATCAAAATAATGAGTGAGATATGATCAAAACAAGTTAGGTGGTACAATCTGAATAAGCAGTTTTGTAGGGACTGTTAAGATAACTTAGACTCAAAATGGGCAGTAGCTATAACTAAGTTATATGTAGCACATATTATGAAGAAGTTGTCATCCAAAAATGAGCTTCTAAGTCATTGTAGAACTCTAGATATGATAAAAATGATGAATATGAAGTTAAAAATCAGATTTTTGGAAATAATGTTTATTAATATTATATAAGCACTCACAATATAATCTATAAAATGTAAAATGTAAACCCACTAACTTATAGAACTTATTTATATAAATGTATAAAAGGTTAATTAAATGGGTAAATTATATAAATGGTGGTAAAATAATATTTATAAGTAATAAAAACTATAAACTTGATTTTTACGACTTTTTCGGCTATCGCCGTGAAATTAACGTTTTTCGCCAAATAAAACTTAGACGACCAAACCCGTCTAATGTAAAGTTTATAAAAGTTGTATACTGATGTATAAGTAACTAATACAAGTAAAAATCGATAAAACCCGAACTATAAGAATTACGGACATTTACGAGCTAACTAAACACATTAGACTAATAATTGGACTTAATAAGATAAAAACTTGTAAAAAGAATTATTTGGGCTTAACCCATTTGGGCCCAACATGAAAGATATATATACTGATCATATAGGTATAAAATGGGTAAAAACAAGTCAAAGAACTTATAAAAGACTTAATGGACTTAAAATAGGTAAAATCGGTAAAACTAGTGGACTAGTAAGACGTTACCAAAGCGTAAACACTAAAATGAGTAAATGAGGATTTATAAACCCACTTGGTCATCATCATATGTACAAAATCATATATATGTATATTGTTATTTTGATAAAAGTCATTGGACCGAGTCTAAGACCGATTATTATTTATATAGGTTTCCGTGACCGAAGCACGCCCGTAGCCGATAATCCGCCTTTCATTAAAAACGTGAGTTCATAGCCTCGCACTCTTTTAAATGTTTTATAAAATGATTTGTAAACCCGCGAGGGAGATAACATGCTAGATTTTTATAAAAATAGAACACAAGTAGTCCCGATTGTATGCTTAATGAGATGGACCCGAATGATGCTATGACCCTATATTCAAGACTAAAAGGATTATTAGTAGTTAGGTTATGTCACTTAAAGTCCCATTAGCATGAATTGTGAACTACCGGGATTTGGTAGACGCTTATGCATTTGATAGTACTATTTGGGGACGATCACCTCAGTTCGCGCCTTGACGGTTGATCCCCGTCGTACCACATTGATTGGTAAGCGAATTTATGTATGAGAAGATTCCATAGCGTGATTTTTGTGACGACACGCTAACTTAGATGGGCAAATTGTTTGTCGGGTTCGCGGCCCGCTGTTTTCACAGTAAGGTAACAATGTCATGCGGCTAATAATAATCCTACAACCTAATTCAAATGAGAATGTATCCTATATATGATAACGACGCTATTAACGATGAATATATTACGTATCATGGTAATATAGAGACTACGGTCTCATGGACGGTTTTCAGATGTATGCTTGATTTATATATTGCCTGACTAGCAATATGTGGACTTACTTCCGATATTATACTTGTGTTCTGATTTTAAATGATTGTAAATGATTGTTTTATATAACGGTTTTCATTAAACTCTATGAATTCACTCGGCATTCACTGATATGATTTTTGCATGTTTTCTATCTCAGGTGCTTGAAGGTAATCCGGATGGAGATCGACTCTGATGGCCCACACTTAATATTAAAAATGTTCATTCGATCTGTGTTTTGTAAACTTAATGACCTGTATAATTTGGGACCTGTTGTACACTTTTAAACCTTTTTATCGAATGAATGTTTGCTAAACCTTGTACAACCATTTTTATGTGTTGTCTATGAATGGAGTTATTGTGCTATCCCGTAACACTCTGAAAGACCCTTCCGCTGTACCGATATGAAAAATGAGAGTGTTACATTATATAAATAGTGGATCAAATCTGCATTTTCATTAACCCTTTTTGGACATCTCTTTCAGCCTTCGTTCTCCTATCTAATCCTAGTCATTTGTAAATGATCACTTAATGTGTTAAGTATGTTTACTTATGATTATCCCCTTGATCTCCTTCTTTACCTTGTCCAAAGCGAAGATCACTCACACACTTGTGATGTGATTAAAGATGAAGCATTGATGAAGATCATCCTCTCCTAAAGATCTAGTCATGTTCATCATTTGTTTATTTGTGTCTTGTGTAGATCCAATGTATTTGTGAATACTTAGACTAGTTATGTTCATCCAAGCTATGTGTAAATACTTGGATTAGAGTTTTGTAAATCTTTTGCATATGTGTGTGCTTGGATTTGTGCTGTGTAGATCCAAGCTACATGTGTGTACTTGGATATGTTTAGTTGAGTTGTAAAAATTTATGTTAGTTCTCACTAAACTATAAAGTGATGTGGTTGTGTCTTGTGAGTTCTCACTAAACTATAAAGTGATGTGTAGTTGTGTTGTGTGAAGTTCTCACTTAGCTTCAAAGTGAAGAGTCGTGAAGATTGGTTCTAGCTTTCGATTAGAACTCGACATCTAGCCTTGTGTCGGAAAATGGTGAAGTAGGCAACGTTGTGAAGATTGGTTCTAGCTTTAGATTAGAACTCGACATTTAGACTTATTTCGTAAAATGGTGAAGTGGGCAACGTTGTGTAGATTGGTCCTAGTTAAGATTAGGTCTCGACATATAGCTTAGTGTCGGAAAATAATGTAAGCGACGTTGTAAGTTTTTCTCCGCCAAGAAGGGAGCTTGTGGATATAGTGGAAATCTCGAGTAATGTGTACTCAAGGAGTGGAGTAGAAACGAGGATAGAGCCTCGTTGCCGAAGCACTATAAATCTTGGTGTCTTCCTACTAGGTTGTTTCTTTCCTTACTCATTACTTACATTCAACATCATTACACTTATTACTTATTGTTAATGCATTTAAATTGAACCTAATCATTATGCAACTAGCTTTCAAGTAAAAGATAGTTTTGGCACTCACCTAATTCAAAGGAATTTTTATTAGGAGATAAATCAATAAGAAACTATTCAACCCCCCCTCTAGTTTCTACACATCAAACACACCAGTAAACTTTGCATACATCGGGTTGGTTAACAAACTTAATGCTTCATGATGTGTAAACAACCACTTTGGATCCACACATACAAACACCCACGTCGTTAAGTTATATTACACACTGAACCTATATTTTAGTTACACCAGACACAATTAACAAAAATGCATAAATAATTAAAAAGTCCACTAAAAACTAAAGAAAAGTTCATGTGTGTGACAGTTATTAGCAGCATATGTCCATGATTCTGTTTGAGAGTTTATTTAAAGAGTTATGTACTGTAAGCATTCACTTCTATATCTAAAAGATGAAACATTACCAAGATATAAAACTTCAAAGCAATTTAGCAGTCGAGCTAACTACACTGAACCAAAATCTCATATGCACATCGTTCACCATTTATTCATTTCCATCTCAAATATTCGAATACTCAGCTTTGATGCAAGAATAAAGAAGAAACTATCTAATTATTTATAAAAAGGTTGAGCAAAAATGACATTTTTTTTGGTTTCGTAAACATAAATTTCTACATTTTTTAGATAGTTTGTTATCTGCTTGTAGACTAAGAATATAAATTGTTTTCCACAAATATTCAAGGGGTGTTTGAAATTTAACTGCTTACCTTTGTATTTCTATATGTGGATTGATCCTTTTTAATCAACAAAAATGTTTGACGCATGCATAGAAACACAACATAATACAAATGTTTTAGTTTTCATGTACATATAGTGTATTTCTTCCAATAAGTTTCTGTTTTACAAAACAGAATAAAAATAATTTAGATTATGTCACGTGCTAAGGACCTACATATACATTTATAGACTTTAGAGAACCAAAAAAGACCCCACATGAACATATGCTTTTAGCTCTAAGTAAAAAAAATTATATGAATTTTATGCGAGTTATTGAACTTTTTATTACCATCTTGTGTTTCAAATCCTCATCTTTTATCCTTATTTTTTCAACTTCCATCACTTTAATTCTACAGATCATAAACTAACACATAAGAAAAAAAACTAATGGATCTAAATGAAAGAAATTACCTTACTCGTTGACTAAAGGGTTAATATACAAAGAAGTTACTAAACTTTCCAAGAAATTTGTCCTAAGGTAATGAACGTTCATTTTGTGTTTTTAAGTTACTAATGTTCATATGACCGGTTGATTAAGTTACCCACTTATTAAAAACGCTATATTTATGTTACTTAACATGAAAAAACAAGACATTTATGTTACTTAACTTATCAAAAAACATGCATTCAGGTTACTTAAATTAACACTAAATTATAATGATGTATAGTTTAGTAAAGTTTAGTAACTTAGAAACACAAAATGAACGTTCGTTACCTTAGGACAAATTTCTTAGAATGTTTAGTAACTTCATTGTATATTAACCCTTGACTAAACCTACAAATGATTCACATCTTTCAATTTCAACTATCTATCAAAGTTTTTCATGATGTTCGTATCTCCATGTTCAAGACACCTTATAAAAATAAAAAGAAGAAGAATAGAATCATGCTAAATCATTTTATACAATATAATATTAGTAAGATCTTAGACTGGTAGTGGTTACCAAATACAATACTTTCGCAGTCATCTTTTGTACATTACACCACCATGGATTTCTGCAAAAATAAAAACGTTTATCAAGAGCCAAATCATATAACCATAAGAAAATAAAATAAGTCTGACAAATTATAAAACATATTTAAGATAAAACCACCTTAATATCAATGATTTTTTTGTGTCTACTTACAGATGTGTAGATGATGATTCCTTTTAACCTGCATGATCAAGAAACAAAATTATTACTTTTTAAAATTGAAATTAATCAAAATCAAATATATTGAATCGAAATATAAACAAAAAAAACATACAAAATACCAACTTATTGGGAAAATTGAAACTGTATATTTATATGGATTTTAGAGAAAACGTATAGAAGAAGATTGTAGAAGATTAGAGGAAGAGCGTATTGTATTAAAAATATTTATTAGTTTCCTTGGTTAATACCTTACATAATGACTTAACAAAATTACAAAATTTTGTTAATCCGTCTTTTAATTTCAAAGGATTTTGTCAAACATTACAATGGGTATTGAAGGAAATGCATTTGTTAAAATGATACCATTCATGGGCATAAAAGTTTTAATGACTTTACAAAATTAACCAAAGCTTCTAACGCGTTTTTTAATTTCCTTAAAATTACGTTCAGTCTTATGTTTCAAAAAAATTTATGACGCTCTTAAATTAAATTATTTTTATTCTTAAATTTTAAATAATAAGTATGACTTGCCACAATTATATAATTTTTTTATTTTAATCAAAAAAATATATATTTAGTTTAAATAATATTATTCTCAGTTTTGTTAAAATTAGTTTTTATTTTTTTTTAAATAACTTTCATTCGTATTTTATACAATAATTGTTTAAATAATTTATTTACTAACAAAATTATTTAACAATTCTTAATGAGAAAAAAATATCGGACGTAATAAATACAATTTTATGTACAACTTCTAAATAAGACGCAATAAGCTCATACACAATAAGCTCAGACGCAATAAGCTCTAAGCAATAACCTTATTAAGTAGTAACTTTATTGGAGTTATTTTTGGGAATCAATTAAATTGTTTGTTGCATTGAGGTCTTGTAATAGTTTTTATATCGAAATATTTTTAAATCTTGCATTTATTTTTTATGTTTTAAGGATTTGTAAACAACCTTGTTTTATTATATAAAATAGATAAATAGCTTTGTAAACAAGTTACCCTAGCCTTCAACCTAATGGGCCATAAACTTATAGGCATGGGTCTCGTCTTACATAATTGACATCTTTTTTTTAAACATAAATTTTATCTTAATATTTACTCAAACATTATTAATCACTCAACGACATAATTGAGATATCTTAAATACCCAAACCAATCACAATCCACATATCATAAATATACTTCTGCAACCACCATCGCATAATGTCAACTTTTTATAAGTAAGTCTTGGGTGCCAACGACCTCATGCTCTTATCAAAGCCCTGACAAGTTTGATAAAATGTCAGAGTATATTAGTCTAACATAGTACTCCGTGATAAATAATAAAATCAATAAGTATTATAATGGGCAAACTGCAAATTTCGTTTTTGAACTTTACAAAAATGGTATTTTGTCACCAAAAGCAAATTTTAATCAATTTTGAAACTAAAATAAATAAAGCAAAGAAATTATCTATGAACAAACCCTTTAGGCGAGCCATAAGGAGTTTGATAAAATGTTAAATCTAACATTCCTTTTTTCTTCGCTTTTTTGGAACCGGTATAGAAATAAGTGATTTTTAAATGCACGATTTTAAAAAATATCATTATTACAGTTTTTTCATACTTGTTGTAAAATGACAATTTTACCCTCACGTGATTAATTTAAAACTTGTTTGTGATTTTTAATAACCTTAAATACGGGTAATATAGTAAAGTCAAACTTAAATCTTTACTTCTTTTAAAAATAGACAATTATTTTAAGGGCAGTGGTACGTACACGGGCATTTTTACTTGGCACACGGAAATTTACTATGCTATGACTACTATACTCTTTACAACTGATAATTTACCTTTTTCCATTGGTTGACCTTAAACTTATTAATTACCTGATCGGTCTGTTTTGATATGACGCCCACATAGTTTACGCTAACAGTTGGAGACACAATCTTCATCGACCCATTCCACCGTGTTGATCCTCAATAGTGAAATTGTATTGCAGCGGCATATCGTAACCTATCATCTAGTATTTGTGTTGGTATGTTGCCGGTGTTGAGACTATGTACAGTGAGTTTGATGATAATGGTGAGATAAGCTTGTTAACTTATAATGGAGTATAAAAAGACATAAATGGTAGTTAAAGTTTCCAATGAACACTGTCATGGCTTGCGCTACGAAAATCGGGGATGAATGCCTTGGAAAATATGAGCAAACATGCCTAAAAAGTCGAAGCGAAACATAAGTTGGATGACGTTCTATTTTTTCTAAAATTGATGATCATGAGAAGAGAAGATTTTATTTAACTAGCTAGGGTTATAACTCTATAAGCAAGTTGATTAGTGTTAGCTATGTAACAAGCCATAGTTGTAGCCTTGTAAGGATGGAAAAATGAGGCAGACGATTTTATGTCATAGAGAAAGCAGACAATAAGAAAAAAAAAAGTAAAAAAGGTTGTGGGGGCAAAATAGTCTTAATAATATAAACCTCCGTGTGCAAGTAAAAATATCAGTGTACATATCATTACCCTTATTTTAAAACAACCTAAAATCTAAAAGAACATAGAAACAATAATTTTAAAATGAAAATAAAATCAATTAGTATTGTTAAAAAAAATTATTTATACAATTTATAAAAAAACAAAAACAAAAATAATGTTACCTCCTTCCTTAATTAAATGTCAACTTTGAATTTTTTCGGTCTTTCTTGTTTAACTTTGACCGTAAATATTTATATTTGTGTTAGATAATACTCGATGTAAAATATATGGATGAATTGAGTTTTTAATGAATTTTTCATTCATATACTTTTCGTTAACTATTGTATAAAACAAAACACAATATTTATGGTTAAAGTTGAGCAAGAAAAACCGTAAAAAATTAAAGTGGACATTTAGTTAGGGATGGAGGGTAGGAACGGACGAGCCATACCTACCTACCAACATGAAACAAAGAAACACAAGAATCCACCGGGTAAAACAAACAATATCCACTCAATATCCACTGGTTAAAACTTAAAACCACACATCTACCTAACTTGTCTTTATATACAACACCACTACCAAAACACTTCATACCAAAACACACACCTCAACACAAACAGATCTGATATTTCTCTTGAAAGAAAGAAGAAACCCTAGTTAGTTACTCTCTCCTTATCATCATCAATTAATGGCTTTTGATTTTATTTTTTAGCTGCTCTCTATTGACAACTACCATGAACTAAACTAATTTCATAATACAGGTAGGTTACACCGACCACTCCATCATCATCATTTGTTTCTTCTTAATAATTTGTGTTATTTATTCAAATGAAACTTTCATTTTTCTAAATCTTTTTTTACTTGTTCATGATTCTAGATTCATCACACTGCATCCCCAACACTAGCCCAACTCCGTTGTGGGGAGGTTGCTCAAGTGGATGCTGAAAATAGTCGGATGTAAAGCCTTTCAAAATAGAATAGGAAATGAGTGGTTTTTGAACTCTGGTGAATGTTAGTGATTATTTTAACAACGTCTCCTTGTTGATGCATCCCGACACTACCTCAACTCAGTTCTCGTGCCAAAACTCGTACAAGATTCACCTTCCTTATCAGAATTTGAATCTATACCCGGATTATTAAACACTAACACCTTTTCTATTTTAACTACCTCTTCGGGATGGCATTCTGTCTGCACAAAAAAAGGATTAAAGATGACATTCCCTATTTGATTAGTTTGCGACGGCACACACTTTAGGATATTCAGCTTGGGACAACATTAGCAATATCGGGTGAGGGTTACGGAAGATGTCGGTTTAATTGAGGCTAAAGTTTTGAGTGTGGTGATGGGAAACTTGTGAAACGATGCTGCGGAAGACCAAGGAAAATCATTCAAGCCACTCATGGAGCGTTCGAGCCGGGGCTGTGTTTGGCAAATTGATTTATTCTTGGATTATGTTTAGTAGTTTGAGCTGTATTTTTTAGCACGTTTGTATTTGTATTGTCAGATTATTTTGAGTTATATAAAAGGGGATATTGCATCAATGTGTTCATCATATTTTGTTTCTCCTTGTTCACTTGCGTTTTATCGTTGATATCAAAATCTTTAGCTAATTCAAGAACAAGTCAACCGGATTGATCATATTTTCAACCCAGAGGAGATTACCCAAACACACCCATACTGTTGGTCTCTACTGGTCTGCTTTGACCCGTACTAAGCAAATGATAGGTTTAACCCATTAGCAACCCACCAATCATGTTGGTCTTACTCGACTCATTTCAACACGTACAAAAAAGTTGTTGCAACCAGAACTCTGCCTCCTCTAGTCTAGAACATAAGATTCATTTTATAATATACTTATCAATTTCTACTCGGCAGGCGGAGGAGAAAGCTGTTTAGGAAATGGGAGAGAAAGGTTGCATTTGTTTTAGTGAGCCATGGCTTTTTCAGAACGGATAAAGAGTAGAAAAGGCTAAACAGGAAGCACAAACTCCTGGAGTCACTGTTGGTTTCAGGATATGTTAAAATTGTACTCGGGAAAGATGGAGTGAAGGTATACTTTTAATATACACGAAATATGCTTATTGGATAGAAAATATGATTTGCTTCTAAAAGAGGAGGCAATTTCAACCCATTTACAAGTTATTGGGTCAATTTGGGGGTATACGGAAGATGGGTGGAAAACTGCGGAAAGTCTGATTTTTAAGAATAATGTTTGATTGTTTATAAGAGCCCGACCTAGCCTATATTGATGCTTCTTAAAAATGAGCCACACCCATTGCCATAGACATTTGACTTGCTATCTTGCTACTTGTTAATTCTATAGTTTCATTACTAATGGTTAGTCATTTTTGTAGGTTCCTGTATCTGATCTGGTCCGCAAAGACATCTTACTGTACTTTTCCGCACATTGGTGTCCCCCATGTCTTGCTTTCAGTCCAAAGCTCGTTGAAGCATATCAGGAGATCAAAATCAAACACGAGGCATTTGACGTGATTCATCTGATCTAGTGACGAGTACTACTCCACTATGCCGTGGCTGTCACTTCCCTTGGGTGACAAAAGGGAACAATCTCTCAGACGTCTTTTCAAAGTCAACAACATACCATTGTTGGCAGCTTTAGGAACAACAGGAAAAACAATCACGACAGAGACTAGAGGAGTCATCATGGTTCATGGTGCTGAGGCATCTTCTTTTACTGATGAACGTATGGCTGAGATAGAAGCTAAGTTTGTTGAGATGGCAAAGGAGGACTGGCCTAACAAAGTAAAACATGGTATGCATCCCGAGCATGAGCTTGTTCATACACATTCAAAAGGGTATACGTGTGATGGTGACGTTTATTATAAAGCTTCGTAAATGACAACATATGTGGTATATGAGCAGTGCAAAACAATTGCAGTGAAGTCCAAGACAGTTTTGAGCCACCTCTTACCCCATAACACATCTGTAGCCAACAACGAATTCCAGGACCTGTCAATATTAAAACGAACGACATGCTGTTTGATGTGCATGCGAGTGGGAGTACTGATAGTGCACGGCTGGTATATGAGCAGTGCAAAACCATTGCAGCTTTCGATACATTTGTGTCAACTGTTTTCGATACATTGCAGTGCAAAACCAGTCATCTTCCGAATGCCATGAGCAGCAGGGTGCACCTGCTTCATGTATTGGTAGCGACCTGGGTGGTTCTTGCTGCTCAACTTAAACCATGTGACTGCTCAGTTTGTCGCGTGCCAAAGGCAAAAGGAAGTGGGATGATAGACTGGCATATTTACATACATCCAGAAAGATCCTAAACAAGATCCAAAACATGCAAGTTTTCTTCAGTCACACATTACAGCTCGATAAGTCTCAAGCATCGTTTCAAAAAATCTTATTAGGTAAACTATAATCTGATAGTTATTTTTTTGGATATTTTTTTTTTTTTTAATTCCTTTTTCATGGTGGATTTATGTTAAAAAAAGTCACAGATTTTGGTTTTGTTAAGATGTGGTTATCAGGGAGGTAGCTTAGATGGTGCTGAGGACAGTCGAGTCGGTTTATAAGGTTATGGTAGACAAGTATAGCGTTTGTTACATTTTATTTCAATTTTATAGTCATTTTCTTTTTCAGTTCACTTGAACTTAATTTAGGGGGTGTTTGGGATTTGCTTATTCCTGCTTAGCAAATAATGCATGTGTTTGCTTATTTGGAGTAGTCCAGACAAAAGGAAAGAAGATATAACTGCTGTAAGTTGGACACCCGGGAAGTAGCTTCCCCTGGCCCTTGTGATCAACTTCCACCCGATACTTAAGTAGATGAACTGTCATCACAGTTACTGTATCGGCTGCATATTGTTCCCAGTTCCTTTTACCCAATGACCTCACTCTTTTAACGCACTCGACCCCCTCTGGTTGATCAAAAGTGCTCTCAAGATGTCCTATATGTTCTGCCCATAGTGCATTCTGTATCCGTATCTCTGCAGACACAAATAAACTATTGGGCTTCTTGCTGTAAAGAATTGTTTTCGTATTTCGAATAAAAATGGCAATATGGGATTCATTATCTGCCCGGTTGGAGCAGAACCTTTCGGAGCCCAAGTATAAAGAGGCTGATACGTGCCCATTGCAATTTCAGTGTCATGATTACCTTTTAACGAACATTGATTGATGTTTACAGAGCCCAATATCACAAACTCGTCGTCCACGGTCATTCCTTTTGAGTTTACTAAGTGCCTTGATAATCAATCAAATCAGCCTGTCACTATGAAGAAAAGAAAAAGAAAAAAACAACATTTACTATTGTAGTTTTGAGGTTAAAAATATGTACTTGAGGGGTATTTGGCGCAACTGAGACTTTCCCATTTGAAGTTGGTTGCTTTCTTTGAGATGACTCATGAGTACCGCGACAGAAAAAGTTTAAGTAGTCTTGTGGCTCGTATTCGTATTCCAGCCCCATTCCGTGTAAAGCCTTGTAAATAACATCATACATGCTGCCATAAAGGTCTTTTCAGAATCACCAATTAGATACCGTCTTAGACTTTATAACCAGATATATATGTACCTGCCATAAGAGAATCCACCGAGTAGCAAAATTTGTTGGATTGCACTCTGGCCACATTGGAATCACAATCTATACAGCAAACCTCTCATTTGCTCGGATTTTATCTGCAATTTTAAGAGCGAATTCCATTAGGAACTCATGGCCACTATTATACATTATCAAGCCATTAACCCTATATAAAGCGAATCGCCTTCACATACACGGTATGCATACTCATGTCTATGAGTACATTTTTACCACATTATAGTCCCTATTGGAGGGTAGCAAAAACACGAGCATGCACGTAGCAGTTCTGACCCGTTTACAAGGTATACTTTAAATAAATACTGTAGTTAACAATGAAATGGGTCAGGTTCGAAAGTGACACAAAGTGTATATAAACGCTTATACTTACACCTTTGAAAAATATTTTATTTAGATATATTAGATTGGTATCTTAAGTCTCTTAACCATACATAATACACGAACTGTTTATATAGTCTAAGGATATACTATCGGCGGGATAACTCGACGTGTTTGACCCGTACTAAAGGCCAAAGTAATCATATCTTTAGCCTTTTTAGAGTCTTGAGGGCAACCTAAACCCTGAGCAGATTTGGAATCAATCGAACAGAATAATTGCACATGCCGACCCTCAAGATCTTTCTGGCTTGTGTAACGGGCATTGGTGATACCTCCGATTTCTTATAAAAGTTATTCAGTCCGTCAGAATAGAAGTTAAAGAGGGTATTTATGCTCGTCGGAATTTCTGGAATTCTATCAAGGTTAAGTAACACATGAAAATGTTTAGTTAATTTTGTAAAGCCACATGGACTGGAAGCTCGTGACCACGGCTCCTCAAATTGTTGGACCTTCAAGTCTCTCAAATAACCAGCAATAGGCCTCTAATGAGAAAATGTAGAACAACGTTTGGTTTTTTTCCGTGAATCACAATGGGTAGCGGATTAGGTATGAGGTGGAATCGGAGTAACTATTACGATTTCAAAAGATTTGTTTGGTTTATAATTTGGGTTGTGCATTTTTTGTCTTCCATCCACCAACTGGTTTATATATTAGCAAAAAGGTCATTGGCTTCAAAAAGGTCATTGGCTTCAAAAACGTAAAAAACGAACGAACACGTAAAAAACTCACGAATACATAAAAAAATCGGAAGAAAATGTAAAAAATCGGTTTAGTACACGGATCTAACTATATATACTATTGGGCTTTTGGTCCAATACCTGAAATCATATCATTTGACCCAAACTTAATCTCACACCAATAATGAATCACTCTAGGTTTTTTCAACCCATTCCACCCCATAAGGTTGTGAAATGGACCCGAAATGATTTATTTTTTTTGTTGAAAACGAAACCCTAACAGTTCATCTTCAACTAGCATGGAACCCGAGGTATCCTTCCATCCTGTTGATCGATATATATATCATGTTCTTTCTTTATCTATTTAATTATTACTTTTGCGAACTAATGTTGTACAGGCTATAATGATCTGTGTGGACACCAGTGGGTGGATGGAAAACACCAGGTCCCCTATGTTTGAGGAACAAGCTGAGGCTATTAAACTCTACTGTAACACTAAATTTAATGTAAGGTAATTTCCTTTGGATATTTAATTTTAGCACGGTTTGATATTGTTTGATTGACCCCTTTTTTCTACAGTCTCATAAACACACTGTCGTGGGCTTATGTGGAATGGGTGATAAATTTCCTTATCATCTGATTTTCCCTACCAGAGAAATTAAAGCTATCATTGATACCCTTTATGGTTAGCTTCTTCATTTTACTACTAATTGCCGGCTATATACTTGTATTTGTATAATGATCAAGTTTACTCTCAGCGGTAAGAATTGGCGGTTATTTAGTGGTACAAGAGGCGGTCTCGCATGCTTATTTTTTGTTGAAATTACCACGTATACTCTTGTTTAGCTTTGTGATTTGTGATTAATTCTATTTAGTACAAAACGAAACCCTAACAGTTCTTCTTCAACTAGCATGGAACCCGAGGTATCCTTCCGTCCTGTTGATCGATATATATATCATGTTCTTTCTTTATCTATTTAATACGTAATTGGTTTTGCAAAACTAATTTTGTACAGGCTATAATGATCTGTGTGGACACTAGTTCTTGGATGGAAAACACCAGGTCACCTATGTTTGAGGAACAAGCTGAGGCTATTAAACTCTACTGTAACACTAAATTTAATGTAAGGTAATTTCCTTTGGATATTTAAATTTAGCACGGTTTGATATTGTTTGATCGACCCCTTTTTTCTACAGTCTCATAAACACACTGTCGTGGGCTTATGTGGAATGGGTGATAAATTTCCTTATCATCTGATTTTCCCTACCAGAGAAATTAAAGCTATCATTGATACCCTTTATGGTTAGCTTCTTCATTTCACTACTAATTTCCGGCTATATACTTGTATATGTATAATGATCAAGTTTACTCTCAGCGGTAAGAATTGGCGGTTATTTAGTGGTACAAGAGGCGGTCTCGCATGCTTATTCTTATTGGTTTGGCAGCTTAGACACAAATATGCCGAAAAGAATTGCTGTGTTTGCTGGAGGGTATCTATCTATGCTTTTATTCATTTTACTTTTCCAACTTTTTTATCTAAAATTTATATGTATTTCAGTGAGGTATATCATACACCTCCTGATATGGAGATATTAGGACGCGGGATGAAAAAGGCTAATCTAGCTTGTGATGTCATCAACTTTGGTGATCGGTTCATGCGTAAGAAGGAATTTTTCGAGACCTTGATTGAGCATGCAGATAATAATGGCAACTGCAACATTTGTCATGTTCCGCCTGAATTATCTGTCCGTGAGGCCTTATCCAGGTTTTATGATAATATCCGTTGGACTCTTATTTTATTACATCTTTTTTTCTTTATATATATATATATATATATATATATATATATATATATATATATATATATATATATATATATATATATATATATATATATATATATATATATATTAATTTATTATTTGGCTCATCATATATCTTGTTAAAATTTGGTATCAGATCTCAAATCATCACCCCTCCTGTTGGAAGAAGGGGTTCAGCAAAATCTGCTAGTCTTTCATTGCATCACGACAGAGTAATTCAGATTTGTGTGAAAGCTGATACTAACGCCCCTGATCTTCTTGGAGATTGTAATTTAATATTAACTTTTCACACGTTTGTTAAGGATATTTTATCAGGATGTATTATTCTCTAACATTTTCTTAATGCATTTTTAGGTCCATTTTGCCAAACGGTACTTTTAACTCTTGCGGAAAAGAAGGTTTCTTACAATCCCCATTTCATAGACTTGGACAACAAGCCTGATTGGTGATTATTTTATATATAAACTTTTAGTTTTTAGTATAAAGAAATTGATTTTTATATATGAGCTTCTGAATGTTTGTGTGTGTTTTTATAGGTTTGTTGCAGTGAACCCAGATGGGATACTGCCTTTGATTAAGTTTGACGATGATGATAAATGGTATTCTAATTCTGATGATATTGTGGAGATGATTGATAAGAAGCATCCTCAAACCTCTCTTCTCTTTCCACCTAATTTTGCCTCTGCGTATGTTCTATTCACTCCTTGTATGTCTTTATATGTGTAATGCATGTAATTATACCCGTACATACAACTAAAACTATGTTACCAAATACTTATATAAAAAGCCACCGTTAGTTTTACCAAATATAGCCATATACAAAGACCCCTTTGTATTGTAGTGATGGAGTTTGAGATTGTTTATCGAAACTGTAGCCATAATCTGTTTTATATAAGCAATTTTGTTATTTTCATTGCATAAACACAGTTTATATTAGCAATGCCAAACACGCTCAACACTGAT
Source organism: Glebionis coronaria (assembly GCA_025667525.1). Classification (NCBI taxonomy): domain Eukaryota; kingdom Viridiplantae; phylum Streptophyta; class Magnoliopsida; order Asterales; family Asteraceae; genus Glebionis; species Glebionis coronaria. The sequence goes on from CM046881.1 coordinate 30,692,241, forward strand.
ACACACAGTAAGTAGTTAAAATAAGCAAATGATTATTGTTTATAAGTCACTGATGATCATCTTTTACCTAGCACTTAGGTATATTCAAACTAAATGTGGTTTTAGGGGGTGAAATAGTTATTTTAGGAATACCGACACAAAACTTATTTTACAACACATCCAAATACCAATTCATGTAGCTGTCTTACTTTTTGATATAGCTGATTGTCTTTTCTTAATTATTCCATGTCACGTAACGCCCACTAAGAACCCTCTAAGACATCACTACTCTTGGCAAATGTCATATGTAAGATGAGTTGAAATAACATGCAAGTAAAAGAAAATTATATAGAAGTGTTGCCATTTCAAACGATAGCTTGTTTGCAATCGAAGGTCAAAGATGACGTCTCAACTCAGTTACTTGTTTGTTTTGGGACTTATGCAATAATCTCTTCTCAAAATTATGTGGAATTTAGGGTGGCCAGGGAAGGCTCGCCTTCCCCGTTCAACCCGATCGAACAGGGAAAATCTCATCTGTTATTATCCGTTTTTGGTTGTTGCTTACTTTTATCTTGAGTCCTTGCCTCTTGTTGTTTCTTTATTTTCTTGTACATAAAAGTCTTGCTGCCCAATAATGCATTTATAAGTTGTTCCGAGTCCTAATTACTATAAGCAGCAACTAAAGGTTAAAACTTTAGTCGAATAACCACCATCGGTGAATTTTGTTCATAACATGTTACTTTTCTAATTTGACGTGAAATTTTAGGGGGTTCATCAAGATTCTTCCAAAGGTTTTGAAATTTTTAAAGAGCAAGGACAAGAAATCTGGTATTGATGAAGCTTTACTTGATGAGCTGAAGGAATTGGACAAACGCCTTTCCAAACATGGAGTAAGTTTTATGATTCTACACGCTATCATAATAGTGTATTATTTAGATGAAGACTAATGGTAATTTACGACATCTAAGGGGCCTTACTTTAATGGAGGAAAGATAACAACGGTTGATTTGAGCTTGGCACCGAAGTTGTACCACCTCACGGTGGCTCTTGGTCATTTTAAGCAGTGGACTTTTCCCCAAACATTGGCTCGTGTGCATGAATACACAAAGGTATTTGACTTGCTTTTTTTCAATTTTTGACATTTTCTTATTAATTGTTGGTTTGACATGTGGTGTAAAATAAGATGTTGTACATTTGTGTGTTTAAAACTTGTTCTCTTTAATGTTTTTGATGCAGTTACTCTTTGATTGTGAGTCGTTTAAGAAAACCAAACCTTCTAAAGATTGTGTCATTGCTGGATGGAAGCTAAAGCTTAATCTATGAAGCTATCCCAAACTATAGTCGTCGTACTAACTTATTATGTGCATTGAATCTTTCACCATGTGGTATTTTGTTTGTGGCAACATTATGATCGTACAAGTGTATGAATAAATAGTTTATTTACCTGTTAAGGCACTATTGCGACGAACTCAACTTCTTATTTCACGTGCTTTCTCTCACCAATTTTTTCAGGTGCCTGATTAAAAAAAATGGTGCCTAACCTCTTTGTCTTTCACATGCCTGATTTAAAAAAAAAATCCCCAAGCCGGTATATCTCATAAACCTTCCTCACACACATTCTTCTCAAATCTTCAACCAACATATCCACAAGGAAGGGCCAATTTGTTCTATCTCATGGGAGGCAGAGGCGGTGGATTTGGCAGCGTTTGTGTACCAATGGTTCCGACGGCGACGGGTACCGGATAGCAAAACCCACGACTTAATTAAGAAATGCAATAAAAAGTACACACTGATTTAACGTGAAAAACCCCAAAAGGATAAAAATCATGGGCAAGGACTTACACATTCTCTTGTACTTAGGAGATACTAAACCAACTTTCTATGCTTCACACACACACAAGAACTAGTAGGAGATATATAATTGTCTCATTTGAATATATGATTGTATCATTTGAATTTATAAAATATATGAAGATATATAATTGTATTCGTCATAACTCCTAGTATATATTCTTGTTTGCACAGAACAAGTCAAAATGTTTGAGGAAAGGAAAGATAAAGAACACAGATCAACTGCATTATGTTTACGGCTAAGCATATAGAGAAGAAAGGTGGTGAGGTAAAGGAGTGGATTTGCCTTGGCACGAGATGCTGCAAGTGAAGGGTTTGCATATAGGTCACTCCCAGTGTCCATGTTTAGGATTGCTTATTCCTGCTTAGGAAATAATGCATGTGTTTGCTTATTTGGTGTAGTCCAGACGAAAGAAAAGAAGATATAACTGCTGTAAGTTGGACACCCGGGAAGTGGCTTCACCTGGCCCTTGTGATCAACTTCCACCAGATACATAAGTAGATGAACTGTCATATCAGTTACTTTATCGGCTGTATATTGTTCCTAGTTCCTTTCACCAAATGACCTCACTCTTTTCACGCACTCGAGCCTGTTTGGTTGATCAAAAGTGCTCTCAAGTTGTCCTATATGTTCTGCCCATAGTGCATTCTGTATCCATATCTCTGCAGACACAAATAAACTATTTGACTTTTTGCTGTCAAGACTTGTTTTCGTATTTCGAATAAAAATGGCAATATGGCATTCATTATCTGCCCGGTTGGAGCAGAACCTTTGGGAGCCCAAGTATGATGACTCTGATACTCGCCTATTGCAATTTCTGTGTCACGAGTACCTTTTGATGAACATTGATTAATGTTTGCAGAACCCAATATCACAAACTCGTCATCCACGATAATTCCTTGTTGTGCCAATTCAATCATTAAATTTAGTAAAAAATTTCCGTTTGATGAGTCGTTAAATAACCACAAGATACTAATATGACACCAAAAGTACAAAAATCAACACTTTAATAACTTAAATAGCACAAGGAATTGTAACAAGACTAATATGAAATATACGTTGTTTATTTTATCCGAGGTGAAGTTTTCATGGGAAGAGCAAGTATCCCAGACCCGATACTCGTACAAATAATCAAAGCTACAGCACCACAGTAGCCTTTTTCATACCCGAAACTACAATCTCAGCATTCAAATCCTCCCATTTACTTAGCTTCTGTATAGTAACTTCTCCTTGCAAATGACATGTTGGATAACCATAATAGTAACTTCTTCTGGTCAAGATAATAGGTGCCGAGTTTCGTGTTTGATGAAGTACATACTTTAGTCCATGATGAATTGAAAATATATGGTTTGGTTTGATAGAAACATGAAGATGAAGGAGTTGCAAACTTTAAGCAGTTTGTGTATAAACAAAATAAAACTTTTTTTATAACTCAAGAAGGTATTTACCCAGATAAGTTACAAACATATAAAATGCAGGAACAAATAGGCCTATCAGATAAGTTGTCAAAAACAGACATACGGATCTATTATTGTAAGTTCATTCATTGAAAGCAATCAAACAAAATACAACTTTTTTTATAACTCAAGAAGGTATTTACTCAGATAAGTTACAAACATATAAAATGCAGGAACAAATAGGCCTATCAGGTAAGTTGTCAAAAACAGACATACGGATCTATTATTGTAAGTTCATTCATTGAAAGCAATCAAACAAAATACAAAAAATCTAATGGACCCGAACCCACAAACAATCTCGGGCCTTTTAATGTAACGTGTGTGTCCAGTAGACATTCTATATTTTGATGTCCACTTTTGCAATGGTAAAGTCACATTAACGTATTGGATTCTGCCTGCACATTCAAATATTGACAAACTATGTTTTGGTATTTCAAGTTTGTTAGATGTCTAGATTTTGTATATTATTGGCCTTAACAGTTGTATGCAAACGAGAACCCTCTGGTAGTCCAACGGTGGATCGTTACATTCACAGTTATCACATCAACGCTGAAACTAGCCTATTTTTTCCGTCTCATTCGGATACTCTCCATTTGGACTCACCAATAATGCACCTGTATTGAAGGTTTATGATTATCATAACAATTATAAAGAAAACCCTAATATAGATCAAAGAGCATACAGCGGAACAAGATCTTTATTTAACACAATTATAATTAACCAAGGCTAGGGTTACATACCTTTATCCTAGCAGGATCTACAAATTGACGGAATGATCACCGGTAGAGATAGATCACGAACACCACCAGAATGTAATCTAAAATAAGATCACACCACGATCTTGTACACACGTGATACGGTGAGTTAACCGTGAGTCTAGCACGAACAAAACCGAGCTTTCCAAGTCTATGGAAGATCTACCCAACAACCCTAGAGAGGGGCTAGGACTAGATCTAAAATAGCTTATAGAAAATCAAAGATGAACCCTAATAGGGTGTGTTTGGCCGGCGGTATAAGGCAAAGAAAAGAAGAATATGGAGTGAAAAAATATGAGGTCTTTTGGTTTGTTTATATACACCTTGGAAACTTAACTTCCAAGGTTAAACAAGATAAAGCCAAAAAAATTTTCCTCCTTATCCCTTCACTTTAAAAACCGGATATAACCAAGCTCAAAAGGAGGTTTCCGAAACTTTCCTACTCCTTCTTTTAGCTTCTTTAACATTCTATAACGATCGTTTAATACTTAACTTTTAATTACTTAACGATCGTTAGCTACAGTTTGTTTTAATAAATATAACAAATATATTTACTAAATAAATTAACTCTTCACGTAATGTGTGCAATCCCGTGATCTCGAGTTCGATCCTATCACACGACTATCGATTTTAAAGTCCATAAACTTTCAGCTCCCACTTGGACAAAATTCGAATATCGTGATCACATTGATTAGCGTCTAGTTACACCAACAATGTCACTAGTACAACTCGAGTAAGGTTTCCTGGACAAAACCTTTTAATGATATATAACCATTATTATTATCCTTTCATTTCAAATACATTGTTAATAAGGATATGGATCTTAGTCACTCCTTCATTAACTATTCTGTTTCTCGTTTACGGATATCGCAAGATTACCAAAACACATTTGGGTGTGGCCACACAAACATCTTACTATTCCCCCGAGGGGCCCAGTTGTATTTATACTTCAAATAATAATTTGAAGGAAACGAATCCCATTTCGACTACAAGCAAAACACATGAATTTCGCAACACTTCTGAAAATAACCCTTATGACTACCAGTTACGTTTAGCGTTAGGTTATTACAGAAATGCACTATATTCAATGCAGTTTTCTGGCATCTGAGGTCTAAGGATAACTATTTATGATTTACTTAATGACAAAGATCCATAAAGTAAAATCACATAGTTGGGATAAGTCCAATATTTGATCCATCAAATATCATCCAAAATTGACCAATATACTTTCAAGTATACTCTGTCACTATTTTGAATTGTCTTAGTTTAATAATACTCCCATATTATTAATCGACAACGGACATTTAGAAACATCATAATGCTCACGGATTAAAAACATGTAAAATAGATACAAAATCAAATAACAGAAAAATAAACGAAATCCAATCTTTATTTCATCAATTCAATAATGTCTTACATCCTTTATCCAAATACTAATCAACAGATTTATTGCATAAATTCGCTAGCTAGTTGCAGCCCAATTGCCTTGGCATGCTTAACTACCTTTGGCCTAGACAAAGCCTTAGTAAAAGGATCAGCTACGTTATCATCTGTGTGAACTTTTTTTAATTTTATTTATCGAGCTTCCACTTGTTCTCGAACGTAGTGATATCTGCGTTTAAAGTGTCTGGCGCCCTTCATGACTGCAGGATCATTGGCGAATATTATTGCCGCAGAGTTGTCGCAATATATATCAATAGGTTCTTTTATTGAAGGCATCACTCCAAGATCTCCAATAAACTTCCTAATCCAAACAGCTTCCATTGTAGCTTCTGAAGCGGCCATGTACTCAGATTGAGTCGCATGCATAACAATGGTTTTCTGCTTATTGCTCCTCAAGTCAACTGCTCCTCCATTGATGACAAACACGTAACCCGTCTGAGACTTCGTATCGTCTTTATCACATTTCCAAGACGCATCACAGAATCCTGTTACATTCAATCCTGTGTCTGGTTTACCCCCGAATACCAAAAACATATCTTTCGTACTTCTCAAATACTTTAGAATATGCTTAACAGCAGTCCAGTGAGACTTTCCTGGATTCTGTTGGTATCTACTGACCAAGTTCTGAGCAAATGCCACATCAGGCCTTGTGCATCTTACAACATACATAATAGATCCTATAGCTGAAGCATAAGGCACCTTCTTCATGTAAGCCACCTCTTCAGGTGATGATGCATCTTTCTCATGACTTAACTTATGCTTAACCTCCAACGGTAAGAAACCTTTCTTAGAGTTATGCATGTTATATTTCTTCAATATCTTATCAATGTAAGCATCTTGGCTAAGACCAATTAACCGTCTACTCCTATCTCGATAGATCTTAATTCCCAGAATATATGCAGCATCTCCCAAATCTTTCATAGAAAAACATTTACCAAGATAATCCTTAACTTCCTTAAGTCTTGGAATGTTACTTCCCATGATCAATATGTCATCGACATATAGAATTAGGAACACTACATTACTCCCACTAGCTTTGCGGTATACACATGGCTCATCACGATTTTGAATAAATCCGAACTTTTTGATTTCTTCATCAAATCGCTTATTTCATTGACGTGATGCTTGCTTCAAACCATAAATAGACCTTTAAAGTTTGCACACGCGTTTTGGATATTTAGGATCAACATACCCTTCCGGTTGTTGCATATAGATGTCTTCATCTAAGCGACCGTTCAAGAAGGCAGTTTTAACATCCATTTGCCATATCTCATAGTCATAGTATGCTGTTATAGCTATGAGAATCCTAATAGCTCGTAAGTCTGCTACAGGAGAGAATGTCTCCTTGTAGTCTATGCCAAAGGTTTGAGTAAAACCTTTAGCCACTAAACGTGCTTTATAGGATTCTACATCACCATCCATGTCAGTTTTCTTCTTGTAGATCCACCTATTTTTCACTACTTTAGCATTTTTAGGTGCGTCTACAAGACTCCAAACATCATTGATTTCCATGGATTTCATTTCCTCATTCATCGCAACTATCCATTTTGACTTTTCTGGATCAGACATTGCGGATCGATAGTTAGCAGGTTCACCAAGATCCCCTACTTCCTCCTCCTCATCCTCTATGTATAGACATAGTTTGTCCGGCGCACGTATAGCCCTTTGAGACCTACGTGGAGGAATTAATTCCGGTGGAACACTCAGACTTTCTGGTTCTACAGGAATTTCATCGCTAGTATTTTCAAAAGGCAATGTATCTTCTTGAATTTCTTCAAGATCATAATTTCTCCCACTGAATTCTTGATTTACAAGATCATTTCAAGGAAGTCTCCATACCGAGCCACAACTATTTTGTTCTCAGCCGGATAATAAAAGTAGTAACCCATAGTTTCCTTAGGGTAACCTACAAAGATACATTTAACTGAGCGTTGTTGAAGTTTATCTCCAGAGTCAAGTTTCACATACGCCTCACAACCCAGACTTTCAAATAAGACAAATATGGCTTCTTGCCATGCCATAGTTCATATGGTGTCTTATCAACCTTCTTTGTGGGAACCATATTCAGAATACGAACATCAGTTTCAAGAGCATAATCCCAAAAAGATAATGGTAAAGTTGTAAGATTAAACATAGATCGTATCATATCCAATAATGTACGATTTCTCCTTTCAGATACACCATTTTGTTGTGGATTATATGGAGAAGTAAGTTTCTGAACAATTCCATTCTTACTTAAATAATCTTTAAACTTTTGACTTAAATATTCACCACCACGATCAGAACGAAGAGCTTTAATCTTCTTTCCTAGTTGTAACTCTACTTCGGCTTTAAAGGTTTTGAATGTTTCAAATACCTCATGTTTATGTTTAAGTAAATAAACATAACCATAACGGCTATAATCATCCGTAAACGTCAAGAAGTAGCTAGCACCTTTCCTTGACACATGTCTAAGTGGTCCACACACATCCGTGTGTATTAAACCAAGTAGTTCAGTAGCCCTTTCAATATTGCTATTAAAAGGTTTCTTGGTCATCTTTCCAGAGATACAAGATTCACATTTATCAAATGATTCATCATTGATACTTTCCAAAAGCCCATCACGTTGAAGCTTTTGTATGCGAGTCTTCCCAATGTGGGCAAGCCTACAATGCCAAAGATAAGAAGAGTTCTTGTCTAACTTACTCTTCTTATTCATGCTAAAAACAGAATTATTTTTCCTCTTGGGATTTTTATCATGCATGTTAATTTCAAAAACACCATTTACAGAAATTGCATTAAAATAGAATAAACCATCTTTGAAAACAGAAATTCTATTATTATCAATCGTGTGAGTAAATCCAAGATCCAGCATACAAGAAAAGGAAATAACACCCCTAACAATTGTAGGTGCATAATGACAATTATTTAAAGACAGTACTAAACCCGAAGGTAAAACTAATTTAAATATTCCTATAGCTTCAACTGCTGCTTGTGCGCCATTGCCCACTTGTAGAAATTGTTCCCCATAGGTAAGTCTCCTCTTCAACTCAAATCCCTGCAGGGTATTACAAATATTAATACCACATCCCGTATCATATACCCAGGAGTTTGATTTGTATGAAAGATTAAATAACTCTATCATAAATAAGTTACCTGAAGATGGTGCTGCAGCAACTTGCTCAACCTTCTTCTTATGTTCTGCCATTTCATGGAGATAGAGAGAGCAATTCATCTTCCAGTGTCCAGTCATCTTACAGTAGTGACAAGTCTCATCTTTCAGAGATTTCTTAGCAAAGTTTTGCTTTGGTTTTGATGTAGTCGCAACTTGCTTGCTCTTATCAACCTTGCCTTTGCCTTTCTGCTTCTTATTCACTTGCGGTTTTGGTTTCGACACTCTACCCTTTTGTACATAAAGTACTTGAGGAGTAGCAGTGGGTGCCTTATCTTTCAAACCCTTTTCAAAGTCAATGAGCATTGCATGTAAATCATTAATTGTCTTCCCCGTGCAATGCATATTATAGTTACGAACGAAATCATTGAAGTCCTTATTAAGGGACCTATCGATCAAGTTAATAGCCATATTATTATCAAAGGGTTGTCCTAGTGCGATGAGTTGTTCCATATAACCCCTCATCTCCATATAATGGTCACTTACGGACTTTCCAAGAGCTTGCTTGCAACTATGTAGAGCATCAACCAGATCATAGATCTCTACAGCTTGCGGCGTTTCATACACAGCCTTGAGTTCATCAAGAATTTGCTGAGGAGAAGCTAGCTCATACTTCCTTTGAAGTGATGGAGCCATTCTCCCTAACATTACAGCAGCCACCTCATGGTGCTTCTTAACATTAGTAGCGTGTTGAAGCCTTTCTGCATCAGTTGCTCCTTCAGCAAGATCCTCCGGAAAAGGAGTTTCCAAGATATTGATGGTACCCGCTGCTCTCAGAACAATTCTTAGTGAGCGGTACCAATCACTGAAATTAGGGACACTAAGTTCAGGCCGTTCAAAAAATGCTTTGAGCGCCGAGCTTATTGTCAGATTGTTTTCGGGTTGAGCCATTTCTACAGAAATAAGTTCAAACATTAGTATTTTCGATAATTAAATTCAAGAAAATAAAATTACCCCGGTAATAAAACCATAGTATTTTCCTTGAAAAACTAGAATCCATATTGACATAGATTTATCACATCAGTTGATCTGCTAGTGACAAATGTATTCAACAGAGTAACTTGTCGAACAATAATTGCCAAATCATATTGCAATTTCTAGATATGTCAGGGATTTACATTGCCAAAAACATTTGCATTGTAAACATGTTTTATCCCTTCTTTATGCCTTAAGTTTCCAGTTCTCACTGAGTAACTCAATTAAGTCGACTAATCTAAAGAACGTAAAACCTTCATGTGCAATCTTATTCAGTCATAAAGTTTTCTCTCCATTACAACATCGTCCGATATCTTATATGACGACAATTGTAACTTCAAGTGTTCGTCAATTAGAGGGCATATGACTTAAATTTAAGGGTATAGATTTTGGTGTCAAAATCATGTATGGAGAAGCATGCATACATCTCCATAGCATAAGTTTAATAAAACGTTTAGTAAACTTTTTTGGTGAGACTAAAAGTTCATCATATATTTGCAAGTTGAGGTATCGGTTAAATCAAACAACCTTAAAGAATTATACCAATAACAACCGTAGGTAATTCCAATTTTTGACGCACAGGCGAGCCGGGAATTTGGTCAGCGCTGAAGCATAACACCTCCTTCCTTAACCGCGTACTTGACCAGCGGTGCGTTATACCCACTTTATAGTTTGTCAAAATTGAGTAGGCCGTTAAGTTGCTATTGCAATTCTAATCAACACAAATCATATGTAATTTAGATCTCAAAACAATTCATTAATTTTGATAAGATTTAGTCCATATTATTTTTTCTTAAAAAAATTACCCTTGTTTACAACATACAATGTTAAAAACGCATGAAAACAAGTAGTAAAAAAAACTAAATCAAATAGCCACATGAATAACAATTTATTCAAAGAAAATCAAATCTAGGGTTTTTATGAACATAAAAAGTCTTCCCTAATTTTAAAACTTTGAATCAAATAAAGCAAATAGCAATCAAAATTATATGATCCGTAAGAAACATGCATGTTTATTACGGATCTCCCATATTCTCTTAACAATTAAAAAAAACTACTACGGTCGTAACCACGCATGACATAACAATTAATTCATGCAAACCATCTAAAGTTTAATTACCATGTAATTTTAGGGTTTACAATTTTTTTTTTTTATAAAAAATTCGGCTATAGCCGATTTTAAAAAATAAAAAAACAAAACAAAACCCTAATTTTTATAAACCTAAAAAACAACATGTAATTTTTTAACATAAATCAATATTAGTTAAAAAACTTTAGATCTTGATAATTAAAATCATGTTAAAACGGCTCTCGATGCCACTGAAGGTTTATGATTATCATAACAATTATAAAAAACCCTAATATAGATCAAAGAGCATACAGCGGAAGCAGATTAACAGGATCTTTATTTAACACAATTATAATTAACCAAGGCTAGGGTTACATACCTTTATCCTAGCAGGATCTACAAATTGACGGAATGATCACCGGTAGAGATAGATCACGAACACCACCAGGATGTAATCTAAAATAAGATCACACCACGATCTTGTACACACGTGATACGATGAGTTAACCGTGAGTCTAGCACGAACAAAACCGAGCTTTCCAAGTCTATGGAAGATCTACCCAACAACCCTAGAGAGGGGCTAGGACTAGATCTAAAATAGCTTATAGAAAATCAAAGATGAACCCTAATAGGGTGTGTTTGGCCGGCGGTATAAGGCAAAGAAAAGAAGAATATGGAGTGAAAAAATATGAGATCTTTTGGTTTGTTTATATACACTTTGGAAACTTAACTTCCAAGGTTAAACAAGATAAAGCCAAATTTTTTTTCCTCCTTATCCCTTCTCTTTAAAAACCGGATATAACCAAGTTCAAAAGGAGGTTTCCGGAACTTCTTTTAGCTTCTTTAACATTCTATACCGATCGTTTAATACTTAACTTTTAATTACTTAACGATCGTTAGCTACAGTTTGTTTTAATAAATATAACAAATATATTTAATAAATAAATTAACTCTTCACGTAATGTGTGCAATCCCGTGATCTCGAGTTCGATCCTATCACACGACTATCGATTTTAAAGTCCATAAACTTTCATGTATAAGACTGACCGCAACTCTTGAAGCGCCACTATAATGCAAGGCATTGATAGTTGGATACTTGATCAACGGGACTACATTGATCTAATCATTGTAAAGCTTTCCTGCAGTTGGGATCCAGATGACAGTTCAAAACTTGTTGTTCGCAGTTTGAAACCATGCAGTTCAAAGTCGAAAAGCCGGCTCTTAAATTCTATAAAACCAGAACTGGTTTTATGTAAGCGTTGATTATAATCAATAAACAGAATCTTATATCGTCGGAGTTCTGACTGAGCCATGCTACCCTTGTAGTCTTAGATAGCTCTACTGTTTCCTTTCTTTTCTTGTTTAGTCCATCGAATTAAAAGTTACCTTTTTCTTCTGTTGGGACGAAAGATCCGCCTAGTTTGTTTTCTAAATTCTAATACTGGTGATGAATCAAAGCAAACTATGTTTGGGATGTTTCCGCTGTAACGTTGAATCCATTCTACTGATTCTTGTTTCGTTATGGAAACAATTAACAAATGTTTGCAGATGTTAACTCCTTTCGAAGAGCTACATTTGATTCGAGGACGTCATCTGTGAATACCAGCATCTCGTCGTAGTTGTTATCAACCCATTTCAATCTTTCAGCCTGTTTTCACAGATACGATTAAATAAGACTTGTCTATGTGATTATTGTTGATATGACGTGAACATAACATATCAAATACAATGTGAGGCTCTATGATGGCAAATATGTACAGACGAGACTACTAATTCCCCTTAAGGAGCCTAGAAGAAACTAGCTATGACACTCCATGCTTAGACGCATACGCAAATACGTATACGTACACGTGAGGCTACTAAAATCGGATAAAGAGCCTAGAAGAAACTATTCCGTGCCCAAACGCGTAGGCAAATATGTACACGTGGTGAGGCTACTAAAATCGTCTAAAAAACCTTGAATGATGATAAATAATATATTAGTTTTTTACGGCTTTTTTTTCATGTTTTCACCTGTTTTCTTATGTCTTGGCGCCTTTAATTTTATATGAGTACGTGGATACTTTGATATTTTAAAAATTGCGTCATACAAGATTTGTTCTAGCCAGGCCAGGCCCATTAGTCCTAATCCTGTAGGGCAGACCCATTACCCCATGTGGTGCTATATATATATTACCTTCACCTTCATAACCCTAAATTTAATTCAATTCGTATCAAAATCATGACTGAGGTAAAAGAAGAAGAAGATAGATTAAGTTTGTTACCGGATTGCTTATTACTCGAAATTATCTCTCATTTAGACGTATCCACAAAACAGGTGATTAAAACAACATCTATTATCTCCAAACGATGGCGACATCTTTGGACTCAACTTCCTACTCTCGTTTTTATATGTGAGCATGACGTCCCAAATTACTACAATACTGATCTCACCAATTACTTTTCCTTTATCGACAATACCCTAACTCAATATCCTACCGATTTTAACCTCAATAAATTTCGACTTGTTATTAGTAACAATAGCCAGCTAACGAAGTCGCAAGTCTATAGTTGGATTCAACATGCTATTACTCGTAACGTTCAAGAGATTGATTTATTGTTGTGGAATTCTGTGAGATCCACGGAAATGTTTAGCTATGACGATGAGTTGTTTTTCAACAATTCAAGTCTTATTAGTATGAAACTTTCCTATTGTGTATTTAATCCTCCTAATGACACTATTCGTTGGGATAAGCTTAAGTGTCTTTATATAAAGTATGGGAGCTTAGATGAAGATTCAATGGGAAAAATACTATCCGGAAGTCCTTGTTTGGAAACATTGGAGTTCGATCAATGTGATTTTGATGGGTGTTTCACGAACACCTTGTTTGGAAACTTTGGAGTTGAACGATTGTCATGTAATGCAAAAATTTATGAATTGCTTACCGATGGCGATGAGCGGTTTTGGGACGATTTAGATATCACTAGTATGAAACTTTCACGTTGTGTATTTAGTCCTCGTAATGGTTGGAATAATCTTAAGTTTTTGTGTATTGATGATTATTTTTATTATCGATTCGGTGAAGGTTCATTTGGAAAAATACTATCAAGAAGTCCTTGCTTGGAAACTTTGGAGTTGGAACGTTGTTCTGGTGTTAGGCGGATTGATCTTGCTTCAGTTGGTGTTAAAAACTTGGTGATCTTTGGATATGACAACGTTAGGGAAGGTGATACTTTAGAAATCGATGCTCCTAATATCTTGACACTAACAATCAAAGGAGAAATAGATTTGAAGAAGATCTTGTTGCTAAACACCTCTTCTTTAGTCAAAGCTGACTTTGATTTCTGGAACAGCGACCGTTTTGAGGAAGAAGAATTGCTTAAAGAACTTTTAACAAACCTTAGCCATGTCAAAGAGATTACACTAAAGAATTATTGTTTACAGGTAATATTTTCATTTGTAGGCCTTGTTTTCTTCTTCTTCCATTCGGGTTTGTTTGGTTATAGATAAGGGTTGTGATTGCTATTTTTAATATCCGTTTGCTCTGATTATAATTAATTTATATTCATCCACTGCTTTAACAATGTTCTCTTTCCATTTGTAGGCTTTCTCTCGTCTGAATAAAAGAGGTTTCCCTGAGGTCCATTCCACTTCACGTAAAGAAAATATATTAAACTCCAGCCACAGCGACAACAGCAACAGCAGCGACAGCAGAAGCCACAGCAGATTTTACTTGATTATTATATTATTATTTAGTGTTTGGGTAGCTATGGTTTCCAACCTTTTGGCAGATTTGAACCCACAGTCACACATACTCAAATTGTTTAAAGCCCTCCGCTTTATGTTTAAGCAAGTTTAGCGAGTGGAAGTTGGTAGAAGATGCTTGTATGTGTTTATTATTGACTTCTAATAAAGAGGTTTCGAATTTTATATGTTAGCAGATGGCGTATTTTGTTTAACCGCATTCTGTAGATGATCATGTCATCATATCTGAAATTAATATAACGGTTAAATCAATTCGGTCCGGATGCTACAGGTGTAAAGTTACTAAATTTTGCTCTCTTTAGGTATATCAGGAACCGAATGCGCTCATCATGTCAGATTTTAACTCTGTTTTTGTTTTTGTTATCTCTTTTGCATTAGACAGCTAACGTTGTATGATACGTGTATTCACTCTTGTTATCAAGTACACAAAGTTATTTATCTTATGAAGGCAACAGTCATTTACTGTATAAAAAGTGGGTCAACACAACCCGGCGTTACTATTTTACGTGTACCCACTCATAACAAAGTACAATTAAACTGTAGATTCATGTTAACTCTGATTATGTAGATTGTTGTAGGTTTTACTTTTGATCTGTTCTACAATTCTAATACTGGTTTTGCCCAAGCTTTTGACATCACTATGGTAAGGAAAATTGGCGGGCCGGAAAGGTCTGAAACGTGTCGGGTTGTGTTGATCTGAAGCACCCTTTTACCCAAAGGCCTGCAGCCAGATACACGCTGTATCTTTCGAATGCAAAAAACTTGACTTTATCTTTCGAATGCAAAAAAAACATTCCACTGTAATATGGTTTATCGAATTACCATCGCAAAAAAACATTCCAGCGTGTATCTTTAGGATTGTAGAGAGTATTATCACTGATAGTAGATTGTTGTAGGTTTTAGTTTCGACTTGTGAATAAGCTAGACCTTTTCTGGATACAATTGGGACTCTTATTCATAGGCAACATAAAAAATTGAAAGCAATGGATGTTTCGGAATCACTAGCAACAACTGCCATTAAATAATATGCAGTAGTTGCTGATATTGTTCATTTCCATTCCCATGTAGAATTATTAGTAGAATGTGAATTATGTGGATTCACAGAAGAATGCACGTTGCCTTACATTTCTCAGATCAAGGAGCACTACAACGGACGATGGATCTGTGGCCTGTGTATGGAGGCTATCATGTCTTATAACCACATAAGAAGCATTGGATAGACACATTGATTTCTACAACAGCTTTAGAACATCTTCCAGACTTCCATTCAGTGACGCAGACCATCTATATCAGTAATGGGGAGGATTATCGATCAGGAGACGATTGCATTCTTTAAGAC
Source organism: Glebionis coronaria (assembly GCA_025667525.1). Taxonomy (NCBI): domain Eukaryota; kingdom Viridiplantae; phylum Streptophyta; class Magnoliopsida; order Asterales; family Asteraceae; genus Glebionis; species Glebionis coronaria. The sequence continues at coordinate 30,708,006 of CM046881.1, forward strand.
AGAATGGCGGCAACTATAGATGTGCAAAAGTATTCGTTCTTCGTATTAACATCATTATTTTTACCTATGGCTGTCACTAGTTCTAAGCAACTTTTGAAATCGAGGGAGTATAAGATAAGATATGATGACACCAACTTTAAAGGGACTAATAGAGAGCCATATGCACTTAACTGTTTTCTTAGCATGTTCTCATATTAACTCTCATACTACTGCAGCAAGATTGGAGAAAAGTATAGGAATTGTGAGCTAAGTATACGATCAAGCAAAGGCGGACCTATGTTGTGACTTTGGGGGGGGGGGGGGGGGGGGGGGGGGGGGCTAGATAAGAAGGACGAAATTACAGTGTATTTTTTCTTAAATTTTGAGCGTTTTTTATAAATGCCCCACACTCAAAACTCAAATTGGCCTCACACATTACATCCAACATTTAAGACTCTAAAACGTAAAAATCTTCCATTCTTGTTACAATACTCGGTTTCTATCCGGATCCTAAGACATAAAGGACGAGATTATAGTGTATTTTTTCTTAAATTTTGAGCATTTTTTATAAATGCCCCACACTCGAAACTCAAATTGGCCTCACACATTACATCCAACATTTAAGACTCTAAAACGTAAAAATCTTCCATTCTTGTTACAATACTCGGTTTCTATCCGGATCCTAAGACATAAAGGACGAGATTATAGTGTATTTTTTCTTAAATTTTGAGCATTTTTTATAAATGCCCCACACTCGAAACTCAAATTGGCCTCACACATTACATCCAACATTTAAGACTCTAAAACGTAAAAATCTTCCATTCTTGTTACAATACTTGGTTTCTATCCGGATCCTAGTTTTTTCGCCTTACAATTGTCAAAAAAAAAAAAAAAATAATTTCCCCAACATTTGAATTTCCTGCGTCCGCCACTGCGACTTTCACGTATTAGATTTTCCTTATGCTTGACGCAATTTAAGATTTGTTTCATTATAGCTAATGAAACTTTCATAAAACACGTTGTATTCAAACGTAACATTGTTCCAGCCAGGCCCATTAGTCCTAGGCAAAGCCCATGTGGTGTAAAGACGCTATATATATATACTAGCTTCAAGGCCCGCCCGTTGGGCGGCGAGCTTTAAGATATTGTGCGAAGAACACAAATGCCATTAAGAAAAGAGTTTAAAAATACACTGTTTGTGAAAACAATGACTAACATATAAAACCAATTTATAGTTTGTTGAACAGTATATTCATTACAATAAAATGCTAATGAAAAATGATTAAAAACTCATATTTGATGCGGGAAAAAGGGTAGATCAATCTAACTGGTAACTATTTTTTTCAATGCACAGTATGTTAGGTTTCATATTTCATACTCCATACTCCATACTATGCTAATATGCCATTACCTCACCTTAAAAAGTGGACTGTAGAAGGAAAAGTGGTCCCTAACCATAATCCGGGACGTTACAAAAATAAATTTCATATAAAACTAAAGATGCGAAACTAAACTGGTAACTATGTTTTTCAATGCACATAGAAACTACTGTAGAAGGAAATTAGTGTGCAGGAAGAGGGATAGAAAGAATCCACACCTCCTTGGTCATTTTAATTAACTCTTAGGATAGATTATGAGAGCATCCACTATGATAAACTTTTCTATAGGTTTATAAGTGTGTTATAACATTAATTTATAAACCTTTTTATTTTATAAACCTATTTCTACTATGGATAAACCTCATCAAAATTTATAAACCTCTAACATAATCAAATGCATTAAATTATGAAGAGGTTCAACATTTTAGACCTCTTCATGCCACATCATTTTAAAATAGATGTTCACTATGGTTTAAAACATTTTAGACCTCTTCAAAACTTTATAAACCTATGTATGAACCACCATAGTGGATGCCCTGAGCAAAAGCATTTAGAGTGAGACATGTGATTGAATATGACTAACTAAAAATTTGGCTGAATTTATGAGAACCAAATATTTAATTGACAAATTCTCAGCTATAGATTAACATAGTGCGAATGCAGATTGCCAATTAGCGTTAGAGTATGTTATCACATAAGAATGAACACTACTTGGAACATAAAAATAAAATTAACAAAGTGATATAAACCCAACGAAACAAAGCAACCGAATAGCACTTGGAGCATATAGCATACTAATATAAATAATGCAAAAAAGCTAATGTATATTTATGTACCTTTTAACACGACATGGCTAATGTTTTAAAATGTTACAACTTCCTCTAAATTTTCCAATTCTTAGACAATGGCAGCAACTTGTTACGCGGGTTTCCCCTATGTACCCTTTGTTTGAAAAGTAGGCACGCATACCAGCTCGAGACACATAGGAAAATCGAACACAACAGGATCCGTAAACACAGCCGATAACGCTCCACATGCATTATTAAACACCTCAATAACAAATTTCAATCCCACGTCGCCACTATCCAAAAACTACTTCTGACACGTCCATCACGCCGTACACATCTGCTGCGTCACATAATCTCATCATCACTTTCACTTTCACTGTCACTTCTTTAATGTTTGAAACTTTTCTTATTAGGTCTTATTTATTATACCTTCACCAGCACTCACGTCCTGTGTTTCATTATCAAAGTTGCCAAAAGCCATGTATAGGAGCCAAGACCTAAACATGAAAAAATCTAACACAAACAATGCAAATAACTTATGTGGAGTCTGATAGTAGTACACACACACAAACAAAACATACTCGATGTGTTAAATAGAAGGTATAGCTTAATATTGGCCATAGCAGTATGAGGAAAAGAGGAGGTCCTTTTAACGTCATCTTGGGCCGAGCAAGTGTGGGTCTCAATGTGGTAAAATTCATTGCAGTCAGATTGTTATGCCCAATGAACCACCTTATCGTGTCTCAGTTACGTACAACTTTGTCACTTCAAACACGTTTCCTGTAGTTCTAATTATTTACTTTCATCCAGCAATTCAATAAAACTCATGCACTTTAACACATACAAAGACAATCACATCTCTTTTAGCAAAATCTTGTTACTAACTTGATTTAAACTAAGAAAATCACACATAACTAATAAATGATGATAACACATTTGCAAAGCCGCGTACATAAGAAGATAAAGCTTAAAGTAATTTTGAAATTTTTTGCTAAGATCACACTTTTAGCTAAATCTTTTACTGCACTATGCTGCAAACTAAAAAATAATGAGAAAAGTGACTCAAATACTAAAGAAAATGAGAAAATAAACATGGCTATGTATATAGATCGAGAGGTTACCAAATAAAGAATCATCCTTCTTATGTTTTTTTGATATGCTATATGAAAACCAATTCTTCTTTAATTCAATATAAATAGAATTAGATAATCCCGCATAAGACACAAAATTGTTTGCACACTATATCATAAAACTATTAGGGTGTGTTTGGTAGGAAGAAAATAAGGTGGAGAAATAGAATTGCTAATAATTCTTTTGTTTGGTATGATAGGAAAACAAAAAGCGGAGACTTAAGTCTCTACCCCAGTTCTCCATAGAGTATTTTTTATAATTGCTATTTCCATCTCAATTTGGGTGGAATTTGTTTTCACCAGCTGTTACTTATATTTAGGAAGTGAAACTATATATTGAAACACAAAATTAATTATTATTTAGTATTTCTATATTGATGTTTTATTTTCATGAAATTGAGTAGCAATACAGAGTAGCAATACATATCTAGAGTAGTTGCCATTTTATTTAATTTGGTTTCATTTTTAATTGATTTATTTGATTAATCTTAAAATTATTATAATTGATATTTTCAAGATTTTATGATTTATAAGAACAGGTTGCTTTGCGATCGTAAATACGTCCCTCATACGCAAATTCTTTTCAAACAACTGGTTTTGGTTAATTCATCATATTTGGTATGGGATAAACAAAAAAAACTTTGGTAGTTTCATATTAAATTTTGCGTTTTTTCGGCATTTCTCTGGTTTAATTATCTGTTGTTACCAAACGCTAGAATCAAACAGAATTCTCTACTGAATTCTATTCTCTGAATTAATATTCTCTACTTCATTTCTAATCTCTGAAATTCTCTCTACCAAACGTGCCCTTAGGGTGAAGGATATTTTGCTCATGCCTAAGGATGATGGATTCGAGCTAAGCCTTAACATCATAGTTTCGTTTCTTTTCTTTTCTTTTTGATTTTGGCTTTTATTGCACCTTTACACTAATATCAAAGTTTTTTTTAAAGGCTTAGAATAATGTCTAGTATCCACGTCAATTATGTAATGAAATATCCCGGGCATTATAAATCTAAATGATAAAATGGGAACTAAAGAATAAGTTTGTTTCACTCAACGATTTAAAAATTCTTTAGCAAGTAACATGTTTAAGGTTTTCATAAATGCCAACAAATAGACATTTAGATCAGTTGAAACTTGTGATGTTGCACCATATTTAACTTTAAATAATTTGTCTCCTCAAAAGTATTGTGTAAAAGCTAAGCAAACGCTAAAAATGAAAATATAATATCAGTCTCAAAGGCACCACCACATCAATATTTAAGTTATATATCAAATTCAAGCTCTAAAATAGTGTTTAAGGAAGATTTTCAATAGACAATTATTTCTTGAATTACTCGTATAGTACATTAAAAGGTAATAAGTTTGACCAAATACACTCGCTATCGCCGATACATATAATTACTAAAAGCCAGAAAAAACAAATATTTTCACCTAATAATTATAAAAGCAATATTGAGTTTAGTTGGAAAATTAAGGTTATCAGGGAGTTTTTTTGTTACACATAAACAATAGCATAATATCATAACTTAACAGTAAATAGAAGTGGATTTAACTTATCACCAAAACTTGCGGCCATACAGTAGCGCTGGATCATAGATTCCTCAAAATTTCCATCTGCTATGCATGTTAATAGGTACGACCAACAGTGGTTGTTTATATCTTTAGCCAGTCGACAAATAGCTGATTAAGGAGAAGAATAAGCAATATCACTTACCAGCGGCAGGGTCCAAGATCAAAAACACGGCCTCGCCAGGCGTCTTGTACAGAACCATTAAAACTCCACCGCACTTGCATTTTTGTATTCACAAAGTTTTGAAATGCTCACTATCCTTGCTGCAAAATAACTACCCATCAACGCAGAAGGTTAGACACTTCAACACTTTGTATCTAAAACTAACTTTTATATAACTTTCAAGAACTGAATACCATAGAGCGGCAATAGTTAACTCCATATATCAGTTGTTGGAAAAAGAACCGGGTATGTTGAACGAAGAACCGGGCCTACGAAAAGGAACAAATAAGTGAATATTCACAAGAAAGATAGACAAAAAATGAAACTTTTGTAGGATTAATATAATAAGAACCTCATCCTTATTAAAGAGTCCTGCTTCAAATTCTATCTAAAAATTGCATCTGTTGCTTGTGGTTGTTCTACTTCTAACCGCTTCATCGGTAGACCTTTTCTATCACCATTCATCTCAAAAGGTCGCCTACAACAATGAAATATTAGTAAGAAACATACAATATTTGACCAACGCTACCTTCATAAATGATCAGATGGGAAAAAATACTTTACGTTTGTGTTATAAATGTCCATTTTTTGATGCTATATTTAGTAGTAGTAAATAGTTTATTCTAAACTACAAGTTTCTAAACATAAAGCAATTCAATGATCAAATAATAATTGAACTTGCAGTGGTTAGTAGTACTGGGTTTAAGATCTTTACATTGTCTATGAAACTACCATCTGATTATAAGCATGATGTTATTTTGTGCACTTACCACAATAAGCCAACTGAGTGTTAAAATTTAGTTCAACTAATCTATTGAACCTTTTGTGGGTATCTTTCGAAAATAACATGTTTCAAAATAAAATCCATTCAGGACTTTCATTAAACACCTGGTATGCGAAACAATAATCAAGGATGATTTTCAAAAACAAAATTAGTCAATGCGTACAAAACGCATCTCTAATTAATCATGAATCAAAACTAACTATATAGCTAAAATAATAATTAAAATGAAAAATAACTTTCGACAAAGTTAATTAAGAAGATACCTTCGATAATGATACCAAATCTGGTGAGGTTTCGATAATCGGATTTGTGAGTGTGGTTAGGGGATTCTTTTGATTTTATGAGTATGATCAGATTTGCTGTTTGAGAGATTTTTGGGTAAAAACTAAAAACCACGACCGGTTAATGTTTGCTGTTTTTTTGTGTGGAGGAATTAAATATTGAAAGGCGAAATTGAAGGAGAACCGTCGATTATTTTGTTTTTACACGTGTAGTTTTCAGGGATTTTTGGGAGAAGATGAGATGTTTCCAAAAGCTTTGTTTATATAATACTTTGTTTATATAATATATATATAATAATATGTTTATATATGGGGATTCACATTATTACCTTCACCTTCATAACCCTAAATTTAACTCAATTCGTTTCAAAATCATGACTGAACTAAAAGAAGAAGAAGAAGATAGATTAAGTTTGTTACCGGATTCCTTATTACTCGAAATCATCTCTCTTTTACACTTGTCCACAAAAAAGGCGATTAAAACAACATCTGTTATCTCTAAACGATGGCAACATCTTTGGACTAAACTTCCTAATCTCGTTTTTAGATGTAGGGATGACGGCCCAGCTCGTCGCGCCGATTACTTTTCATTTATCAACAACACCCTAACTCAATGTCATGTGAACCTCAACAAATTTAAACTTGATATTGGATATGATAGCTTGGTGGCTAAGTCGCAGGTCTTTAGTTGGATTCGACATGCTATTACTCGTCGCGTTAAAGTGGTTGATTTATTTATATGGAAAATAAATCGGAGATCCATAAAAAGGTTTAGTTATGACGATGAGTTGTTTTTCAACAATTCATGTTTTATGAATATGTCACTTTCGAATTGTGTATTTAATCCGCCTGATGGCGTTATTTCTTGGTCTAAACTTGAGTCTCTTCGTATATTTAATGGGAGATTAGATGAATATATAATGGGAAAAATATTATCCGGAAGTCCTTGTTTGGAAACTATGGTGTTCAACTCATGTTCATTTGAGGGGTGTTTGTGGAAGTCCTTGTTTGGAAAGTTTAGAGTTGAACGATTGTCATGTGATATGGAAGATTATGAATTGTTTGCTAGTGGCAATGAGCAGTTTTGGAGCAGTAAAAAATCTCATCATATGAGACTTTCACGTTTGGTAGTTAATCCTCGTATTGGTAATGGTAATGGTAATGCTTGGGGTAATCTTAACTTTTTGTGTATTCGTGGTAAGCTGGATGGAGATTCAATTCGAAAAATACTATCAGGAAGTCCTTTCTTAGAAAGTTTGGAGTTGATAAGTTGTTATGGTGTCAGACGGATTGATATTGCCTCAATTAGTATTAAAAACTTGGTGTTCTATGGATATAACAACTTTTCAGAAAGTTATATAGATACTACTCTAGAGATCGATGCTCCAAATATCTTGTCACTAACAATCGAAGGAAGGATTCATTTGGAGAAGATTTTGTTGCTAAACATCTCTTCTTTAGTCAAAGCTGACTTTGATTACGAGTGCGGCTATATTTTTCCGCGAGAACTTGGACGGACTTCAGAAGATATAGAAGAAGAATTGCTTAAAGGACTTTTAACAAACCTTGGCCATGTCAACAAGATGACAGTCGGGGACGAGATTACACTTGGGGATAATTGTTTAAAGGTAATTAATAAAGGGTGTTATTGCTATTTTTAATATCCGTTTGCCCTCGTTATAATTAATTTATATTCATTGCACTGCTTTAACAATGTTCTCTTTCCATTTATAGGCTTTCTCTAGTCTCAAGAAAAGAGGTTTCCCTGAGGTTCATTCTACTTCACGTAAAGAAACTATATTAAACTCCAGCCACAGCAACAGCAGCCGCAGCAGCCACGACAGATTTTACTTGTTGATTATTATTTTATTATTTAGTGTTTGGTTAGCTATGGTTTCCAACCTTTTGGCATATTAATCCATTAGACATACTCAAATTGTTTAAAGCCCTCTCCCCTTTAAGTTTAGCTAGAGGAAGTTGGTAGAAGATGGTTGTGTGTGTTTATTATTGACTTCTAATAAAGATGTTTCGAATTTTTTATGTTAGCAGATGGCTTATTTTGTAAAACCGCATTCTGTAGATGATCATGTCATATCTCAAGTTATAACGGTTGAATCAATTCGGTCTTGATGCTACACGTGTAATGTTACTAAATTTTGCTCTCTTTAGATATATCTGCGTGACTTAATTAATCAGCAAATGCCCACTCTTCTAGCCACCCACCTAGAAACTTTAACCGGTAAACGCTCACTTCATTCTCATATAATCCGAGAAGTTTCAAAATAAGCCACAAAAAATGAGATTATGAAACATAAGCCCAAAACCAAATAAGCCATAAGGCGAAACAAAACCCCCCAAAATATATGGACTTTTCGTATGCAAAACTTAAAGTGGGTATTATTTGCGGCGTATTGCTGATTTAATCGATTCACTTATCATAGTCCCTTGATTATTATAAGCATGTTCCTAAACATGTGTTATTTGACAAGTTGCTCATCCCCTATGGCTGCTCGCAGTGTGATGCGGTTGTTGTGTTGCCTGTGGTCGTTCCATTGTACTTGATAAGCCGGTACCACAATGTTGGGTGTGATATGATCATTTTCTTGTGTGTTTTAAGGAATAGTTTATCGTCTTCACCGCTAGTAGTGCTTCTTGAAATCTTCAGGTCTTTTTGAACTTGGGTTTTGTTGATGTCACGACTCACGAGTATGGTTATATTTCTGTCCTGTTTCTTTGTCGACTCTGCAGAGAAAAATATGTGTCCTTGTTCGCTCATCTCTGGTTTTTCGGTTGCATGCACAATTATAAGTGACGTTCTAATCGGCTAGGTTCAGTTTGCGAGGTGATATTCGGGTGGTCAATTGAAGCTATGTGTGGATTATACCATTGTCATTTCTGGTTTGTTGTAATACTTGGTTTAATGGCATAATGTTAAGTCCTTTTTGACCTCGGGGCTTTCTTTGTTGACACTTAGTGGTGGGTCAACGCGTCAACTGAAGATGAGTGGAATCGGTTAACTGTTATCGTAGCCAAAAGACACAGGTCCACGGCCAAAGCCGGATACACCAATCCGCTGAGCTATAAAAGATAGAAAAGGCTAAACAGGAAGCACAAACTCCTGGAGTCACTGTTGGTTTCAGGATATCTTAAATTTGTACTCGGGAAAGATGGAGTGAAGGTATGCTTTTAATATACACGAAATATGCTTATTGGATAGAAAATATGATTTACTTCTAAAAGAGGAGGCAATTTCAACCCATTTACAAGTTATTGGGTCAATTTGGGGTATACGGAAGATGGGTGGAAAACTGCCGAAAGTCTGTTTTTTAAGAATAATGTTTGATTGTTTATAAGAGCCCGACCCAGCCTATATTGATGCTTCTTAAAAATGAGCCACACCCATTGCCATAGACATTTGACTTGCTATCTTGCTGTTAATTCTATAGTTTCATGACTAATGGTTAGTCATTTTGTAGGTTCCTGTATCTGATCTGGTCGGTAAAGACATCTTACTGTACTTTTCTGCATATTGGTGTCCCCATGTCTTGCTTTCACTCCAAAGCTCGTTGAAGCATATCATGAGATCAAAACCAAACACGAGGCATTTGACGTGATTCATCCGATCTAGTGACGAGTACTACTCCACTATGCCATGGCTGTCACTTCCCTTGGGTGACAAAAGGGAACAATCTCTAAGACGTCTTTTCAAAGTCAACAACATACCATTGTTGGCAGCTTTAGGAACAACAGGAAAAACAATCACAACAGAGACTAGAGGAGTCTTCATGCTTCATGGTACTGGGGCATTTCCTTTTACTGATGAACGTATAGCCGAGATAGAAGCTAAGTTTGCTGACATGGCAAAGGAGGACTGGCCTAACAAAGTAAAACATGATATGCATCGAGAGCATGAGCTTGTTCGTACACGTTCAAAAGGGTATACGTGTGATGGCGACGTTTGTTATAAAGCTTCGTAAATGACAACATATGTGGTATGATACAAGAGTACGGTTATGCATGATGACATTTGTTATAGTATGGGAAAGTATTACTCGTTTTCAATTTTGCAGTTTTGCAATAGCTGCAATTGTTGTTACAGCGTCGAAGATGGTCGAGAAATTTGAATATCCAAGTAATGATATAAACAGATTTGGTCCTTGAAACATTACTGGCATTAATAACCAACTTTCCGTTGCTAATAAAAAACTCTCGGGTGAGAGCCGAGTATCCTAACCAACTAGACTACAACGGATCATAGCTATTTACTAGAAAAACAGTTTTCCACGTTGTGTATGTATGTATTGTGGATTACAATGTTGGCCAAAATATGTCTTTTTTGTTCTTCAGGTTGTTAGGTGATTGCATGTCTTTTATTTTTCTGTTTGTATATCAGCATCGGCCAAATGGGTATGAAACTGTGAGATTTGTCGGTTTCCATGACGTGCCGTTCATTTTCTTTTTCTTAAAAATCTTGCTAACACGTTTTGCGTTTTTTGCACGCTGTAAGCCCTGCGGTCCTCTTGTTGTTTCATGTGCATGCGAGTGGAAGTACTGATACTGCACGACTGGTATATGAGCAGTGCAAAACCATTGCAGCTTTCGATACATTTGTGTCAACCAGTTGTCTTCCGAATGCCATGAGCAGCAGGGTGCACCTGCTTCATGCATTGGTAGCGACCTGGGTGGTTCTTGCAGCTCAACTTAAACCATGTGGCTGCTCAATTTGCTAAGTTTGGGGGTGTTTGTGATTGCTTATTCCTGCTTAGCAAATAATGCATGTGTCTGCTTATTTGGTGTAGTCCAGACGAAAGGAAAGAAGATGTAACTGCTGTAAGTTGGACACCCGGAAGTTGCTTCACCTGGCCCTTGTGTTCAACTTTTTCTACCAGATACTTAAGTAGATGAACTGTCATCACAGTTATCGTATCGGCTGCATATTGTTCCCATTTCCTTTCACCCAGTGACCTCACTCTTTCAACGCACTCGAGCCTCTCTGGTTGATCAAAAGTGCTCTCAAGATGTCCTATATGTTCTTCCCATAGTGCATTCTGTATCCGTATCTCTGCAGACACAAATAAACTATTTGACTTTTTGCTGTTTGTATTTGGAATAAAAATTGCAATATGGCATTCATTATCTGCCCGGTTGGAGCAGAACCTTTGGGAGCCCAAGTATGATGAGGCTGATACTCGCCCATTGCAATTTCAGTGTCACGAGTACCTTTTGATGAACATTGATTGATGTTTGCAGAACCCAATATCACAAATTCGTCATCCACGATCATTCCTTTTAAGTTTACTAAATGCCTTGATAATCAATCAAATCAGCCTGTGACTATGAAGAAAAGAAAAAGAAAAAAACAACATTTACTATTGTAGTTTTGAGGTTAAAAAATATGTAGTTGAGGGGTATTTGGCGCAACCGAGACTTTCCCATTTGAAGATGGTTGCTTTCTTTGAGATGACTCCTGAGTACCGAGACAGTAAAAAGTTCAAGTAATCTTGTGGCCCGTATTCGTATTCCTGCCCCATTCCTTGTAAAGCCTTGTAAATATCATACATCATTTGATGCTGCAATAAAGGTCTTTTCAGCATCACCAATTAGATACCGTCTTAGACTTTATAACCAGATATATATGTACCCGCCATAAGAGAATCCGCTGAGTAGCAAAATTTGTTGGATTGCACCGCGGCCACAATGGAATCACAATATATACAGTAAACCTCTCATTTGCTCGGAATTTTTTTGCAATTTTATGCAGGTCCATCACCGTTTCCTGCCATATCTTAAAGCTTAAAAGTTTTCGAAAGTAAAACCGAACCTTGTTATGAGAGAAAATTGATCGAGCTTTGTTTTCGTTTTTTTAAGGATGTGAATAGGTTAATGCATGTTATGAGGTTTATATAGAGTTCCATATTCTAAACCAATAAGGAGCATTAAGAGAAAAGAAAAAAAAAGCAATTTAGAGACATTTTTTGCAACTTTAAATTGTGAATAGGTTAATGCATGTTATGGCTGAACTGATGATATCGATTTTTTTCGAGCATAAAACGAGGGTACCAGTATCGAACGGGGGAAATTGGTACCATTTATATACCCTTAGCATAACTACTACCGTAATTAGTACTAATGTTTGTCTACGAAAAGGTAAGTTTAATAGTCGTGTCATGCGTAAGTTTTAATTCTACACTCTAAATATTAATAGCATGATCCACTGGAGAGACTTTGTGGAATAAGAGATCGGGGGTCGAGTCTCGGCTCGTCTCACTCCAGGTGTTGCTCCTCTGGGCCAGGAGAGTTGCCGGAGCTATTCCTTGTGGGGTGGACAATGGCTTGTGCCAAAAGGCACCTGGGGTTAAAGTGTTCCCGCCAATCTTCACATTTTTGTGGAATTAATAGCATGATCATAAAGTTCGAGCAATTAGAAAAAGATAGTTCGAGCAGTTTGTTTAAAGAGTCGGAAAAGTGGATGGCTGGCGGGTAAGTAGACACTTCTAGAAAAACATTTCGTAACCTATTTGAATAGGGTTCGAGCAGTTTTTCTAAGTTGACGTCATTACACACCATTCCGCGCCTTGATGTATACTACATATTAAGCAAACAAGAGTAGAATGAGGAGCAGATGCATGCACAAGTCTGTGTAAGCAAGCAAGACCAAGGACTTGGTCAGATAATGTTAATTTGACTCAATATGTACCTTTTAACAAGTGTTTCAAAATTCATCGAAAGAGTCGAGTAAGAAAATTCTAATATAGCATATAGTCTAACCAATGTGTATGATGGTTAGGATATGAGACGACGGTAGCTTTATATAGACGAAAAATTAAAGAACCTGCAGTAATCTCATTGTCACATTGTGCGTTCTGTTGGCCAACAAATGCAGGGAATTTCACTTATGTTCCCTTGATCATTAACTATGATCTCAACCCGCCCGGTCATTTTGCCATACTCCAACGCGTTGTACCTAGATCAATACCAATAGCTAGTCCTTTAGGTTTATTTCCCATAATCGCACCACACAACGCTTCAAATAACAAATGAAAATTGAATAGTGAGAAAACTTCACTTTTTTCCGCTTTTTAGAAATACGAAGCACAGCTTGAAGTAACAGGTATGTTTTTGAGAGTATGTAAGGTATATCTGTGTGTATTTAACAACAAAATGAAAAAAGTCCACTAGAAATTTAGTCAAACTCGATCTAACTTGACCGGGTCAATCTGACGACTTAAACAAGCTGTTTTGAAAAGCTAGAATCTTTATAGTTGTGTAATGTCAACGAGAACATGTCAACCTTGTTGGTGTGTCACATATGTCTTCATAGGTTTCATATCGAATTTAAAAGCCAAACATACTGTCTGAATACTAGTGTAAAAAATGGACTTCATCTGCGTCGTTCGATAGCTGTAAAACAAACACCACTCATTTCAATAATGGAACCTCTTAATCTGTTTGATCAGTCATTTTCAGGTAAGATATTTCGTTGCAGACTCTTTTATGGTTTGATATGTGTATCAAGGTTGGTATTCAACTCGAATACTCGATAGATCTTTTCACTCTAGCTAGCTAATACACCACTGGCCAATCACTAATCAAACGACAGCATATACCAGACACATTATAGGATATTCAAAGGTGTCGCTGCGTATGGTCCATTACCAAGTGATAGGTTAGCAACAGCAGAAAAAAGTCAAAATTTTCAATCCAAAAACCACTAAAACAAAATCTGGCTTCCAACACTAAATGCCATCCAAAATGTTTTCAAACAAACCCAATAAGCAGACTGCTTCATTAATCATGGAGACTGCATGAATTTCACCCGCAGCCAAGCCATTTGCAACCATAACCACCCATATTAGGTACACCACTTGGCCCGATACATCTTGGCTATTATGGGGATACAGACACCGTCGAGTTCCTTCATCTTGTCTTCAAATTTTTCTGCTTCCGCAAGCTGATTTAAATCCAACCAATGCACAGCCTCATTAACCGCATCCTCCACCTTCTTCTTATCATCAACAGGAATGATTGATGCCACCTTATCATCCTTGATGGTATTCATCATGTTGCAAGCATAATTCTTAAGCGCATTCTTTTGTGGCTCCGCCTTGGATTTTTGAACCTCGTGCACCATCTTCTTAACAGTAAGCTTATTCTTCTGACCACCAAGTGTGTTATCAGCAGAAACATTCAACATACCGCCTGGACTAAGATCAAAATAAACACTGATTTGAGGGACTCCACGAGGAGCTGGTGAAATTCCCGACAATTCAAATTTTCCTAACAAGTTGTTGTCTAGTGTTCTTACACTTTCACCTTCATAAACATGAATTACAACACCATGTTGGTTGTCGGAAGAGGTCGACAAAATATGTTCCTTTTTTGTGGGTGTTGTAGTGTTTCTTGGAACTACAACAGTAATGACCCCACCCGCTGTTTCCAAACCAACAGATAATGGAATAACATCCAGAAGCAAAACATCTTGAAGCTTCTCATCATTACCTTCACCTAGCAATATTGCAGCTTGAACAGCAGCACCGTAAGCAACAGCTTCTTCAGGATTGATGCTTTTGCAAAGTTCTTTCCCGTTAAACAAATCTTGCAACAGTTGTTGTACTTTTGGTATACGGGATGATCCACCTACAAGAACGACATCATGGACGGTACTGTCTTCCATCTTAGGATTAGCATCTCTCAGACACTTCTCCACACGCTCCATACATTTTCTGAAGAGATCCATGTTGAGCTCCTCAAATAGTGCACGGGTAATGGTGGAACAGAAATCAATACCGTCAAACAAAAAATCAATCTCGATTGATGTTTTTGTAGTAGATGAAAGAGTTCTCTTTGCTCTTTCACATGCATTTCTTAATCGTCTAAGAGCTCTTGGGTTTCCACTGATGTCTTTCTTGTGCTTACTTCTAAATTCCTGAACAAAGTGATTCACCATCCTATTGTCAAAGTCCTCACCACCTAAATGAGTATCACCAGCAGTCGCGTTAACTTCAAATATACCTTCTTCAATGGTAAGTAGCGAAACATCAAGAGTACCACCACCAAGGTCAAAAATTAGTACATTTTTCAACCCGGTAGAAGTGGCCTTCTTGTCTAGACCATACGCAATAGCTGCAGCTGTTGGTTCGTTAATAACACGCATCACGTTAAAACGGGCAATTGCACCAGCATCTATTGTAGCTTGGCGTTGTAATTCATTGAAGTACGCAGGGACAGTCACAACAGCATGCTTGATGGGTTTGCCAAGATACACTTCAGCGATTTCCCTCATCTTTATAAGAACCATGGAAGAAATTTCCTCAGCTGAGAACTTTTTCTCTTCACCTTTGTGATTAACTACAATCAGTGGTTTATCAGCTAGACCAGGGACAACCTTGAATGGCCATAGCTTCATATCACTTTGAACATGAGCATCGCTAAACCTTCTGCCAACTAAACGTTTCGTATCTGCCAATTAAAACAAGCTAGCTGTAATTCACATTCTAGTATTATTATATGTAAATACACTTATAAAACTAATTGGGTTAGATCGCTACTGATCCCTCATTCCCAACATATAAAACTAATTGGGTTCCACTCTAAAATCAAGTGGCCGAATATAGGCAGGCCTAGTCCGAATATGACTGGATATAGCCAGATCTTGGCAAAATAAAACCGGGTCTAGCCGGGCATTGGCCGATCATGAACTCACACAAGAAAGAGATATTGAAACCTTATTATATTGTATACGATCATGAACTATGAGACTATAGCAGAACAAACAAATCAATGTTCGAATATACTTGCGTCTAATTTGCTAATTAAGATCCAAACCTCATGAAAATAGAAAATGATTAACAGACAGATTTTAACATCAACGATAAAAAACAAAAGTACAAACTCTCATCAAGAAGAAACGACTAAATGCAGCAAGTAAATTTAAGAAAAAATCATAGTAAAAAAAAAAAAATCTTACCAAAAACGGTGTTGACAGGATTCATAGACACCTGATTCTTAGCAGCATCACCTACCAAACATTCAGTATCCTTAAACGCAACATAAGACGGCGTCGTTCTGTTTCCTTGATCATTAGTTATGATCACAACCTGATTATTTTGCCATACTCCAACACACGAGTACGTCGTACCTAAATCAATTCCAATCGCTGGTCCTTCACGTGGTCTCCCCATAATGACACACGCACTGCCGGTTCGGATAACAAATAAAAATAGCAGGATATAAAATCCTTTTATACACTTTCTCTGCAATAATGAAAATAAAAATAGCAGGATATATAACAGCTACTATTTGTGCGTTTTTAACAACACCGTGACATATGATCATAAGAATCTTGAGAAATTGCTTAAATAAAGGGATTCGTGGGGAAGAAGTGCCTGTCCTACTTGACCGGGTCAAGTTGACGCCTTAAATAATGTCAACTATCTGATATTGCAACATGTATTAAAAAAAATCCAAAGATTGTCTAGATTCAAGTGTAGCTGTTTAATGCGAAAGCATCTTACCTCCCTCATATTGGACTTTCAAATGGATTAGTATGATCCTAAGCAATCAAATTTCAAATTCTGCTAAAAGTAATACTAACCAAAACACTAACAGAAACTTATTTTCTACCCAAAATAACCATCCAAAAGCATCCGAGGTCAAAGATAAGAACATTCTTTTCCCTGGTAGAGGATGCCTTCTTGTGAAGACCGTATGCAATTGCTGCAGCTGATAGTACGAAGAACATTAAGACCAGCATTGGCACCGGCATCCTTAGTGGCCTGACGTTGCGACAGGGCCGGTGACAGGGGTGTGCAACATGTGCGTGTGCACAGGGCCACATTGTTTCTAGGGCCTCCATTTTGATATATCTCATGTATATATTACTAACATTTTTTCGTATTTTATACTGTATTAAGGAGGTCTACATGTTTTTATTTGTTGAGAGAAAATGAAAGAAACAAATTAAGGGCTTTTGCTATAATTAAGAATCACATTATTTCTAAGGAAAGATATTTTCTAACTTTTTTCATCTTCAGTTTTTTCGCCATTATAATGAAATTTCTTTCGTAAGTTTATATTTTTAGAGGGCCTCGATCAACGGGCCATCAAAATCAACGAGACGGCCCTGCTTGGCAGCATCACCTACCAAACATTCAGTATCTGTGAACGCAACATAAGACGGTGTAGTTCTGTTCTCAAGATCATTAGCTATGATCTCGACCCGGTTGTTCTGCCATACTCCTACACTCGAGTAAGTCGTACCTAAATCTATTCGGATCGCTGGCCCAGTACTAGAGTAGCTCCACATATCCGTCAACTCGAATACAAACTTAACAGAAGCTTCTGAGAACGGCTTGAAAAAAGATTTCTTGAAGAAAAAAAACGAACTTTTTTACAGAAGCCTTTAGCGATATGAGGAGGAGGTTGATGATTGCATGGATTTATATAGAGTCTGTTAGCGTAAAGAGTTTGTTTGTTTCGATATAGACTGTGGGGTTAGATGTGTGATTTAGATCTAACGGCAATGAGTTTGTTTGTTTCGATATAAACTGTGGGGTTAGATGTGTGATTTAGATCTAACGGCAATTTGAGATGATCAATCTTCGAAGAACAGATTGATTTCGAGTGGCAAGACTCCAAGAAAAACAAAGAAAGAAACAAGAATATCTGATCATTTTTCTCTTCAAAGAAACATTACAAGTTACTTGCTAGATAAAAGGAAACATGGATTCACTAAACATAGGATCTTGTAAAAACAAACGACCACTTCTTGTTAGACTCTCTGAACTCGTTTCAGCAAGTCATTCTAGTTTCAGAACAGTTTTCTCCAATTATTGTACCTTACGAGGATATAAACACTTTCAAGCTCCTTCATCTTCTCTTCATATTCCTCCGCCTTTGCATACGAGTTCGAATCCAGCCACTTGAGAGCCTCGTCAACAGCAACCCTAAGCTTCTTCTTACCATCAGCACGAATCTTCGATGCCACTGTCTCATCCTTAGTTTTATTCCTTACGTAGTAGGCATAATCCATAAGTGCATTCTTTGCCGCATCTTCTGTTTTTGGCCCCTTCTCGTATAGGTCAATTTCCAGACCCGTTTTCTTTATAGCCTCCTTCGACAACCTTATTTTATCATAAGTGATTGTGATCTTGTTTTTTTGGCCACCAACCTTGTCTTCAGCATACACTTCCAAGACACCATTGGCATTCATATCTAAACATACTTTGATTTGAGGGACGCCACGAGGGGCTGCTGAAATTCCCAACAACTCTAATGTACCTAACAAGTTGTTGTCTTTCGTATTTGCACTTTCCCCTTCATAGACGTGAAGTAAAACACCAGGTTGATTGTCAAAATAGGTTGAGAAAACATGTTCCTTTCTCCAGGGTAATGTGGTGTTTCTTCTGATTAAAACGGTCATGAACCCGCAAGAAGTTTCCAAGCCAATAGATATTGGAGTGACCTCTAGAGCCAAAATGTATTGAATCTTATTGTCAACGAAAGCATTAGTCATTACACCTGCTTGAACAGCAGCACCATAAGCAACAGCTTCATCAGGATTGATACCTTTGCAAAGCTCTTTACCGTTAAAGATATCTTGCAATAGTTGTTGTACTTTCGGGATTCGGGTTGATCCACCTACAAGAACAACTTCATGAATGATACTGTTTTTAATAAAACGATTGGAATCTCTCAAACACTTGTCCACAAGCTCCATACATGTTCTGAAAAGATCCATGTTGAGCTCCTCAAATTGAGCCCGGGTGATTGTTGAATAGAAATCAATACCCTCAAACAAATAATCAATCTCGATTGTTGTTTGAGTGGCATGTGAAAGAGTCCTCTTTGCTCTCTCGCAAGCATTTTAGGTTTCTTTCTACTAGACTCATTGTTCTTTGATAATAGGTATTTTTAATTGCCTGGTCGAGCTATCGGGTTACGTTTTTAACAGGTTCAATTAGATTTTTTTCTCAAAACCGGATACCCGATCAAGTCAACGTTCAACCGGTTGTGCTACAACGGCGAAAGCATTTCGAAACAGCTATCCTAAAACAACGTTGTTATGCTAGAACTGATTAATGAATTCTGGTACCAAGTACAAAATAGTACTTTTTTGGCGAAAATTTTGAAACTTTGAATGTGGGAAATCGAAACATTCAAAATATTTTCACATAATGGCGCCATTTTTATAAATTTATTTTGGAATGAATATTTTTTTACATCAGACAACAGAGTATCAGACATTGGATAATGGGAATGTATTATTTATGCTTTAGTAGTTGATGTTAAACACACACAACTTGATGTTTTCAAAATGTTTCAAGACGATCGAATCAACCGAGACGACTTTACAGTACCATATCTGGATACATGTCTCACATAGACATAAGTATAAGTTGTCTCGATTATCTCGATTCTCGATCGCCTCGAAACACATATCTATGTTACGACTTATGATGCAAAGTTGCCTGTGTTTTCCGTAGGTTTTCGCATACATGTTGTTGTCGGCAGACTCAACGGGAACAGAACTAGCAAGGCAGCTGAGAAGTGTTGCCACGTGTACGGCTAATAATTCATTTTGCATCCAGTCATCCATAGCAATAGCCTTGGGATACGCTGGATTTTTGTCTCTGATGTTCTCGTCTTTGTTATCGGGGTTTAGGGTTGTTTGTTTTCTAATCAACGGTCCAAGATATCATGTAGGATTGTAAACGAACTGAACGTTCAGTGAACCGTTCGTCGATCGTTTGACGAAAAATTCGTTTATGTTCGTTTATTTAATAAATGAACGAACACGGACAAGATTTTTGGTCCGTTTAGTTAAATAAACGAACGTGAACAAAATCTTCTTTCGTTCATTTACGTTCGTGAATGTTCGATTATGTCCGTTCGGTTATGTTCGTTTATTTCGTTCGCTTAGGTTCGATTAATATCCCAAACTTAAAAAATAAAATAAACTATATATCAAATATTTTAAAATGTATAATAATAATATACTAGTAATATAGTACTTGGTTACAAAGTATATATATTTTCTCTTAACTTATACTTCCTATGTCTCAATTTATTTGTCCACTATTAACTTTTAAATTCTATTTCATTGAACTTTGACTTTAAATTAATGTTGTTGTGTTATATAATACTTAATGAAAATTATATGTATGAATTGAGTCTTAGATATATTTTCATTTCGTATAACTTTCATTAAGTATTAGATAACACAAAAATAATAATTTAAAGTCAAAATTGAGTAAAAAAGACTTCAATGTAAATGGTGGACAAATAAATTGGGACGAAGGGAGTACGTGCATTATATTTAGAAATCGAAAACTTAAAAAGTTTTTTTTAATGTGGGGACACTTTTGACCAAGGGTTGTCAAGAAAAAACTTACTCCTTGTTTCAAGATTTGGCCTTTTTATTGCAAACCATGTTTCCTGATAATTTTAATGTAAATTTGTTTTTGTGTGTTAGCGATTATGTTTGGGACTCTATTTCCTTACCATATGGAATTAGTAAAACTAACTCCCTTTTCTATGTTTTTGTATATGTATGTTGTATATATGTGTATTTATTATGTGAAGTCGAAGCACAATAGATTGTAAGTAACTCTACAAATACATACACAAATAAAGAAAGGAAAGCGAGTTTAATGTGAGGCCAAGAGAAAAGATCAACAAACTAAACTCCAATCATTTTTTTTTGCTTAAAGGTAAATTTTATTAAGCAGGAAGAAAAGTAACAAAGTATAAGCACAAAGACTAAAAAACATTAGGACAAACCCCTAATGATTTTAGCTTTGGCATCAAAAAACAAATGGCAATGGCAATGGACAAGACCCATGCTCATTACATACAAAATACAAAAAGCAACTAAAAAACCATAGAAGTTCTAGCTGCTATCCCATACACTTGATCCCAATTAGCAAAGACCAAGACCCTGCAAATCAATGGCACACCAAAATACCATACCTTAACTTGAATGAGTAGTCCACTTCTGAATCCATGAGTGCCCTAAGTTCAAACCACAAAGGGATAAAACTAGAAACACCCAATCCATCACAATAGACCCACTCACCCAAGCTAAGGTTAAAGGCAGCAGGCACAAGTAAACCTGCTAAAACCACCATCTGAAACTGCAAAGATAAAAAGAGAGTGCCAGTATAGCAGTCCACATTCCCTTGCCTCCTCAAAACCCCATCCAAGTAAAACCCAGTGGGAAACCTTGGAAGGGGAAAGATACAACAAGAACATGTACACTCTCACTATGATGCATAAAAATACCTATAACAATGCTTATGGATTCATGACACTAACAAAGCAAAAGGTATAAAGGGAGGACTAAGCATCAAACAGGCTTGGAACCTAAAAATTGTACATATGGATATATTAAAGGAAAGAGTACCATCCTAGCATAGATGGCACATCTTTCAGCACACTCTAGTAGGGAAAGCACACTTCCCTGACATAACCATACATCCACTAATAGTACTTCAAGCCTACACCCACAACATCCAAACAGTCCCCCCATAGCTCCCAAAACAGGGAGAAGATGACATAAGGTAGGAAAAAACTTACCTTTGATAGCAAACTTGCAAAAGTCTAACTCTAGGCAGAGATGAACCCAACATCTATTACACGCCCATAAGCCAGTCCTAGCATAGGACCAGAACCCCCAAATCATAACCTTACAAATTCTCGCAATCAATATCCATTGGATCAGTAAAGAACTCATCCCTCATATCCTTTAAGTCACTATCAGCTTTATCATTAACTAAAACAGGGAAACCCCAAGTTCTAGCAGCAATTAAAGCTTCCGGAGAACCTTTAATAGTTAGACTACACATTCTATTTTTAACAGAAAGAATCATAATCCTAAACAGTTCATCATCAGTCCTAGAAATCTTCTCAAAAAATCTAATGTTGCGCTCCTGCCATATGAAATAAACAGTAGCACCTAACACTAATCTTTGAATTATACTCCAAACAGAATTCTTAGCAGGCATGTTGACAATGAATGAAATAACTTGAGGCCAAGAGTAAGGAATACCATTAAGGTTAGCCATACCTTTTAAGCGTTCCCACAGTCTTCTAGTAAAGGCACACTCAAAGAAAAGGTGTGAGTGTGATTCCTTACATGTAGAACAGAAGTGACAAAAAATACCAGGGACATTAAGCCATTTAGATAACCTGTCCTGTGTCTTCAATCTACATTTAACAGCCATCCATAACACAAATGCATGACGCGGAATACATTGGTTAAACCAAACATGGTTATACCAAATGACTTTCGGAGAATCGCTTCTAGTAGCCTTCCACACTTCCTGAACACTAAAAACAGCTTCACTTCCCCTCTTATTGAGACACAAAACCTTATCCATAGTAGCTACATTCATTTTCGGGACAGGAACATTAAGAATCTCTTTAAATTTTGAGTGCCATCCACGCGACCACCTCCATTTACCATCAATTAACAGATCAACAACTTTTGAACCCCTAGCAACATGATCTTTAGCAAGGAGATCAGGATCAACAAGCTTATATAACAATTGGTCATTATACCACCTATCAAACCAGAAGTAACATTTCTCGCCATCTCCGATCTTAATATGCACAAAATCCCTAATTTTGTCTCTTAAAAGAAGAAGCTGTCTCCAACACCATGAAATATGTTGAATATTCTTGGCAGCCCAGAAGCTATCACCTTTAAGCCAAATAGTTTTAACCCATCTCACCCATATAGAGTCCTTATCCGTAAGGATATTCCAAAGATGCTTTGTCATAAGGGCTTCATTCCATTCGAAAAAAGATTTGAGCCCAAGACCCCCCCCCCCCCCTCATCTTTCTGCTTGCAGACTTCGTTCCAAGCAACACAATGCATATATCCCTTTCTTCCTTCAGCATTCCAAAGAAAGTTTTTAAAAACTTTATCTATATCATCACAAACTCCTTTTGGTAACACAAATATAGATGCCCAAAACACATTAATAGAGCTAAGAACTGAAGCAATTAATTAAAGCCTTCCTGCAAAAGAAAGGTTCTTATTCCTCCAGTTATAAATCATCTTCTTCACTTTGTCCAACAAAACAATGCAATCATTCCTAGAAATTCTCCTAGCATCAAGAGGAATACCCAGATATCTAACTGGAAGACTACCTTCCTGAAAAGGCATCACCATTTTAATTTCATCAATATCTCTTGCCAGGACATTGCCAAAGTAGCAAGTACTCTTAGCCATACTAGGCCTAAGACCAGATGAAATACAAAACTCATCCATAGCTCTCCTAAGCACATAAGCCGATACTGAGTCACCATGACAAAACATCAATAGATCATCAGCGAAACACAAGTTAACTATACCCAGTTTCTTACAGCCCCAATGATACCTGAACTTACTCTCATTAATAATTTGCCTTTTAAGCATGAGCGTGAAAACTTCCATCACAATGGTAAAAACATACGGAGAGATAGGGTCACCCTGCCTCAAACCCCTACTGGCCTTAAAGAAACCATGTGATTCCCCGTTAACACAAACTGAAAAGGACGCATATTTTAAACAAATCATGATCCACTCCACCATTACTTTGTGAAACCCAAATTCAACTAAACATGATTCCAAAAAAACCCATGAAACCGTGTCAGAAGCCTTCTGGATGTCAACCTTAAAAGCACATCTAGCAGGTTTCTTAATAGCTGAGTAACCACACATTAATTCTTGAGCTAAAATAATATTATCATGAATCTGCCTACCCTGCACAAAAGCACTTTGATTTGCATCAATAATGCCCCCCAAAACAGTTTTCAACCTATTCGTTATAACCTTACTTATACACTTGTAGACTACATTGCAACAGGCTATAGGTCTACAATCCGTAACTTTGATAGGAATATTGCACTTAGGAATAAGTGATATAATAGTGGTATTGATTTCACCTAAAATCTTACCAGAAATAAAAAATTCTCTTACAACAGCACATAGATCATCACCAACTATACACCAAGCAGACTTGAAAAACTTAGAGGGGAAGCCATCAGGCCCTGGAGCTTTATCATCCTTTATATCAAACAATGCCATCTTGATTTCATCATTAGAAACATCTCTAATCAAATGTAACACCATATCATGACTCAGTTTAGCCTTGAACAAGGTCGCAGGTAACTCAATAGGAAACACCTCATCACACGTACCAAGGAAATTCTCAAAATGTTTTACAAACTGGGCAGCAATATCTTCATTGAAATATTCAATCCCTTCTTCATCTTTAACACTAATAATCCTGCTCTTCTTCAACCTTCCCTTCAAAAAACTATGAAAATATGCTGTATTATGATCACCTTCTCTAAGCCACTCTATTTTAGATTTCTGTTTGAGAACTCTCTCTTCATCAAGAATAGCATCTCTATAAGCAGAATTGAAGATCATTTCCATTTCCTTTAACTCTGCATTATATGGATCACCATCAAGCTCTGCTTGGACTAACTTGAGCTCATTCCTTAACATAATTGTCTTATCAAAGACATTACCATTCTGCTTATTTAGCTTCCTCATATGAACCTTCATATTCTTAAGCCTTATAGTAAAAACATACATAGCAGAGCCTTTAACAGGGATATTCCAATTTTCCTATACAGAAACTTGAAATTCTTTCTTGTGCACCAAATAATTCATAAATCTAAATGATCTTCTCCTCTTAATAACTACATCACTCAGAACAAGGAGAGCAGGGCAATGGTCAGTGGTAACATAAGGGAGAAACTTAGAAAAGCAAGTGCCAAAAAGATCAAAGAAACTACCGTTACCCATGATTCTATCCAATTTCTTCATGATTCCACTCTCCGGGTCCTTTCTTTTCTGAACCCATGTGTAGA
Source organism: Glebionis coronaria (assembly GCA_025667525.1). Taxonomy (NCBI): domain Eukaryota; kingdom Viridiplantae; phylum Streptophyta; class Magnoliopsida; order Asterales; family Asteraceae; genus Glebionis; species Glebionis coronaria. The sequence continues at coordinate 30,732,949 of CM046881.1, forward strand.
ACAGACTCGTCATAGGCAAATCATCTATGTCCAATTGTTCAACACACTCCCGGAAGTCCCTGGTAGCACGATATTTATCATTATCTCCAACTGAGTGCTCTTCTGGACTAAGAATCACATTAAAATCACCTAAAATGACATATGGCTCATTATTAACAAGAGCCATATGCTCACCCAGGCTATTCCATAAACTAATCCTATCTTTAGGGTTAACTTCACCATAGATAAAAGAAACAAAGAATTTCATTCTATCATGAATAATATTAACCTCTAAATGGATAACTTGATCAACTATAGTTAAAACGGAAGCCTGAATAAATTCAGAATCCCATCCCAGAACAATTCTACATCCTTTCTTACTATCCGAAGAATTAGAAATCCATTCCTATCTCCTAAACACATTGTAAAACCCGCATAAAAATCCTAGAATATTACATATGAAATTACATCTAAATTTAAAACTTACGATTTAATTATATACGATACGCTTTGAGAAAGTCTAATATATTTATTACGTATATTATTCTTAGTACGACAAATAGTTACGTATTCTATTATTATTAACATACGACATGTATTTACGAATAATCAGTAAAATCACAAAATACAAATTCACGACATTTAAATCACACGACACAAATAATTAACACGACTATTATTTACGTGTACTAAATTAACACAAGTCATTACATATAAAATAATTACAAGTTTAAAACACGACTACGCGTCACGTTTATTCAAGTCGCGTAATATATTAAAAGAAAGTATAAGGGGCTGTGTGTTTAAGCGTTTAAATGGGGCAAGAAAGTGGGCCAAGGCCCATGCACAACCCAAACCGACTAAAAAAAACGGGAAAGGAGTAGCATATATGTATGGAACGTGATCTATAAACCCTAACAACATCAATTAAAACAATCGCTCCTTTTATATTTTTTTTGCCGTCGACTTTCCTCACAAAACCAAGAAAAAACAACCGTTCTCTTAATCAGGGAAATCGAGGTTCGTGAATTACTTTTTATTATCCTACACGCACTCTTAGTAAATCGTTAATCTTTTTTTTCTTTTATTGATTAAGTGATTAATCAAGAAACCATAAACAGATTTGTAGCATGTTATAAACGTGGGGTAATTCAAGATTTGGTGTCGGGATTTGTTGTTTTCAGCCTACACGCAAACCGAGACCGTTCTATTGTCTCGGTGGGGGTTTAATACCACCAGCGGGGTGGCTGTTGGTCATTCAGCCGCAAGCTCAAACCCCAACAGGGGTGTTTGGTTCATTATCAGTAGGAACCAGACCTAGTAGGTCTTGGTGGTTAATTACTAGGTAATGGTGTTAAAATAACAACAAACAGTGGGTACGTTTAGCTTACAGCAGCAAATAATAACAAGACAGTGGGTAGAATAACCAGGCAGCATGTAAAGAATAAAGTCAGTAGGTAGTTAAAACAAACAGTAGGAACAAGGTAGGCCTGGGCTCGTATGTTGGACAACACTGCAGTCTAAGATGTTGGACAGAACTATACAGGGTATGTTGGACAGAACTGTAAAATCATATATTGGACAGCACTGTTTTATTTATTGTATTAGTTTGTTTGTTTCGTGCGACCGGGACTCAGGTGTCTTGGTAGGCTTGGGTTCGTTAGAATACGTTATTAACATGATTAATTAGGTATTATTTACACGTTAGGATTAAATATTTTTACGCGACTTAAGATATATTTAATTAACGTTATTAGTCCAAGTATTTGTTAGCGTAATTAAATTAATAACTAGACTTAATTTAGTTACGTAATTATCAAGTTAGTAAAGTTTATTTATTTAGGCTTACCTTATTACTAGATTAAGATCCCAAATAAATAACTCATTTTATTGTTAACTAATAAGTATTATTATTTTAGCGTAAGTATTTATTAAGTAAACTTTACTACATGATCATGAATTATACAGTTTATGCTTGCTAACATGTAAGAATACGAATTACACTAATCATAATACATGATTTAATATGAAGTCGTAAATAAGTCAAGAACATTTAAGACGATACAAGAACAAGTTAAGATTACATCAAGTAATTAAAAATTATTAAGTATAAGTTAACCAAGCGACTCATACATGTCCATCTTTATTATGTAGCATTTATGGAGTGTGATCTTCTTCATGTTTTCATCCTCCACGTTATCCTTCATTTGCGTTACTGGACGTGAGGTACGGATTTCCGTCCTTTCAGTAAGGACTTCCTTTCCTATGCATGTTTAGGATTCCCCGTCTGTAGCCAAATGTTTTTCCCTAGTATATGTTTAAGCTTCTCAGTAATCATGTTAATAACTAAATAAATTGCCAGAGCATTATATACAAGCATGACCAGTTTATGTACTAGTTACGGAGGTACCGTAACAATGGCACTAGAGGCACCGGTGTCGTGACTCACATGCAGGAGAGTGATATCCTGCATCGTCCCACTCATGTTCAGGTTGGCCATTTTTATATGTATGTTTAGTGGGGCGTATGGATGCATCCTAGGCTTATCAGTTTACAAGTTATCATGGTGAATGTGGTGTGTGCTCTACATCCTTCACATTGGAGCTGATCCCTCCACCCAGCACAGTATTTAGAGGTCACCCCTCTACAGTTATTTAGAGGTCACCCCTCTATAGCATGACGAGGTCACCCCTCCATGTATTCATGCACGTTGATATATTTCATGACCTATATGAGCTCTTTGGCAGTTAAATTACAGTTTCATAATTAAACAACAGACTTTCAGTATTTACATGAACATGATACTTTAAGAATAAACCAGTTTATTTCAAGTTACAAGTTTACTACATGTCACCAGGTTTCCCAGGACTTACATTATTCCGCTGCATTTTCATTTTTATGTTTTCATCTCAGCCTTCACTTATGTTATGCTATTCCATGTTACTATTATATATTCGAGCACTGAGCGTCTCGCTCAGCCGTTTTCTCTTTTCATGTCCCCAAACGGCAGGTACACTAGGTCAGGAGCATGGAAAGGTTATGCATAGGATGGGAGCTATTTTATGTTCTGTTCTTTCTGCATTACTTTTACTTTATGCTATGTTTATGAGTTTATGTTTGGGGACCGATGTTTGATTCCAGTTATCCCTTATGGTCATGTAATGTTCTAGGACATTTACCTTATGCTTTGATATTACGCCATGATTATCCTATGATATTCCATTTATCCAAATGGGGTGTTACAATTATGGTATCAGAGTGCAAGGTTTCGACCTGTAGGCTCTAAAACTTGACCTGTGACTATAGTCACCAGGACCTTCCTAAGCCAATGCTTGTTATTCCATGTATTGATATTTTCAGCACCTTGATGTTTTAACCATGATGTTTTCACATAATTGTTTTTACTAATATGGATTAATACTTAATATCGAGGCCTAGTATGAAAATTCATTGTTCCGATCTTTTCGAATTGAAAACCGGTCTAAAGTGCGACTCAATTGTCTTTTGGTGAATCAAGAGAATGATTTGGTGTGTTTGTTTTAAACTACTAGCAAGTAATTAAAGTGTCGTTGAGTAAATTTGAAACTTGGACAGAATTAAAATTAAAGTTAATTAAGAAAATTCTTAAAACTTAAAGCTTATAAAACTAGAAAACTTAATCAATCAGAATAAGACAATTAATGTCCATCGGAATACATCAAACTTTCAACCATCGGAATATTAAACAAGGATCCATCGGAATGTTGTGAATAAATCTGTCGCAATGTGAATCCATCGGAATGATGCTGTCGAAAAATGGGCAGCACTTCGTCTTAACCAAGTCCTTAAGACCGTCGGAATATGCGATCGCAATGTGCGATCGCAACCCAGATCGGAATAAGGGGATTAACCAACCGATCGCAAAGTAAAACCCTAATGGGTTATTGCGATCAAAAACCCAAAGCTATCGGAATGTGTATGACGTTATCGGAATGTGTATAAAACCCTTAGATTGCGATGGAATGTAACTGTTCCGAGATTTGTGGCAAGAGTGAAACTCAATAAGCAAGTGCAATAAGCTATTCTAACCGGATCTTAAACAATTCAAAAAGCTTAAATTTAATGACTTCTAAAACATAAAAGATCAAAACTTCATGGAATGAACTTTAAACTTACTAAAACCTTTTGCAAAATCCGAAAATCAATAAGCTAAGATTCGAATAAGCCAATAAGCATTATGAGCTTATGGCCTAAACATGTAAGAGCTTGTGTGTAAACCAAAAGATCAAACCTTTATTCACGAAAAACATCAAATCATACGAGTGAGATGTGAAATTCGGATCAAAGGTAGAGTAAATCAAGAAGTGTAGAATGAGAGTAAGGATTTAAAAGCTTAAAAATGGAACTTGATTAATAAAAATAAGCAATACAAAATGTTTAATCTTCAAAGATTAAAAGAGAGAATGAAATCTAGTGAGAGAAAGTTTAAGACTTTCTCTCTCTAAAAACTAGAAAGAAACTTGAAAAATAAAAACTAGCTACCCCCCTCCTAATGTGATTAGGAGGGTATTTATAGGGAAGTGGGAGGCATGTGTGGTGCTTTCTTCTTTCTTTTTCTTCTCGACTCGATTTTAATTCTTCGTCTTTGTAGTCTCGGGATTTGAACTTGTCTTTTAATTTTCTTCTTCTATTAGACTTAAGTTCTTCGACTTCATTAACTTCCGTCTTTTAGACTTGTTCTTCGATAAATCTCCAGAATAGGTCGTGGACATCCGTTCTTTAAGCACTCTTGATCTTTTTTGACTTCGTCTTTTCCCGTTTTCTTCGATAAAAGCCCGTGAAAGCCCGTGTTTTCTTCCTTTTTCATCTTTTGGTCCTAAAACACAATAAAAACACAAACCACGCATAATTCCGACTTTTACGACATAAATCACACGTTTTGGTCTTGTTATTATTGGAAATAAGTGGTAAAAGGATAAGTGTTTTCACACTTATTAAATCCCCTACACTTGACCATTGCAATGCCCTCATGCAATGCATTAATTTTAAGCACGGTTTACATCTCCCATCCTAAATAACCTACCTTGGCCTTTATTAAATACTAAAGATGAAAAGATAGAAACAAGTAAAGAAATTAAAAACTTACATTGGTTTTGGCAGCCATGAACATTTATCATCCTCAAGTTTCACGTTCCCCATACCAAGCTTAAAAACGAGATCATTGTTATTATAAGTTAGCAAACTATCACGAACTCATGTGGGCCAATTATTCACTTAGACTCCCTTATTCCTAGGTGTATCTCTTATATTTTATTTTTCTCTTGAATGATCACGAGGATGCATTGTTTGACTTATTTCGATAGTTATTTAGTCCGAAAATAAGGTGAACGATTTAATCAATAGTTAGCTAAAGGACCAAATCTTTTAAAACTGCTTCTCGGGATATCAAAAAGTTCATATCTTGGCATAACTTGGTTCGCGATTTGAGACCTTTCTCGGGCCGATATTTGGCAGTGACTTCATACTTCGAATCTTCGAGAGACGTTCTTGAAATTATGGTCTTCTCTTCATAATAGGAATTTCTTCACTTGAAGTTTTTGAGAGATTCTTCATCTTTGGACCACGACTTCTTCATTTTTCTCCAATCTTTATTTTGGACTTAGATATACAACGATCCGCCTCCTTTTCGGACTTGGATCTATTTATCCTCATACCTTGTCAGGGTCTTTCCGGATAGACTTCTCCATGATCTTTATGGGAGTTGATTGCTTTACGTCGTGAGTCTTGATCCTTCATATTGATTTTGGGAATAATACTTTTCACATCACTTTGGATCTTCAGCAATAAAATGGAATCCTCATGCCTTGTTAGGGCCTTTTCGGACTCGCCAATCTTCGCGCCCCGCTTCATAAGTTATGCCTTGGCTATGAACTCTTATCATTACCGAGCAACTTTTAAACGATCTTGGGCTAGAAGCTAAGTAACTTTTCAAATCGTACGACCTTACTTATTGCAGATAATTTATTAGCAAGTGATGGGAGAAAAAGATCATAATTAACTCACATAAGTTAATGAGAGAATACCAAACTTGTAACCAACTCTATCATTTCTCGTTCTCCACAATTTAAAATCTCAAGGAATGAGACTCGTGGATGCTTAGCCTAATAAACCAATTAAGGTCTACATGGTTAAGGATACTAGCTAGAGTGAACTTGGATAAGTAAACTCGGGTTGAGTCAAAATATTCACAACGGGCCTAATATATCTAAGATATCTAAACTTGCTAAAACCATTTTATTAAAATGCTAGAAAGTAACAAAAATAAAGGAGACTACAACTAGGCCAAAATAGATAAAAAAAATTTTGAAAAATGTCGAAAAATTGATTTTCCGGTTAAAATGAGGGCAAATACAAGGAAAAGACCACTTAACTTCGATAGAAATCCCCCCTACACTTAATATAAACATTGTCCTCAATGTTTAAGCATGTGGGAGTAAACTCCCCTACACTTAGGACATTGTGCACTTTGTTTAAATCTCGTTAAGGAAAAGACAACTAAATAGATTCCTATTTTAATATTGAGAAATATAAAATAGTAAATCGAAAATAGTTTAGGATAGAACCGGGAAGAAGGGAACACGGAATCACGGTTCGTCAAAAGTCATCAAGAGTGTGTCTTTGAAGCTCTAATCCCTGCACATGATAAGAAAGAGAACAAGAAACACCAACGGGGCTCCCCCCCTACACTTATGGTGAAAATAGATAGATAATTGGGTTGCCTCCCAAAAAGCGCTTGTTTATATTAACCGAGTCACGAGCCTGACTCGTCCCCGAATTAAATGGTCCATGGGGAAGCCTCGTATGTAATACCGGGATCAAAGACCTTGTCCTCGTTCCCGGAGGACATCAATAAAGGAGAGGCAGGAGGATAAGTCTTGAATGGTAAAAAGGGCTTGTCAATACAAGAAAAGTAAGTGAAGTTCAGATTGACGGGAGGTGGGGTGGTTAGAGGAATCACATTGTCATCCTCCAAAGACAATGGATGCTGACCAATTGGCAAAGCCGTAAAAGTATCAATCATAGAATGGTCCATGTCACCTCCCGGGTCAAATCATTTATCCTCATGATCGTAGAGAAGGAGTGTAGAAACTCGTTTAAAAAGACCACGATCAAGTACGAAACCATCATTCATTTGTGGGGATTGTTGATAAGTTAAATCCTCACGAATGTGGTAAACGTAATTCTCATAAGAGGAGTGTTGATTAGGTAACTCCTCGAGAATAGGATGTTTGGGCATGTGAGTTGGTTCGTCATTATTATGAAAAATAAGACGTTCCAACTCATCAAGTTCGGCATCGATGTTGGAAAAGTCGAGCTCGCTTATAGGTGGAAGCGGAGGCAAAAGAGCTAGCTCTCGGTCGATAAGTTCCGCAATCTCAGGCTCGAAGACGAAATCATCATACTCACCACATGTTGAACTCTCGTTGGGAGGATCAAATATCGGATGTGGAGTTGTGAGTATGTGATCATTGACTAGCGAAGCAAACTTATCCGTAAGCTCCACAAAAGTCGGCACATCACACAAATTTTCCGGAACACCCGCGGGCTCACTTGGGATGACGACAAGTTCCTCGACACGAGACTTTAGGAATTTGTCCGATTCAGTTGCCGAGATAACGTCAATATGCTCATCCTCCATGATGAGAGAGCCAATGGGCTCCTCGGGTGTGATAGCAATAGACGAAGGAGGAAGGGAAGAAGTCTTACTTTGCTTTAGAAATTCCTCCTCGTCGAAAATAACCTCAATATCGTCATCGCTCTCCTCATTACCTAAAGGGCCAATAATAAGCTCAGGGATATGAGTACTCGTCCGATCTCGCTGCTGTAATAATGACTCTATATAAGTTTGCAGCGTGTGTAAAAGCTCTTTGCTTTGTTCTTGAAAAGCTGCATCAAGATCGTTTCTTTGTTCTTGCAGGGCTGTAGCAAGATCGTCAATTGGTTCTTGGTAACTCATCTCGTGACGAGGCTGATGATCAATTGGGTATTGTAGGGGTTGGTAAAAACTGGAAGGGGTATAATTATAGTAATTGTGATCCCCCGTAGGACAGTGAAAACTTTCGTGAGGACCCCCACAGTTGTTGCAAAACGGGTGAGGAAAAAGACTGGGTGCGTCATGTGGATAACTATTTTCATTGTCATAATTGTACTCCGGTTCTTGCCCGTGACCATACGGGTATTGAACCGGGCACGAAACATGCCAATGAGAATCGCTTCCACAATAGATGCACGGGGGAACAGGATGTGGGTTCAAAAAGAATGAATTAGTCGAGTTGCACAAGGGACAAAATCCGAATTGTGTGTTGTCGATATCGTTTCCGCACCGCTCACATGTACACCATTGACAAGAGTCGTTCCCGTACAGTTGTCTCCCACACCCGATGCAATGGACATAAAAATCCATGGAGAAAGGTAGATAAGCAAGAAGAATATTTTTGGTGCAAAACTTTGAAAAAGAATTGCGTTTTAAGATTTTTCAAATGTTTTTGGAAGTTTTTGAAATTTTTTTGATACGAAAAATAACGTTCACAAGTGAACGGATCCCAAAAGCCAACGCGTCTCTCACAAAAAACCGTTAATCTTCACGAAAAGAGCCGGCAGCGGCGCCATTTAATACTTAATATCGAGGCCTAGTATGAAAATTCATTGTTCCGATCTTTTCGAATTGAAAACCGGTCTAAAGTGAGACTCAATTGTCTTTTGGTGAATCAAGAGAATGATTTGGTGTGTTTGTTTTAAACTACTAGCAAGTAATTAAAGTGTCGTTGAGTAAATTTGAAACTTGGACAGAATTAAAATTAAAGTTAATTAAGAAAATTCTTAAAACTTAAAGCTTATAAAACTAGAAAACTTAATCAATCGGAATAAGACAATTAATGTCCATCGGAATACATCAAACTTTCAACCATCGGAATATTAAACAAGGATCCATCGGAATGTTGTGAATAAATCTGTCGCAATGTGAATCCATCGGAATGATGCTGTCGAAAAATGGGCAGCACTTCGTCTTAACCAAGTCCTTAAGACCGTCGGAATATGCGATCGCAATGTGCGATCGCAACCCAGATCGGAATAAGGGGATTAACCAACCGATCGCAAAGTAAAACCCTAATGGGTTATTGCGATCAAAAACCCAAAGCTATCGGAATGTGTATGACGTTATCGGAATGTGTATAAAACCCTTAGATTGCGATGGAATGTAACTGTTCCGAGATTTGTGGCAAGAGTGAAACTCAATAAGCAAGTGCAATAAGCTATTCTAACCGGATCTTAAACAATTCAAAAAGCTTAAATTTAATGACTTCTAAAACATAAAAGATCAAAACTTCATGGAATGAACTTTAAACTTACTAAAACCTTTTGCAAAATCCGAAAATCAATAAGCTAAGATTCGAATAAGCCAATAAGCATTATGAGCTTATGGCCTAAACATGTAAGAGCTTGTGTGTAAACCAAAAGATCAAACCTTTATTCACGAAAAACATCAAATCATACGAGTGAGATGTGAAATTCGGATCAAAGGTAGAGTAAATCAAGAAGTGTAGAATGAGAGTAAGGATTTAAAAGCTTAAAAATGGAACTTGATTAATAAAAATAAGCAATACAAAATGTTTAATCTTCAAAGATTAAAAGAGAGAATGAAATCTAGTGAGAGAAAGTTTAAGACTTTCTCTCTCTAAAAACTAGAAAGAAACTTGAAAAATAAAAACTAGCTAACCCCCTCCTAATGTGATTAGGAGGGTATTTATAGGGAAGTGGGAGGCATGTGTGGTGCTTTCTTCTTTCTTTTTCTTCTCGACTCGATTTTAATTCTTCGTCTTTGTAGTCTCGGGATTTGAACTTGTCTTTTAATTTTCTTCTTCTATTAGACTTAAGTTCTTCGACTTCATTAACTTCCGTCTTTTAGACTTGTTCTTCGATAAATCTCCAGAATAGGTCTTGGACATCCGTTCTTTAAGCACTCTTGATCTTTTGACTTCGTCTTTTCCCGTTTTCTTCGATAAAAGCCCGTGAAAGCCCGTGTTTTCTTCCTTTTTCATCTTTTGGTCCTAAAACACAATAAAAACACAAACCACGCATAATTCCGACTTTTACGACATAAATCACACGTTTTGGTCTTGTTATTATTGGAAATAAGTGGTAAAAGGATAAGTGTTTTCACACTTATTATGGATTGAACAACCGTCATCCATACTAAGATTACGTGTTATTTTTATACATGACGTTCCTTGAGAACTTTAGCTAATATGGACTGAACCACCGTAGTTAATACTTGGTCATATGTTTTCTGTTAGGTTTAGACAGTTGGTTTTCACGCATTCATTTTATGTTCATTTCATGTATTCATTCATGCATGCATCTCATTGTCGCAGGAATTTTGACTAAATAATGGTTGGTACAGGACTGGCTCTATTTAGTCGCATGTGCTTTTATCGAAACTTTTTGTTTGATTAGTGGACCGACCCATAGACGTCCACACTTGGATTTTTGTTTTGTGAACCGACCCATAGGCGTTCACTCATGTACATATCATCATATTTCTTAACCATGCATTTTAAACCGTTTCATGCATTATAAACTGTTTCATGATTTATAAAGTACTTCATGCATCTTTTATGTTTAGGTCATGTTATGTTGTGTCAGACTTACCATTTATGTTGCATTAAATTGCATTGTGAAACGACTCATAGTCGTCCACACTATCGTCATAACTTTTCATGTCCCCTCATTTATTTGTTATGTTTCTTTATGACAAGTATGTTTTCATACTATCATGGTTAACTTCGTTTTCATGCTGGTTATGTTTTATGCTCCTTCATGTTAATTTTTCCATGTTTCTTCACGATAATTTCATCGTCATGATGATTATGTTCCATGCCTCCTAAGGTAAATTATGTTTCCATCATGTTGATCATGCCCTCATGCTAGACATTGATGGATTTCATTTAATCTTGCTTTTATGATAATCATGGTTTGGTTCCATTAATCATGCTTTCATGTAAATCATCGTTAATTTTTTTCCATCCTATTAGTATTTTAGTGTTCCCTTTATACAACCAGAATGACGTCTATGCTGAAATTGCTAGACTATCATGTCCCTCACTTCAGTTCGGTTTCCTAACCGTTTAAATCAGTTTTCCCTTTTAAATCATGACAGATGATTGATACCACATCGATCATCTCACATGCATTTCACATGAACTCCACGTATAGTGTTCCATGTGTATTCCATGTACCATAGTCTATGTGTATTACACGTACCATAATCCATGTATATTTCACCTACCATACTCCATGAGTATTCGCTAGTCGATTCTCATTCATCTCAGGCGTTTTCCCACATGACATCTTTTACAAGATGCTTTTACCATGTTGTTGCTAATACATACTAGAACATCCTACGAGACAAGGATGAAGGCGATAGATCGGAACCACCCGACTGAACACATACTTCATCAACCAGACACTGTTATTTCATTTCCATGCCATTATTCTCTCAGTTTTATGCCATTTACCATTTAATTGTCTTTTAGCAATACAAGGCCAATTCTGGCATCTTTAACCACCATTTTAATTATGATTTCTTGTTATATGGCACGACATCCGTCAAGACACATCCTCTCATGAATATGTATTGTAGACACATGTCAAGATACCAGTCAAGACACATGTCACACGTATAGTTCTCAGGACGTAAGTCAAGACACACGGCTCATACATAATTCTAAACTCAGCCTCAGTGATTCAAGGTACCTTTCCAAGGGTATACTTGTTCTGATATGCCATGTACAAATCAAGCAACTAAGATTTTAGCACCATCTCTAACTTACTGTTCATTGTTGGTCATGTAGTGTTCGTTTCGTATGAGACGGATGAAACACATTCAGTGAAATCTGCCACGTTTACTTCGTGTGCGGAAACGACTCTTTCATTTCACGATTTCAAATTAGGATATTCATGTCCATCTTAGAATCCATTATATCACCCAAGTATATATTTAGACTTCCATTTCATATTTATGACAAGACCTTCCATTATTCGTACCAGATTATATTCTGTAATGTTCAGATTCCTGAATACACTCAGCATTGGTTTTCCACCCGGAAAATCGGTGAATATTTGGTTTCTTTTGCCTTACGAGCATGTGTTATTGGCTACGAAGAATTTCCTAGCTATCAATTATGACACGACTTTAGATATTCTTATCCATTAATCAGTCGATTACTTTAGAATTTTCTCAGATATATTACCACAAGGAACTAAAAATTCTATTACCATTCATGACCATATTTTCCAAGTATTATTCAGCCATTCAATCAACTACCAGACTCTAAACACTTTCCAAGATCGATTTATTATCAGGCTATCAACAGTTGTGAGTGAAAGGAGAGGACACTTCCGTGACTGTTCTTCACACACGTCATGGTCATTATGAATCCATGTTTGTGCCTTTAGTTCACGAATGCCAGCAGTAATTGAGGATTTGAGAAATCAAATTTTCATGAACTCTGGACAAGTTCGCTATTCTATTCATTTCTAGCATTATGATTTTCTTTAAGTTTAGAAGAGTACGAAGACCATCTTCGTTCTATGTTACAAGACTTGCAACGGAGGAATTTCACGCTAAATATTTTTGTACGTATGTAATTGATTACAGTGACACGCTGAATCACATTGTTCTCACGGTAAATTTTTACCATGACTACACCTACGCGTAAAGAAGAAAATCCTACATTAACTTATGTGTTCTAGAAGATCCTACGCTAATAGAAGTCTAGATTTTACATAGACTCATAGCTTCCAATTTCTATGTATCTAGATCCTATAAGGATGTATTATGACCTCAACCACATTTTTGGTGGAGAAACATGAAACAAGATGTAGTTATGTTCGTATCTAGATGCCTGACTTTTCAGCAGGTTAAGATAGAACGCCAACACGCTTATAGTCATTTCAACCTTTAGAAATATTTGAATCGTCATTCGACAATTTAACCAATCCTACATGTCTTCTTTCATCTGAAAGGAGTGCACATTAGCAGACTATCAGCTATTTTCCAGCCAATGATCGTACGATTACACGACACTCTTTTAGCTATCAGATCAGATATAGGTTTATGTTACCATTTGTTATTTGTGTTCACGTCTGCCTGAATATTTTCAGCTCTCAAGTTATGTCTCACGTTAGCATTCACGAATTTGTCCACGTTTTTTTCCATTTGCATTATTGGCTTACACTTCCACGTTCATGACATCATTCACGTTCATGACATCATTCACGTTCAGGATCATATCCTATCTTACGGTTTACGTTTCATTTTTCACCATGGAAGAATTGTAGGAAGCTTGAGGGACTATACTCAAGTTTAGTATGACTTCCATTCTAAGATAGACGTTTCACGTCGCATTTCATGCCTCATCTAGTATAATTGATTTTACCTCCTCAGTTATTGCACGTTCACGATATGTTCCCATGTCATGTTTACCCTACATTCTCATGTCACGTTCACGATATTTTGCACGTATTCTCACTCACCATATGTTCTCATATTTCATGTACCATATCTCCAAGTATCACGTTCAAAATTATTCACGTATCACGTTCACAATTATTTACGTATCACGTTCACAATTGTTCACGTACTATGTCTCAATATGTCTCGTACATCAATGCTTTATGTGCGCTTATACCAGTAAGTATGATACTCAGTATCATATCGTTCATGTATCTTTTCATGTTATTTCTCATCTTCTTTTATTCTATAAGTTCAGATATGTTCCCTTCAGTCACGTCATGTTCCATGTTCTCTATAGTCACGTCACGTTCATGTCCTTTTCAGGGTATCATATCTCTAATTCGAGGACGAATTATTCTTTTAGAGGGGAAGAGTTGTAAAGCCCGCATAAAAATCCTAGAATATTACATATGAAATTACATCTAAATTTAAAACTTACGATTTAATTATATACGATACGCTTTGAGAACGTCTAATATATTTATTACGTATATTATTCTTAGTACGACAAATAGTTACATATTTTATTATTATTAATATACGACATGTATTTACGAATAATCAGCAAAATCACAAAATACAAATTCACGACATTTAAATCACACGACACAAATAATTAACACGACTATTATTTACGTGTACTAAATTAACACGACAAGTCATTACATATAAAATAATTACGTTTAACACATACAATGATAACAAAGGAAAATTACAAGTTTAAAACACGACTACGCGTCACATTTATTCAAGTCGCGTAATATATTAAAAGAAAGTATAAGGGGCTGTGTGTTTAAGCGTTTAAATGGGGCAAAGTGGGCCAAGGCCCATGCACAACCCAAACCGTCTAAAAAAAACGGGAAAGGAGTAGTATATATGTATGGAACGTGATCTATAAACCCTAACAACATCAATTAAAACAATCGTTCCTTTTATATTTTTTTTGCCATCGACTTTCCTCACAAAACCAAGAAAAAACAACCGTTCTCTTAATCAGGGAAATCGAGGTTCGTGAATTACTTTTTATTATCCTACACGCACTCTTAGTAAATCGTTAATCTTTTTTTTCTTTTATTGATTAAGTGATTAAACAAGAAACCATAAACAAATTTGTAGCATGTTATAAACGTGGGGTAATTCAAGATTTGGTGTCGGGATTTGTTGTTTTCAGCCTACACGCAAACCGAGACCGTTCTATGGTCTCGGTGGGGGTTTAATACCACCAGCGGGGTGGCTGTTGGTCATTCAGCCGCAAGCTCAAACCCCAACAGGGGTGTTTGGTTCATTATCAGTAGGAACCAGACCTAGTAGGTCTCGGTGGTTAATTACTAGGTAACGGTGTTAAAATAACAACAAACAGTGGGTACGTTTAGCTTACAGTAGCAAATAATAACAAGACAGTTGGTAGAATAACCAGGCAGCATGTAAAGAATAAAGTCAGTAGGTAGTTAAAACAAACAGTAGGAACAAGGTGGGCCTGGGCTCGTATGTTGGACAACACTGCAGTCTAAGATGTTGGACAGAACTATACAGGGTGATAACTAGATTTTTCCTAATTAAAAATTAAGTTCGTTTAAGTATGTCTAATCGAATTGATCTAGGTTCTCTGTGTGACTCAGTTTTATTTTGGTTGAAAAGAATATTTTTGGTTGGTTTTTAAATTAAATGTGCAAAGACTTAAAAGTAAATGTCGTTGAAAGTAAAGTGGCGTTAAAATAAAGTGCGTGAAAATTAAATCTAAATCTAATTAAAAGAAAGGTGCGATATTTAAAAACGTGACGGAAAATAACTTGATTAAATGACTGAAAATCAAAACGTGACGAAAATTAAAATTAGACAAGTAAAGATTAAACAAGTCAAAAATATGAAAAGACAATTCCAATCGGAATATATTCCGAACCTACCAATCGGAATATCAAACCTGGCCAATCGGAATGTCAATCGGAACCCCAATCGGAATGCTGTCACCACCAATCGGAATATCCAAAACACCTCCAATCGGAATGTTTAACTGCCCCTTGATCGGAATATGGTGACCTGGTCGGAATGCTAATCGGAAACCACTGATCGGAATACTGTCACTGTCCCAATCGGAATACTGATCATGCACCTCGATCGGAATATGGAAAGGAGAACCAATCGGAATGTTTGTCACTCACACACGATCGGAATACCACTACCTTGCCCCAATCGGAATACCAAAGTCCTCCAATCGGAAAGATGAAACCCTTTTCCGACCAAGCTAGAAGCTATGGTCGGAATGTAAAACCCTTTTCCGATTGTCACGATCGGAAAACGGGGAAAAGTTCACAAAATAAGCTACACAAATAAGCTAGGTTTCTAATAAGCACAAGACTAAATCCTAAGGTAAAAACGTGTAAAAATAAGCTACGAAACTGAAAGTTAAAAACTTTTAAGACACAAAATTAATAAACTTTAAGAAAAACAACTTTTTATATAAAAATAACTTTTGTAAAAACTATATAAACTTGAAAATAAATCAATAAGCTATGAAAATACGAGATTTAAAACTATCAAAAGCATAAAAATTAAATCTTTAAACAACTTAACAAGATGAAAACGTGTAAATCAAAGATTAAAGAAAGGTAGAAGAAGATTAACAAGATAAAGTAAAGGTGCAAGTAATTAAAAGAAACACTTACTTGAAATTAAAGATAATTAAGGTGCAAAACATGTATTTAAATGACAAGTAAATAAAGGTGCATGAAATAAAGGTGGAAGAGATAGTTTTTCAAGCTATCCAACCAAATGAAAAATGATTAGCTAATGACTATATATAGGGGATTAGGGAGGTGGTTTAGAGGAAGCTTCCTCCTCTCCTTCCTTTCTTCTTAATTGCGCCATCAAGTCCTTTCTTCTTAATCTTTTTGTTAATCTTGGAATGTGGTGACTTTTGGCTTCGGATTTCTTTGGACTCGTCTTTTAATTCTATGATAAATAAGACTTGAGTTCCTCGGCTTTAAGTAAACTTCCGTCTTTTGACTTTTTCTTTGATAAATCTTCAGAATTGGTCTTGGACTTCCGTTCTTTTTTGCACTCTTGACTTCTTGGCTTCGTCTTTCATCCTTTTCTTCAATAAAAGTCCGTAAATACCCGTGAATGTCCGTGTTTTCTCCACTTTTCACCTTTTCGTCCTAAATCACAACAAAAACACAAATCACGCATAATTCCGACATAAAAGACATAAAATACACGTTTTGGTCCGGTTATTATTGTAATTAAGTGGTAGAAAAGATGTGTGTTTTCACACATATCAAATCCCCTACACTTGACCATTGCAATGTCCTCATGCAATGCATTAGTTACAAAGCACGTTTACATTTTTCATCAAAATTAATCCACGTTTGGCCTTTATTAAAGAGATAGAAAATTATAATTATTCAAAATAAAGAAATTAAAAAGCATACCTTGGGTTTTGGAAATGTCATGAATAATCATCATCCTCAACTTTTCACTTTCTCCAAACCAAGCTTAAAAACGAGATCATTGTTAATATAAGTTAGTAAACTAACACGAACTCATGTGGGCCAATTATTCAATTAGACTCCCTTATTCCTAGGGGTATCTCTTATATTTTATTGTCGTCTTGAATGATCACGAGGATGCATTGTTTGACTTATTTCGATAGTTATTTAGTCTGAAAATATAGTGAACGATTTAATCAATAGTTAGCTAAAGGACCAAATCTTTTAAACCTGCTTCTCGGGACCTCATAAAGTTCATATCTTGGCATAACTCGCTTCGCGATTTGAGACCTTTCTCGGACCGATATTTGGCAGCGACTTCATACTTCAAATCTTGAGAGACGTTCATGAAATAATGGTCTTCTCTTCATAATTGGAATTTCTTCACTTGAAATTTTTGAGAGATTCATACTTGGACCACGACTTCTTCATTTTTCTCCAATCTTTATTTTGGAATTTGATATACAACGATCCGCCTCCTTTTATGACTTGGATCTATTTATCCTCATACCTTGTTAGGGTCTTTTCGGATACACTTCTCCATGACTTTTGGGGAGTATTTGCTTTTCGTCGTGTGTCTCGATCCTTCATATTGATTTTCGATAAATGATTCTTCACATCACTTTGGATCTTTAGCAACAAAACATAGCCCTCATGCCTTGTTAGGGCCTTTTCGGACTCGCCAATCTTCGCGTCCCGCTTCATTAAGTTATGCCTTGGCTATGAACTCTAATCCATACCGAGCAACTTTTAAACGATCTGGGGCTAGAAGCTAAGTAACTTTTCAAATCGTACAACCTTATTTATTAGCAGATAAATTTATTAGCAAGCGATGGGAGAATAGGCTCATAATTAACTCACATAAATTCACGAAAGAATACCGGACTTATAATTGGCTCTATCATCTCTCGTTCTCCATAGTTTAAAATATCAAGTAATGAGACTCGTGGATACTTAGCCTATTAAATCAAAGTTTTGGGTTTTCGAGTCGCCTATAGGATCTTGCAAATTCATAGACTTTTTCAAGTTTAGAAATCGCATTTTAAAGTTTCCTTGATAAACGACTCTCTAGGATCAATTATAGGAACTTGCGAATAGTTCTTGTTCTTAACCCGTGAGAGTTAAGACTTTCGCGTTTTATAGCTCCCTAAATAAAAGCCTAGCAAAACTTGACTTAAACACGTTAAGGATACTAGCTAGAGTAAACTCGGATTGAGTCAAAAGATTCATAACGTTTTGAAATTAAAACCAATTATTCAAAGATTTATTCTAGCAAAGGAAGAAAATAACTATACAAAGATAACAACTAATAGGCCAAAATAGATCAAAAATTTTGAAAAATGTCGAAAAATTGATTTTCTGGTTAAAATGAGGGCAAATACAAGGAAAAGACCACTTAACTTCGATAGAAGTCCCCCTACACTTAAGATAAACATTGTCCTCAATGTTTAAGCATGTGGGATTAAACTCCCCTACACTTAGGACATTGTGCACGTTGTTTAAATCTCGCTAAGGAAAAGACCACTAAAGAGATTCCTATTTTAATATTGTGAAAATATAAAATAGTGAATCAAAAAGAGTTTAGGATAGAACCGGGAAGAAGTAGAACACGGAATCACGGGTCGTCAAGAATCATCAAGAGAGGGTCATTGAAGCTTGAATCCCTGATTAAGAAGTGAGGAGAGGAAATAGCAAACCAAAGGGTCCCCCCTACACTTATGGTAAAGAAAGCAAAAAGATAGATGCATGGGTTGCCTCCCAAGAAGCGCTTGAGTTTTTGTTAACCGAGTCGTGAGCCTGACTCGACCTTGATCATCAACGGAAGTAGCATGAAACATATCCACCAGGATCAAAGACATAGTTTTCATCCATCAATAAACAAGAGCTTAAGGCGAACAAGGCAAGCCAAAAGAGAAGTGGCAAGGTTCCCTTAAGCAGTGATGGAGCACAGTAGAAGCAAGGATGAAGTGGTGCAAGCATGTCTTCAATGGTTCCATAGATTTTTCCTTTTATTTCATCAGGTGGATACTGAGATGGCTTAAAGACTTCAATACCGGGGTCGAACACCTTTTCCTTTAAGGGAAAATAGCACTCAGGCTCAGCCGAGTGTGAAGAAGATCCGCAAAGAAGCACAACCTCGTCCTCAAAAGTGGGACAAAGAGGTGTCAAATCATACGTGCAACGGATTTCGGTGTCGACCGGTTACTTCTCCTTGGACAAAATGCTCTTCAAATCCAAAGTAGGATCAAGACGATAATCTTCAAAGTCCAAAGGAGGAGCATCACTCTCATGAGGGAAGTATGTGTTGAGAAATTCAGAGAAATCTTACTCAAATGAATAATCGTCCAAAGTAGGATCGAGTGATGGCGGAGGATCTTCATCATGTGAAGAATCGCTCGATAGAGTATCAGCCTCATCAAAATCATCGAAAGTAGGCAGCTCGGGATACTCAGAAGTACAATCAAAATCATCCGAATTTGAGCTAGAATCATCATCATCATAAGCATCGAAGACCGGTGGGGAATCAAAAATGGGAGAAGCGTCCAAAGTAGGGAGAGAATCATCCTCATCATCTTGAAAAAGTGGATTGTCGATGCAAGAGTCGAATAGAGGATTGTCGTAGACGGTAAAGTCATCGAGCACATTAATCATATTCACTGATTCGCGGCCTCCAAAAATTGTACTAGTAAGCTTCCCCATTTTAAATACTTGTGAATCATCCCCGACTCTTAAGATTAACTCACCTTCGGCCACATCCACTAAAGCTCGTCTGGTTCGCAAGAATGGCCGACCAAGTATTAAAGGAATACGAGGGTCCATTTCATAATCAACTACGACAAAATCGACCGGGAAAGTAAATGCGCCAACTTTAATGAACACGTCTTCGGCTATACCAACGGGGTAAGCGAGAGTGCGATTTGCAAGTTCAAGAGTCATCTTTGTTGGAGTGAGGTCGGGCAATGATAGTGTTTTCCAAACACTTAGTGGCATCAAATTAATACTGGCCCCGAGATCAGCAAGGGCAGTAAATTCTTCAGTTTTGTTGAACACGCAAGGAAACACAAAACGACCGGGATCTCCAAGCTTTTCCGGAAGTTCTTTAAGAATAACTGCAGAGCAGTTTTCATTTAATCGAGTGTTGGCGAGTTCAATCAGCTTCTCCTTCTTGTTAAGTAATTCCCTAAATGCTTTAACAAATTTGGGCATGTGGACAAGTGCTTCAAGAAAGCTAATGTTGAAGTTCATTTGAGAAATCTGTTGATCCCAAACTTAGATCGATTAAGCTTTGTGTATATGAGATTAGATCAAGTACTACACGTAGAGAAACCTTTGCTTATGAATAAAGTAACAAAGTGTTATGCGGAATTAACACTTGATCTAAAACACAAAGATGTTAAACAAACTTTCACTTGTATTAGAATGATTCTTGTTGATTACAATGAAAGAGGTTTAACTTGCGAATACTTATGAAAACTGATGTTAAACATTAACCTAAAAGATCTTCTTTTATAGAACAAGAAGTCTTGTACAATAAGCTACGAATCAACTATTCTAGGTAAAGATAAACATAGAAAATACATTGTCGTCTCTATCCTTACTAGAAGCATTCTAGAATATAATATACATGTAGCTCACATCTTCTATCAGTGCTTGTCTTCAATCTGTCAACGCTTGACTTTAACTTGTCAACGCTTATGCTATCAGCGCTCACTTTGCTCTTGTCAACGCTTGAGTTGTTCTTGTCAGCGTTCAAGTGTTCTGGCCTAAATTTATTCCCAACAATCCTCCCCTAAACTTGATATCCACTCTTATGATCAAGTTTCTGAATAAACACTAAGAACTTGGAGGAGTCTGACAAACCTTATCATATTGGTAATAAATAAATCTGATCAAATTCTTTGCCACGTCACTTGTATAGTCTATCTCCAACTGGGTGTCCTTCATCTTCTCCAAAACAGCCTTGGATATGAAATACTGAGCATCTACAAGTAAATACTCAGCAAACTTTGTAGAACTCAAATGGTATACACCAGCAGCTGAATATAACCTCCATTGAAGACCATTGAGGTCATCTTCAAGATCCTTCCATATTTCAGGATCTTCTTCTTTTGTCCCACACATTCTTTTGAATGTGGTCCAAAGTTTTATTCCATTGGCTGAAGTTGGTGCTTCAGCCTCATACTTGGTCTCTAGCAACCTCCAAAGGTCCACCAAGTCTTCTCTGTCACAACTTGCAAATAAAGATATGAGAGTGGTAAAAGTGTGTACCTCCTTGCCAAATCTTCCAATTTTCCAGAATCCACATTCATCTTCCTCATAACTTACAATTGGATTCCTGGAATCTAGTGGTAACACATGCACCATATCTGAAGCTTCTAATGGGGAGAGCTTGAGGCTCTTTCTAATGATTGCTTCACTTGGATATAGTTGATTCATATCTTTTGGAAACTCAAGAATAAATCCCTTCTTTACTGGTCTAGGAACTATCATAGCTTTCTTGATTGCCATCTCTTCTGCAAGTTGCTCCTTTCTTTCATCTGAAAGAAGTCTGAAAGTGTTTTCTTCTTGCACTTTCACCCAAATAGGATAAGCCCTATGTTCCAACTCATCAAATGTCAAAGCCTTCAGCTTCTGATGTGTCCATCCAACTCCATGACATTTGAGCAGCATAAAGTAGAGCTTCCTTCTATCCCTTTTCAATTCAGAGAGAATGTTGCTTGCCTTGTACTTCAACATCACCTTACAATCCTTCTGAACTCTAAGAAGAATTTCCAAACCCCATATCTGATCTGAAATGGTCAAGTCTGGATTATCCATACAGCTTTCTTCCCAAGAATTGTACATCTGAACTACCTCTGGCATATCAAAATCAATTTGCAACTTCAAATCTCTCAGCTTTTCCCTAGCAAGCTCATCACCATACTCAAGTCTTTCTGGTTCAACAATCATCACACTTGAATCTGAGCTAGCTCCATCACTTTCTTCTTCAGAAGTCACAACAAATGGTGACTTTTCCTTTTCACCTTGTTCCATCATTTGCTCAGCCAATCTTCTATCAAATTCAACCTGAGCTGCATTCTTTGGAACAATTTCTTCTACCAACTTACCCTTACCCTTATCTGTTGGTGCAATTGTTGGTAGGGTAGATGATAATACCTGAGTAGGAACATCTTTGATGATAGATGATGACTGGAATACATCACCTCCATATGCAGTTCTGTCAACGCCCAAATTTCCTCTATCAGCGCCCAAAATACTCTTATCAGCGTCCAAACTTGTCTTGTCAACACTCAAATATTTTCCTTCAGCGCCTTGTGTAACCTCTCTCAACATATCTGTAAATGATAAATTTAAATTGGTTGGAGAGATCAAGGACGTATCAAAACCTGTTTGTTCCTTCAAAGTAGTAAGAGCTTCAGCAACATCCAATGATTGACCATCTTGACTGCTCTTATCACTCAGATTTCTTTGATCTTCCTCCCCTTTGGAAGACTCCTCCGTACCTCCCCTTGAATGAGCACTCTCCAAAACAACAATCCTCTCCCTCAATTCTTTGAGTTCAAGGCCTTGGTTACTGACAATTTGTACTAAGTCTGCATTCTGCTTTTGCAAGCTAATGCAGACAGCCGTCAATTCCAAAAGCGTCATTGGTTCCAGTCTGCCCTCTTCCAAAATGGGGATTTGACCTCCCAAGTCAGGTTCATTGGGCATGGATGAGGACTTAATGATGGTGGGACTGGCTTGGCCAGCTTCTAAGCCAGAACCAATAGTCCCAGCCTCATCCAGGTCACCAACCACACTTGTGGTGGTGGTTCTCTCTGCTTCATGGCTAGGACCACCAGAGGAGAACACTCCAGCAGTCCTTCGGCGTTTAACCTATATTCAGGTGGTGTGGAAGATGGTGTAGAAGAAGGTGTAGATGTGGGTTGGTTAAGGGGTGTTTGGGATTGTGATGGTTGGGTGTCAGCGGTGGAAATAGGCATATCAACGCCCACATTAGATGTGTCAGCGTCAAAGGGATTTTGGTCTAGTTGCATTTGATCAGGTGAGGGTAAAGGTTCAGGGATAGGTTCAAGTTGTGGGTGAGGGTCAATATGAGGTTGGGGGTCTGGTTGGGGTTGTGCTGCTGCAATAACAGCAAGCATGGCTGGGGTTAATGGTAGGTCTCTATGAGGTGGTGAATTCATCTTGGTAAAAATAGCCTTCTTTTGTTCAGGGATTTTATAAAAATCATTGTGATCCCTTGAACAATATCTTTGAGCATCAAAAACCATTTGCAGAAAACGGGGATAAGCTAAAGTCATTTTTGTCCCCTTGTTTTTACACATTCCTTCAAAAATCATTTTAGACCAGTTATAATTTTGCCCTGTTGCAATACACACAATAGCAGTTGCAATGGATCTATTGATCTCATTGTGTGCAGTACATTTGGGACTCAAACATTGAAGGAGAATGTGAATGAGGTACTTCCAGGCTGGGGGAAATTCCTGCTTATGGTACTTATTAAGAGTACCTTCATCAGGAATAGGGTATCCCAAAGCCCTAAGCCCTTGTTCTATTTCAGATACGGGAAGAATGGTTATACCATCAGCATCATTAAGATGCAAGGCCTGGCGTACCAGGGCCTCAGTAACCACCCAAGGTCTCCCATGTACAATAGAAGTCAATGTGGTCACTCTATTAACTTTTGAGGAACTTACAGTGTTCCAAAACTGTTTAATGTGTGTGACTGGAATGAGTGGTACAGGAGAAAGAGCATACCTTAATGGGGATGCATTCAAATACTCCACCATCTGTGTGTATTGAGGAAACAAAGTATTATCAGCAACAAGATAAGCAATCATGTTGTGTTGAGACTTGAACCCCAAATCCAATTCTGCTGAGTTAAATCTTGGTGCCATTGATGAAAGCTGTTAATTTGAAGTATAAAAGATGAAGGTTGATAAGAGAAAAGTTCTTAGACAAGAATTATAGATACCCTGTTTAAAATAGGAGCCAAATTTATAGGAGTGGATGAATGCACGTGATTGGCCCAAAAATAGGCAAAGATTTTCAAAAATCAATCATGAAAATATTGAAAAAGTTTATAAGTTATCTCATGCATTTAATGAAAGTAACAACTCCTAAAATTACGGCTTGAAAATATGTCAAAAAGTAACAACTGGGTAGGTCCCATTGATTGTCAACGGTCAAATATAACCTATCAACGCCCAACGGCTATAATCTTGTCAACGTTCGCCTAAAGCCATGTCAGCGTCCATTTTGGTCACAACAACGCTTGGAAAAATCTTGTCAGCGTCCAAAAATAAAATTGTTTTAAAAAGTGAAAAATGACTTTAACAAGTAATTTATCCTAGAGAAGATAACCAAAAGCTGATAATTATCATAGGGCGGCAAGCACTGTCCAGTTATGCACACTTGCATAAGCAAGATAGACATAACAGTCCTCTAGTGTCCCTTGCTAACCAAAATTCTTAACAACCAAGTTACCTTATAAAATCCTTGTTACTCCCAGGTAAAACCCATATCAAAAGGATTCCCAAGTCTCCCAACAGACCACACCCAATTCTAGGCCAAAAATGTCTTGGCAGCATGCAAAGTTGATATACTATGCATGCTACAGTGCCTCATGGTTTAGTAAAACTAACCCATACTCACCTGTGGACACAATCTAGAATTGTGATGAGAGTATTCTAAGAATACCCAAGAGTCCTAAAGGTTCCTTAAACCTCCCCTTAAACTATGATACATGAGTTCTCAAAATATATAAGAACATTAAAAATTTATGTCAAGATAGGAATATAAATATTCCAACCATCATCCATAAACAAAAC
Source organism: Glebionis coronaria (assembly GCA_025667525.1). Classification (NCBI taxonomy): domain Eukaryota; kingdom Viridiplantae; phylum Streptophyta; class Magnoliopsida; order Asterales; family Asteraceae; genus Glebionis; species Glebionis coronaria. The sequence continues at coordinate 30,757,803 of CM046881.1, forward strand.
ATGTCCAAATAGCTCTTCAAAGATCCATAAGCAACTCTGTATCCAATGGCATAAAGCTACCACCTACCTACACATTTAGATGAAAACCACAAAACTAACATTTGTTGCTGACAGCGTCCCGACAACACTTATCAGCGTTGAAGGAACTCGTGTCAGCGTTAGACAATAATATCTCTAACAACGGCAAAATAACCCTTGACAGCGTTACATTTACCTTTGTCAGTGTTAGAAAAATAAAGTGGAAAATCTAAATCATCACAAAGACCAATAACAATGCATTATCCTGTACATACTTTTACAAAAAGGTTCCAAAACACATATTAAGTGAGATTAACCATTCCAATATTTGTTACCAAATATTGAAATCTTCCAGCATCAAAAGGTTTAGTTAATAAATCAGCCACATTATCTTCTGTATCTACCCTATCTGGTTGTATTAAACCTTTCTCAAAGCAATCTCTTATAAAATGATGTCTAATTTCTATGTGTTTGGTTTTAGAATGATGTACAGGATTTTTAATAATGCATAAAGTACTGTTATTGTCTACAAAAATCTTGGTATGCATAAAATTATACCCACAATCCAACAGCTGGTTCTGAATCCATAAGACTTGTCCACAACAAGCAGCTGCTGCAACATATTCTGCTTCAGTTGTAGAGTTGGCCACCACTGTTTGTTTCTTGCATTGCCAAGAGATTAATCTGCTCCCAAGAAATTGGCATCCACCAGTTGTGGATTTCCTATCAAACTTGTCACCACCATAGTCACTGTCTGAATATGCAATAAGGTCCAATGGAGAATCTTTTGGGTACCATAATCCAAGATCTGGATAACACCTTAGGTACCTAAAAATTCTTTTCACAGCAAATAGGTGACATTCTTTGGGAGTCACTTGATGGCGTGCACATGCACACACAGCAAACATGATGTCAGGTCTTGAGGCTGTAAGATACATCAATGATCCAATCATTGATCTATAGTGCCTAACATCCACATCCTTTCCAGCTCCAATTTTTCCCCAAGGGTGTTGTCTATCCATAGGAGTGGAAGCCTCCTTTTCATGTGGAGAAAAACCATATTTCTTCAAGATTTCAGCTACATACTTGTCTTGGGAGATGAAGATACCATCTTCTTTCTGCTGAACTTGTAAACCTAGAAAGAAGTTCATCTCACCCATTGCACTCATCTTGAATTTATCTGTCATGAGCTTGGAAAATTCCTCACTCATTTTTGGATCAGTAGACCCAAAAATGATGTCATCAACATAGACCTGCACAAGCAACACATGTTTTCCTTTCTTCTTTGTAAACAATGTCTGATCTATGGTGCCCCTCTTGAAACCATTTTCCACCAAGTAGGTGGACAATGTACCATACCATGCTCTTGGGGCTTGATGAAGTCCATACATAGCTTTCTTCACTCTATAAACCTTGTCTGGATTCTCAGGATCTTCAAAACCAGGAGGTTGCATGACATATACTTCCTCAACAATTGTCCCATAGAGGAAAGCACTCTTCACATCCATTTGATAAACAGTGAAGTTCATGCAAGAGGCATAAGCTAGGAAAATTCTGATAGCTTCAATTCTTGCAACTGGTGCAAAAACTTCTTCATAATCTATACCTTCCTCTTGTGTATATCCCTGAGCTACCAAACGTGCCTTGTTTCTGACCACAATTCCTCTTTCATCTTTCTTGTTCCTTAGAACCCATCTTGTCCCAATTGGTCTCACATATCTAGGACAATCAACCAGCTCCCAAACATCCTGTATAGCAAATTGGTGAAGCTCATCCTGCATTGCTTCCACCCAACTTGGTTCTTTGAGAGCATCAAAAATTTTCTTGGGTTCTTCCTGTGACAGAAAACAGGCAAACAAACATGCTTGTACAAGAGGGGTATCAACCTTCTTGTGTATATTGGCAATAAATCCACCAAGACCTTGATGGGATCTTCTTGTTTGAACTGGAGCCATAACATCACCAATAATCTGAGATGTGGGGTGATCCTTAGCTGTGGAAGTAAGAACTCCTCCTTCAAAACGTCTGGTGTCCTCAACTTCACGCTCCATGTTGCCAATATCTTCTTCAGATTCTTCTTGATCAACAGAAATCTCTTCATGGACATTGGAAGGTCCACCTTGTTCAAAATGGGAAGAGAAAAGCTGTGTAAAGGTGTCTCCAAAGTCTGATCCTTGTTTGTCAGCGCTTGGGCTAACAACGCTTGAAATGTTGTTGTCAGCGTCTAAGCCATCAGCGTCTGAATTAGTCGTGTCAGCGCTTGATTTCCCTTTGTCAGCGCCTGAAGAATCATGCATGTTTGTATTTGGTGGTAATTGAACACCACCATTATCCTTTCTAGCAGCAGTAGCAGCAGCATAATATTCATCTGTCCATATAGGAAGTGTAACATATTCTTTTGTGGGAGATGATTCAACTGCTGGTGGTCCATCCTCCTTAGCAACCTGGATACCTGAAACATTACCAATTCTCTTTTCCAAAACACTTGAAGTTGCCTTCACAATGTCTGGATCAGTAACATGCATATAATTTAAAGCTCTAGATAAAGGTTCTAAGTCAAACAACCAATTTGGACCACTTTCAGGATCACTAGGTTTACTTTCTAAAAACCTAACATGTACCTTTTCAAGTATACGTTTTTCCTTTTTAATGTAAACCCTATATCCTTTACTCTGCACTGAATAACCCATGAAGTAGCCTTCATCACCTTTTGAATCAAATTTACCTAGGGCCTCACTAGTTTCTAAAACAACTACATGACATCCAAAAGGCTTGAGAAAGCCAATATTGGGCTTCCTTCCCCAAAGTAATTCATAAGGTGTCTTATTATGTATCTTGTTGACCAATGCCCTATTTTGAACATAACAAGCTGTGTTAACAGCTTCAGCCCAAAAGGCTATAGGAAAGTGGGCATCAGCCAACATGGTTCTGGCTGCTTCAATAAGGGTCCTATTCTTCCTTTCAGCAACCCCATTTTGCTGTGGGGTTCTAGCTATGCTAAACTGCCTAGTAATCCCTTTCTTGGCACAAAAATCATCCAACAACTGATTTCTAAACTCACCCCCATTGTCACTTCTAATAATTTTGACCTCATTACCATTCTTCTTCTCTATCTGGGTAATGAAATTAATCAGACTTAGGGCAGTTTCACTTTTCTTGGCTAAAAAGAAAGTCCATGTAAACCTGGAATAATCATCAGTGATAACAAAACAATATGATTTACCCTTCAAACTTTCTATATTAGTTGGACCAAAGAGATCCATATGCAATAAGTGAAGTGGTTTAGAACTAGAGTGCACCTGTTTAGACCTGAATGAGACCTTGTGCTGCTTGCCCTTAAGACATGCAACACAAGAGTGGTCATTGTGGAAAGCCTTTTCAGGCAAACCATCAACTAAACCAAGCCTCACAAGTCTATTAATATTCTTAAAGTTTATGTGCCCTAATCTCCTGTGCCAAAGATTACTTTCATCTACTGAGGCTTTAGCATACAGACATGACATTTTATTATTTATCTTAATTCCATTAAGATTCACATTATATATGTCTTTATGCCTTGGTGTTCTAAAATCTATGTATTTTTCCTCAGGGAGCTTATAATCTTTGCTTAACACCAAGCACTCAGTGTCTGTGAAAAGAACCTTATTTTTGTTATCACACACTTGTGATACACTAAACAAATTATAGTCCAGTTCTTTTACCAAGAAGACATTCTCAAACCGTAGATTGTTGGTGACAAGGGTTCCTTTTCCTGTGATGGTGCCGTAGCCCCCTCCAAAGTATACCTTATCACCATCTTGAATAGGAGAGAAATTGGTCAGATAGTCTTCCTTTCCTGTCATGTGCCTTGAGCATCCACTATCCCAGTATCCATAATCATTGATCTTCTTCTGAATGCCCTGCACATAAAGAAAACACATTAGTTTTCTTTGGGAACCCAAGCCTTGGAAGACTTGGATTCATTTGGTTGTTCAACAAGAACAGACTTGGTTCTCATAACAACCCCATTTTCATCCCTGTTTGAATGAAATTCCCAGTTAACCCCAATTGGTGTTGACAATGCCTTTGAAATATAATGAAACCTGTTGCATGTCATAGAAATACCAGTAGAATTAGGGTTTTGGTCTTGTTTTGGTCTCCATGTTAAGCTAGTAGAAGCTTTAGACCTATTTCCCTGTGGTTGCAAATACCTAGGTTTAGCAGTGTTTCTATCAGCGCTGAAATTGCTCTTGTCAGCGCCCCGATTGCCTTTATCAGCGTTGTACCTAGGGTTTGCTACAGGAACCCATTGCCTATTGGACCAAGTGTTTGACTTTTGAAAAGGTCTTAGGCCTTGTGTGTTAGACCCTCTAGAAAAGAATGGTGCTGGTCTAACAACTTGTGAACTTTTGTTCACAAAGGTATTGGGTCTGACAGTGTTTGACCTATGTTGACTTTTGTCAGCGCTGAAATGGTTCCTATCAGCGTTGACATTGGAAGCGTTGACACATTTGTATGCCAAATGTGAGAAGCTACCACATGTGTAACAAGCTTTTCTAGACATAGTCTTAGGTCTAGAAGCAAAGAAGCCTGTTCCATGATTACTGACCTGGCTTTTTGGTGACCTAGTATTCCTATACATCTCTGCATACTTAACACTAGGTTTTCTAACAGTTTGTGGGCCAAGGTCAACAGCTTTGCCAGTGGTAGGGTGTGCGATCTTAATAGGTTTAGGATCAAGGCTCTTGATTGGTGTGGGCTCATTTGGACTTTCACACAACAACCCTCCCTTAACAAACAAGGTGTGGTTAGCTTTCTTCCACTCATCTAGGTCAGTCAGTTTTTGCTTGTATTCCTCAACTGGGGAAGTCACTCTAGGTGGAGGAATGAATTCCTCCTCTTGGCATTCTGGCAAGCCAGTCCAAGATAAATCCTTTGATTGGACACCATAGAAATCCCCAGCTGGTGGTGGAACACCAGTATAATTATTCATCCCAATCCCACTCATATCCTTAGAGTCTCTTTGTTTACTAACACACTCTCCTAGGGATTGTGTGGCCTTATCAAATCTCTGGATTTTAAGACTCACATTATCTTTATTTTTGTTAGCCTCCTCTAACTGAGCTATCGAATCAAGATTAACCCTATTTACTATATCTTGAACATCTTTACTCTGATGTAACTCATGTTTTAAGATATTTATTTGATCCTTTAAATCAAACTCCATTTTCTTATACTCAGCTACTGTCTTTTCTGTTTGGGTAAGAGCAATTTGATAATTAGATACTTTGCATCTTTCAGTACTTGCCTCATCTAATAATTTAACTATCTCTTGATTTAGTTTTTCAGTATTTAAACGACAACCCTTAGAACAGAAAGCATCATCATATACCTCATTATCTGATGAAGAGGAGGAGTGAGCCATGAGAGCATATTCAGCATGCTCTTCTTTAACTTCAGCAACCAAAGCTCTGTCCTCTTCCTCATTCTTAGCCATCCAGCTCCAGTCCCATTCTCCAACTCCATCAATTTGTTGAACAGCAACCATGGCCTTGGGATCTGGGTTCTTAATCATTTGGCTTGAAGGCTTCCCAGCATCAGATCTTCTTGGAGATCTACATTCCCTCACAAAGTGCCCCATCCTATGACAGTTGTAGCACTCAACCTTTGACTTGTCAAATCCAGCAACATCCTTAGCATTAAAGGTCATCTTCTTCTTGAACCTTTTATTGAACCTGTTTGCTCTTAAACTTACAAGAGCCATAGTCCACTTGATGTCCATCTCTTCCAATTTTTCATCACTTATCTGCTCAAGATCTTCATATGTAATCCTTGAATCACTGGGCAAAGAAGCAATGAATGCACACACAGTATCTAGATCAAAACCAGCAGGTTTAATTCTATCAGCGCCATGATTGTATGTGTCAGCGTTTGAGTACAAAGCGTTGACAGGATATGATCCAGCGCTGACAGGTTGAGATCCAGCGCTGACACATTGAGATCCAGTGGCTGGATGTCCATAGAAGTTCATGGAATCAAATTGGCCTTCACTTTGTGAGAAGAAGGCCATGTTGCTACTGGAAGATTTGTTATCACTATCCAATTGCCATTCATTCTCCAACAGTCTTAGTTTGTTGAAGATGTCATCAAACCTGGAGGTCTTGTGGGTATTATTGACAAGAATGGATCTTGTCTCAATCTTCCATACATCACCAAGGCTTTTGAGAAAAGTAGCATTCAATTCAGGGTCAGCAATCTGTGTTCCCATGAAGAAAAGTTGACTTGTGATGTCAAGAAGTCTACTTCTCACACTGCTGAGATTTTCATTAGGATGAGCTTTAAAGACAGCATACTCATGCAAGAGTTGCTTCTTCTTTTCTTCTTTTGTGTCAGCATTGCCACCATGTGCTACTTCAAGAGCTTCCCAAAGCTCTTTTGCAGACTCAAAGCGTTTGTACTTGTGCTGATTCTCATGACCTAGGGCGTGTTTCAAGATATTCAAGATTTTCATGTCCACCCTCTTCTTGGCTATATCTTCAACAGCTACAGCTCTCCCATCTCCAGGCTTTTCCACCTTATCAGCTTCAGGACAATTAGGGACAGCTGTCCTTGTGGCAATTGCAGCAGCAATCTTTGCTGCTTTATCGAATGTGTTCCCATATTCGATAATCTCCCAAAGAGTGTAGTCATGAATAGCTATGTATTGCTCAAAATTTGACTTCCAAAGCTCAAAGTTCCTGGCATCAAACATGGGAATTTTGATGCTAGGGTTTGAGGAGTTGTTTTGTAGCAAAGAAGCAGGTTGATCTGTGCCAGACATGATGTTTTTTAGGGTTTTGAGAATTTTAGGGTTTTTAGGGTTTTTGGTGTTTTAGGGTTCTTGCGTTACTTAAAGATCAAAAGTTTCTCAACAAGCTCTGATACCACTTGTTGATCCCAAACTTAGATCGATTAAGCTTTGTGTATACGAGATTAGATCAAGTACTACACGTAGAGAAACCTTTGCTTATGAATAAAGTAACAAAGTGTTATGCGGAATTAACACTTGATCTAAAACACAAAGATGTTAAACAAACTTTCACTTGTATTAGAATGATTCTTGTTGATTACAATGAAAGAGGTTTAACTTGCGAATACTTATGAAAACTGATGTTAAACATTAACCTAAAAGATCTTCTTTTATAGAACAAGAAGTCTTGTACAATAAGCTACGAATCAACTATTCTAGGTAAAGATAAACATAGAAAATACATTGTCATCTCTATCCTTACTAGAAGCATTCTAGAATATAATATACGTGTAGCTCACATCTTCTATCAGTGCTTGTCTTCAATCTGTCAACGCTTGACTTTAACTTGTCAACGCTTATGCTATCAGCGCTCACTTTGCTCTTGTCAACGCTTGAGTTGTTCTTGTCAGCGTTCAAGTGTTCTGGCCTAAATTTATTCCCAACAAAATCATCTTCACATAGCGTGACACTTCGGAGTCCTCTTTGGTTAGCATTTTGTTCTTGCCTAAGCGAGAAGGATAAAGGATATTGGGTTTGGGTGGTGAAGGTGCAGGTGTAGGTAAAGGTTGAGATGTTGAAGAGTCATTCGTGGGAAATTCATCACGTCGAGGCGGAGACGGTAATTGTGCACTAATACTAGGTGTAGGAGGAGTAGGGATACATGGTGGTGGAGGAGGTGGAGATGATGGGGGTGGGATTGGTGGTCCTACGATGGTGACTCCACTACGAGTAGTAATAGCACTCACATTGGCTCGCGGATTAGTGACGGTGTTTGAAGGTAGAGAACTCGAAGAAGGAGGTTGAGCGGCTGGCAAGAAACTAGCAAGCATATTCTTCAAATCATTGGTTTGACTGCTGAAGGAGGATTGAATATCATTTCGAAGCTTGGATCTTATCTCATTTCCTTGCTTTGTGATATCTCCTTTAAGATTGATAATTTGGCTCTGCAGATTCTTGATTTGCTCACCTTGGGTTCTCATGATGGCCTCAACATCCGGATTACTGGGTGGGTTTTGTTGGGCGGGCGGGTGATAAGGATTAGAAGCTCTTGGTGGGATTTGGTTGCTTCTATTATAGTTGTTGGCGGGATTTTGGTTTTGAGGAGAAAAACCTGGTGAAAGGTAGTTGTTGGAACGGTAACTCAGCAGATTTCTATCCCCTTGTTGTCTAGCTTGGTAATTTTCCGGTGAATAATTACCATAAGCTGCATACACATTTTCCGGATTTCCTTGTGTCGAAGGACAATCGGTGTATGAGTGAGGACCGCCGCATGTTTCACAAAGAGTAGCAACAGCTTTAACTTGTTGTTGTTGTTGTTGGTTTGAAGCCAAGAGTTGCATACTTCTGCTCATTTCAGTTAGCACACGGGTGAGTTCGGTCATATCAGGGTTTGCTGAGGTGGAGGAAACATTGACTCTCGGGTTGTTCCTTGAAGAAGCAGAGGAATCCCAGTTCTTATGATGAGTAGTCATCTTCTCAATTAGCTCTCTACACTCCTCGGGTCTCCTTTTCATGAATGTGCCACCGGCGGCTGCATTGATCGTATCACGATCTCGAAAAGTCAGACCGTTGTAGAAAGTGTCTATTAAGGTCACAGGGAGCATGTTGTGGTTTGGACATCTATCGATCAAGACATTATATCTCTCCCAAGCATCAAAAAGAGATTCATCAGGGTCTTGCATGAAACCGCTGATCTGATTGCGAAGACTCGTGACCATGGATGGTGGAAAGTAGCGCGACAAAAAGCGTTGAGTCATGTCATCCCAAGTGTGAATAGAATTCTTCGGGAGACGATCAAACCATTTCTCGGCATGATGTAATAAAGTATGTGGAAAGAGTTGTAGGCGAAGTTCATCCATTGTGGCACCGGCCAACTTCATGCTTTGGGTGATTGTAATGAACTTGTCGAGGTGTTTGTTGGCATCATCATCAGGCAATCCTCTAAATGGGTTTGTTTGCACTTGCTGAATCATGTGGTGCTTCAACGAAAACTCAAGAGCGTTGATTTGCATCGGCGCAATCGGTCCTCCTCGTCCAAACATTGTTGGTTGACAAAGTTCCTCCATGGTCCGAAGATCGGGCTGTGGAAGAGCATTGTTGTTATTATTATTATTCAGGTTCGGTGGAATGTTGTTGTTGTTAACACCTGCCATATCTAAATCTTCTTGAGGCTCGGGCTCTTGATAATTAGAAGATCTAGTACGCATACACCTGAAAATGCAAAAGAAAACAAAACCAAACACAAAGACAATATATATACACAATAAAGATAAAATCTTTTTGGATTTTTGAAATTTTTAATTTTTATGGTTTTTTATCAATTTTTAATTTTTATGAGTTTTGAATTTTTTATGCAAGAAAAATAACACTCACAAGTGAGCGGATCCCAAAAAGCAACGTGTCTCTCACAGAAAACGGTTGATCTTAACGAAAAGAGCCGGCAGCGGCGCCATTTGATAACTAGATTTTTCCTAATTAAAAATTAAGTTCGTTTAAGTATGTCTAATCGAATTGATCTAGGTTCTCTGTGTGACTCAGTTTTATTTTGGTGGAAAAGAATATTTTTGGTTGGTTTTTAAATTAAATGTGCAAAGACTTAAAAGTAAATGTCGTTGAAAGTAAAGTGGCGTTAAAATAAAGTGCGTGAAAATTAAATCTAAATCTAATTAAAAGAAAGGTGCGATATTTAAAAACGTGACGGAAAATAACTTGATTAAATGACTGAAAATCAAAACGTGACGGAAATTAAAATTAGACAAGTAAAGATTAAACAAGTAAAAAATATGAAAAGACAATTCCAATCGGAATATATTCCGAACCTACCAATCGGAATATAAAAACCTGGCCAATCGGAATGTCAATCGGAACCCCAATCGGAATGCTGTCACCACCAATCGGAATATCCAAAACACCTCCAATCGGAATGTTTAACTGCCCCTTGATCGGAATATGGTGACCTGGTCGGAATGCTAATCGGAAACCACTGATCGGAATACTGTCACTGTCCCAATCGGAATACTGATCATGCACCTCGATCGGAATATGGAAAGGAGAACCAATCGGAATGTTTGTCACTCACACACGATCGGAATACCACTACCTTGCCCCAATCGGAATACCAAAGTCCTCCAATCGGAAAGATGAAACCCTTTTCCGACCAAGCTAGAAGCTATGGTCGGAATGTAAAACCCTTTTCCGATTGTCACGATCGGAAAACGGGGAAAAGTTCACAAAATAAGCTACACAAATAAGCTAGGTTTCTAATAAGCACAAGACTAAATCCTAAGGTAAGAACGTGTAAAAATAAGCTACGAAACTGAAAGTTAAAAACTTTTAAGACACAAAATTAATAAACTTTAAGAAAAACAACTTTTTATATAAAAATAACTTTTGTAAAAACTATATAAACTTGAAAATAAATCAATAAGCTATGAAAATACGAGATTTAAAACAATCAAAAGCATAAAAATTAAATCTTTAAACAACTTAACAAGATGAAAACGTGTAAATCAAAGATTAAAGAAAGGTAGAAGAAGATTAACAAGATAAAGTAAAGGTGCAAGTAATTAAAAGAAACACTTACTTGAAATTAAAGATAATTAAGGTGCAAAACATGTATTTAAATGACAAGTAAATAAAGGTGCATGAAATAAAGGTGGAAGAGATAGTTTTTCAAGCTATCCAACCAAATGAAAAATGATTAGCTAATGACTATATATAGGGGATTAGGGAGGTGGTTTAGAGGAAGCTTCCTCCTCTCCTTCCTTTCTTCTTAATTGCGCCATCAAGTCCTTTCTTCTTAATCTTTTTGTTAATCTTGGAATGTGGTGACTTTTGGCTTCGGATTTCTTTGGACTCGTCTTTTAATTCTACGATAAATAAGACTTGAGTTCCTCGGCTTTAAGTAAACTTCCGTCTTTTGACTTTTTCTTCGATAAATCTTCAGAATTGGTCTTGGACTTCCGTTCTTTTTTGCACTCTTGACTTCTTGGCTTCGTCTTTCATCCTTTTCTTCAATAAAAGTCCGTAAATACCCGTGAATGTCCGTGTTTTCTCCACTTTTCACCTTTTCGTCCTAAATCACAACAAAAACACAAACCACGCATAATTCCGACATAAAAGACATAAAATACACGTTTTGGTCCGGTTATTATTGTAATTAAGTGGTAGAAAAGATGTGTGTTTTCACACATATCACAGGGTATGTTGGACAGAACTGTAAAATCATATATTGGACAACACTGTTTTATTTATTGTATTAGTTTGTTTGTTTCGTGCGACTGAGACTCGGGTGTCTCGGTAGGCTTGGGTTCGTTAGAATACGTTATTAACATGATTAATTAGGTATTATTTACACGTTAGGATTAAATATTTTTACGCGACTTAAGATATATTTAATTAACGTTATTAGTCCAAGTATTTGTTAGCGTAATTAAATTAATAACTAGACTTAATTTAGTTACGTAATTATCAAGTTAGTAAAGTTTATTTATTTAGGCTTACCTTATTACTAGATTACGATCCCAAATAAATAACTCATTTTATTGTTAACTAATAAGTATTATTATTTTAGCGTAAGTATTTATTAAGTAAACTTTACTACATGATCATGAATTATACAGTTTATGCTTGTTAACATGTAAGAATACGAATTACACTAATCATAATACATGATTTAATGTGAAGTCGTAAATAAGTCAAGAACATTTAAGACGATACAAGAACAAGTTAAGATTACATCAAGTAATTAAAAATTATTAAGTATAAGTTAACCAAGCGACTCATACATGTCCATCTTTATTATGTAGCATTTATGGAGTGTGATCTTCTTCATGTTTTCATCCTCCACGTTATCCTTCATTTGCGTTACTGGACGTGAGGTACGGATTTCCGTCCTTTCAGTAAGGATTTCCTTTCCTATGCATGTTTAGGATTCCCCGTCTGCAGCCAAATGTTTTTCCCTAGTATATGTTTAAGCTTCTCAGTAATCATGTTAATAACTAAATAAATTGCCAGAGCATTATATACAAGCATGACCAGTTTATGTAGTAGTTACGGATGTACCGTAACCACGACACTAGAGGCACCGGTTTCGTGACTCACATGCAGGAGAGTGATATCCTGCGTCGTCCCACTCATGTTCTGGTTGGCCATTTTTATATGTATGTTTAGTGGGGCGTATGGATGCATCCTAGGCTTATCAGTTTACAAGTTATCATGGTGAATGTGGTGTGTGCTCTACATCCTTCACATTGGAGCTGATCCCTCCACCCAGTACAGTATTTAGAGGTCACCCCTCTACAGTTATTTAGAGGTCACCCCTCTATAGCATGACGAGGTCACCCCTCCATGTATTCATGCACGTTGATATATTTCATGACCTATATGAGCTCTTTGGCAGTTAAATTACAGTTTCATAATTAAATAGCAGACTTTCAGTATTTACATGAACATGATACTTTAAGAATAAACCAGTTTATTTCAAGTTACAAGTTTACTACATGTCACCAGGTTTCCCAGGACTTACATTAATCCGCTGCATTTTCATTTTTATGTTTTCATCTCAGCCTTCACTTATGTTATGCTATTCCATGTTACTATTATATATCCGAGCACTGAGCGTCTCGCTCAGCCGTTTTCTCTTTTCATGTCCCCAAACGGCAGGTACACTAGGTCAGGAGCATGGAAAGGTTATGCATAGGATGGGAGCTATTTTATGTTCTGTTCTTTCTGCATTACTTTTACTTTATGCTATGTTTATGAGTTTATGTTTTGGGACCGATGTTTGATTCCGGTTATCCCTTATGGTCATGTAATCTTCTAGGACATTTACCTTATGCTTTGATATTATGCCATGATTATCCTATGATATTCCATTTATCCAAATGGGGTGTTACAATTATGGTATCAGAGCGCAAGGTTTCGACCTGTAGGCTCTAAAACTTGACCTGTGACTATAGTCACCAGGACCTTCCTAAGCCAACGCTTGTTATTCCATGTATCGATATTTTCAGCACCTTGATGTTTAAACCATGATGTTTTCACAGAATTGTTTTTACTAATATGGATTGAACAACCGTCATCCATACTTAGATTACGTGTCATTGTTATACATGACGTTCCTTGAGAACTTTGGCTAATATGGACTGAACCACCGTAGTTAATACTTGGTCATATGTTTTCTGTTAGGTTTAGACAGTTGGTTTTCACGCATTTATTTTATGTTCATTTCATGTATTCATTCATGCATGCATCTCATTGTCGCACGAATTTTGACTAAATAATGGTTGGTACAGGACTGGCTCTATTTAGTCGCATGTGCTTTTATCGAAACTTTTTGTTTGATTAGTGGACCGACCCATAGGCGTCCACACTTGGATTTTTGTTTTGTGAACCGACCCATAGGCGTTCACTTATGTACATATCATCATATTTCTTAACCATGCATTTTAAACCGTTTCATGCATTATAAACTGTTTCATGCTTTATAAAGTACTTCATGCATCTTTTATGTTTAGGTCATGTTATGTTGTGTCAGACTTACCATTTATGTTGCATTAAATTGCATTGTGAAACGACTCATAGTCGTCCACACTATCGTCATAACTTTTCATGTCCCCTCATTTATTTGTTATGTTTCTTTATGACAAGTATGTTTTCATACTATCATGGTTAACTTCGTTTTCATGCTGATTATGTTTTATGCTCCTTCATGTTAATTTTTCCATGTTTCTTCACGATAATTTCATCGTCATGATGATTATGTTCCATGCCTCCTTAGGTAAATTATGTTTCCATCATGTTGATCATGCCCTCATTAGACATTGATGGATTTCATTTAATCTTGCTTTTATGATAATCATGGTTTGGTTCCATTAATCATGCTTTCATGTAAATCATCGTTAAATTTTTTTTCCATCCTATTAGTATTTTAGTGTTCCCTCTATACAACCAGAATGACGTCTATGCTGAAATTGCTAGACTATCATGTCCCTCACTTCAGTTCGGTTTCCTAACTGTTTAAATCAGTTTTCCCTTTTAAATCATGACAGATGATTGATACCACATCGATCATCTCACATGCATTTCACATGAACTCCACGTATAGTGTTCCATGTGTATTCCATGTACCATAGTATATGTGTATTACACGTACCATAATCCATGTATATTTCACCTACCATACTCCATGAGTATTCGCTAGTCGATTCTCATTCATCTCAGGCGTTTTCCCACATGACATCTTTTACAAGATGCTTTTACCATGTTGTTGCTAATACATACTAGAACATCCTACGAGACAAGGATGAAGGCGATAGATCGGAACCACCCGACTGAACACATACTTCATCAACCAGACACTGTTATTTCATTTCCATGCCATTATTCTCTCAGTTTTATGCCAGTTACCATTTAATTGTCTTTTAGCAATACAAGGCCAATTCTGGCATCTTTAACCACCATTTTAATTATGATTTCTTGTTATATGGCACGACATCCGTCAAGACACATCCTCTCATGAATATGTATTGTAGACACATGTCAAGATACCAGTCAAGACACATGTCACACGTATAGTTCTCAGGACGTAAGTCAAGACACACGGCTCATACATAATTCTAAACTCAGCCTCAGTGATTCAAGGTACCTTTCCAAGGGTATACTTGTTCTGATATGCCATGTACAAATCAAGCAACTAAGATTTTAGCACCATCTCTAACTTACTGTTCATTGTTGGTCATGTAGTGTTCGTTTCGTATGAGACGGATGAAACACATTCAGTGAAATCTGCCACGTTTACTTCGTGTGCGGACATGACTCTTTCATTTCACGATTTCATATTAGGATATTCATGTCCATCTTAGAAGCCCTTATATCACCCAAGTATATATTTAGACTTCCATTTCAGATTTATGACAAGACCTTCCATTATTCGTACCAGATTATATTCAATAATGTTCAGATTCCTGAATACACTCAGCATTGGTTTTCCACCCGGAAAATCGGTGAATATTTGGTTTCTTTTTCCTTACGAGCATGTGTTATTGGCTACGAAGAATTTCCTAGCTATCAATTATGACACGACTTTAGATATTCTTATCCATTAATCAGTCGATTACTTTAGAATTTTCTCAGATATATTACCACAAGGAACTAGAAATTCTATTACCATTCATGACCATATTTTCCAAGTATTATTCAGCCATTCAATCAACTACCAGACTCTAAACACTTTCCAAGATCGATTTATTATCAGGCTATCAACAGTTGTGAGTGAAAGGAGAGGACACTTCCGTGACTGTTCTTCACACACGTCATGGTCATTATGAATCCATGTTTGTGCCTTTAGTTCACGAATGCCAGCAGTAATTGAGGATTTGAGAAATCAATTTTTCATGAACTCTGGACAAGTTCGCTATTCTATTCATTTTTAGCATTATGATTTTCTTTAAGTTTAGAAGAGTACGAAGACCATCTTCGTTCTATGTTACAAGACTTGCAACGGAGTAATTTCACGCTAAATATTTTTGTACGTATGTAATTGATTACAGTGACACGCTGAATCACATTGTTCTTACGGTAAATTTTTACCATGACTACACCTACGCGTAAAGAAGAAAATCCTACATCTAGTATCATTGATTTTACCTCCTCAGTTATTGCACGTTCACGATATGTTCCCATGTCATGTTTACCCTACATTCTCATGTCACGTTCACGATATTTTGCACGTATTCTCACTCACCATATGTTCTCATATTTCATGTACCATATCTCCAAGTATCACGTTCAAAATTATTCACGTATCACGTTCACAATTATTCACGTATCACGTTCACAATTGTTCACGTACTATGTCTCAATATGTCTCGTACATCAATGCTTTATGTGTGCTTATACCAGTAAGTATGATACTCAGTATCATATCGTTCATGTATCTTTTCATGTTATTTCTCATCTTCTTTTATTCTATAAGTTCAGATATGTTCCCTTCAGTCACGTCACGTTCCATGTTCTCTACAGTCACGTCATGTTCATGTCCTTTCCAGGGTATCATATGTAACACCCCCAAATTTATACGACACAATACAACGGAAGACTAGTTGGTGTTACGGGATAGCACATTACTCACATCATAGACAACGCATAAAAATCGCGTCGTTTAATAATAAAGCATTTCCATTCATAAATATCAAAGTTACATAGGTCCCAAGTCATTTTATTTTATACAGGATTTACAAAGCATTTGAATGGAAATTAATATTTAAGTGCGGGCCATGAATTCTTGTTGTCTTCCCGAGAATTACCTTCAAGTACCTAAGATAAAACATGTTAAAAGAAAAGGTCAGCGAAAACGCCGAGTGAATTCATAGAGTTTAATAAAATCCATCAATATAACATTGGTATAAAATTATTACCAAAAATCATTTTGTACAAATCATTGTGATAAGCCATAAATAGCCAAAGTCATTTTTATACAAATCGTTATCGAAAATCATAATATAGGCATTTGCCTTAAAAATTATTAAACGAGCCAATGTCGTAAAAACATCATACAATACGTTTTATAACGTTGTATAGATTAAATAAAAACCGTTATATGAATATGGTTATATAAAACCAAAACGCGAACATAACATAAATAGTATGACCCCGTATTGCTAGTCAGGCAATACAACGTAATTCGGTGCGTATAGTAGTATTTCGTTAATTGGATTATTATAAGCCGCATGACATTGTTACCTTACTAAACCAAACAACGGGTAGCTAGCCCGAAACTCAATTTGCCCATCTAAATTAGCGTGTCGTCACAAAGGTCACGCTATGGAAATCTTCTCATACATAAATTCGCTTACCAATCAATGTGGCACGACGGGGATCAACCGTCAAGGCGCGAACTGGGGTGATCGTCCCCAAATAGTACTATTATATGCATAAGCGTCTACCAAATCCCGGTAGTTCACAATTCATGCTAATGGGACTTTTAGTGACATAACCTAACTTTAATAATACATTTTATTTCATCTATCGGGCCATTTAATCATTCATCGGGTCATACAATCATTCGGGTCCAAATCAATAAACAAACAATCGGGACAAATGTGTCCTATTTTATAAAAACTAACATGTTATCTCCCTCGCGGGTTTATAAAATATTTCATAAAAACATTTAAAACAGTGCGAGGCTATGAACTCACGTTGATGTGGGAAAGCGGGTTATCGGCAATTCGAATGTACGGTACGTGCCTCCATCACGGAAACCTAGACAAATAATACTCGTCTTAGACTTTTGTCCAATGACTTCATCAAAATAACAATTATGTATATATATGATGACTTTATACATATGATGATGATCAAGTGGGTTTATATATTTTCATTCACTCATTTTTGTGTTATGTGTTGACAACTTTTATATTAGTTTACTAGTTTTACCTATTTACATGTTTTAGGTCCAATAAGCCTTTTATAAGTCCTTTAACTTGTATTAATCCATTTTATACTTGTATTATCAGTATTTATACTTTACATGTTGTTTTTCCATCTTTTTACCCATGTTTATCAAATCTATCAACACCAAATCCCCACATAACATTTTTAATCATCATTCATCATCATATACATATACATAAATAAAGAAAATACAAGATTACATAATCAAAATAACAAGAGGATAGGAAGAACAATCTCTATACCATCATTAGTGATGAAAAGATGAGGTTTTTGATGAACAAGACTTGGTTTTGGGTAACCAATCTTATGAGATATCAACACCACTTCTAGGGTCACCAAGTATTTGTAGATTCCTCCAAAAATCAGCCCTTGTTCTTCATGAAAACTCCTTGAGAAATCAGCCCCAAAGTCCCTTGAAAACTCCTTTTTACATGTTAAGATGACCTCCAATCTTCAAGGCTTCAAAGGAGCATCATCATGTGTATGAATAACACATGATTTTATGGCTAAAATAGATCAAATAAGGGTTGTTGTTGGTGATTTTGGGACGAATTTGAGAGAGAGAGGAGAGTAGTTTGCATGAAAAATGGAGTGAATGGTAAAGGGTTAGTGGTTTTACTTGTTTTGATGGGTGAAGTAGCTTAAGTGTGAAGCTATGCTTACAAGTGTAAGCTTATTAAGTGTAAAGATTCCACATCTTTGATGTGGTGTCTTCCTTGGCTGCCCCTTAAGTTAGTGGGGTAGGATAAACTTGTTTTGTCCCATCCCGCTAATTTATGGGTATTCCTCGATTCTAGTTTACTCGATTTGCGTGCCCTCGGGTCGTTTTACGAAAAACGTTTTTATAAATTATGAATCAACGGCACAAAACGAATCTAATAAAAATTGTCTCATCAAAAACGGAGTTCGAAAACGTAAATACGTAATCCTAAGGTTTCTGGTTTAGTCGTAAAGGACGTTAAATTAAAATCGTAAGTCCTAATCTCTTCTCGTAAATTTGTGAGTTTATGAACCAACTCAAAATTAAAATTCCAAAATAATATTCACGGACAAATTTATTTTTCTGAAATGTCGGACTGTCACCAAAACGGTGTATGTAAACGTAAGCACGTAACGTTGAATCCTCCGGTTTAGACGTAGTGGGTGCTTACTTCAAGACGTAAATCCAAATTATTTCCCAAAAATAAGTGAGTTCATAATATAACATTAAAATAATGTTTTTAAATAATATCTAAGAATAAAATATCAACCATAAATTGACGGATTGTCACATCATTTACCCCTAAACAGGATCTTTGTCCTCAAAGATCATCTTACTACTCGCTTCTTATAGAGTTAAAGCCATGTGGGTATTTCCTCCACATTCGGTCTTTTCTCACAAGTGTAATCCATTACAATACGCGAGTTTCATCAAACATAACTACGGGAATAAGATCAGGCTAAATGTTGACTTACTTTCTCTATCCATGATGTTCACGGGTTTCTGATGAATGCAACTTTTCGCCGATCTAAGCTTTATTAAGAAGAACTCAGATTTTCACTTGATAGATATTTATCAAGTTCGATATTCGAATCATAATTCACGCAGCTCTTGAAGTCCTAGGGTAGATCCAGCTTATATGCCTTTCAAACCAATATTTTTACATCATCTCTATGGTCCCATACAACGGGGACTTATATCCCATGATCTTTCAGATCACCAATTCATTTTTCCATGGTTAAAATTTTTGGCATAACTTCGCTACCCATCTGGCACTTCAAGATCTACATTTCATATTCACATAACCTCCTACCTACCACCGGCAGTCAATATTCAGATCCTAATTTCAACAATCATTTCAGGTCTCGCGGGTCGGGTATTTTGTAAGGTTAGGTTCGCCATCATAGGAAACCTTAAACCTAAAAGACATGTCCAACTCACAGTAGGTGTATGTCGGATGTCTTCATCTCAACTCTTGCTTACAGATGCTCTAATATTTAGATCCTAACAAGATTCGATCCTAATCCTAACACGATGGTTATCAATGATAATCTCTCCAAAGGAAAACGATTATACGGTTTATTACCAAAGGTCAATCATTCAAACATAAAACAGTACTTATAGTATTTTGTATCATTACTTTACCTCGTCCCTTCGATTGGGGTGGTACAGTACTCTCAACAAGATTCGTTCTCAATGACTTCTGAGCAAATCTCTAGAAATTCGATGCGGCGGATCTTGATAGAGATGATCGATACATGCACACCATGTTTACATAACTCCTTTAAATACAAAAGAGTCAATTTCTTCATCAAGAATCTATCATTAACAGGAATGATATTAGTAGATTTGGTCAATCTGTCGACGATGACCCAAATCGAATCAAATTCAGATGATGACCTTTGCAATAGCTAGACGTTTACTAATGTATGAGGCGGTGTCTGCCTTCATAATTTGCCATCAGTACAACTTCTTCTGATAATGATACATTAAATCAGAAATGTCATGAATAAAATACTTATACTTACAAGATTCCAACATAACTATATCTCACAATCCTCCATATCTAGACAATCACAAGTGGCCTTTTATACATTCAACGCCATCGGCTTCTCAATTATGATGGTTCACATTAGCAGCGAACCTCTTTTTGTTATCTATATTATCTCTTTTTGCAAACATCAGCTATTTTTAAATTGTTAGGCAACTTATTTTGCACCTTCATTATTAAGGAACATGTCCTAATTGGTTCTTTATCTTTTCTACATATAGCGTTAGTATCTACATTCATCTTTCCTGATGAAATAATTATCATGTCCACAATTCACTCAGATATTCCTTCTTCATATTTTCTAAGTTTTAATTCTATCTCAACTATCGTTTTTATCAGTTTTGCTCAATCCGACGTTTAAAGTGTCGATAGTTATTACAGATAATTAAATAACAAATATTCATTTTTTTATGAAACGTAAACGTAAAATTTTAAATTTCTTAGTTCGACAAATTATATGAAAATGTTCGAAAATAAATTTGAATTTAATTAACACGATTTTTGTTGATATATCAAAAATACTTAATAAGATCCGTAAATGTTCGAAAAATCTTTGTTTATACTTTGGTCAAAATTTCCTTAGTTGAAAGCAAAATTTGTCGTTTCAAATTTCAAGTCATGGTTTAAAAGGTTTCCTCAATCCCTCTTAGGTTGTCTTGAGGTATACACGAACATTTACCCCTAAACAGGAGTTTAGTTAAATGTTCTGGGTATAAGGGAAGAATACCTTAAAAATCCTTTGTTAAAACATTTGTCAAAACATATTTCCATTTTCTTTTTGGTAAAACCCAAAGTCTTAAAAGGGCTCTAAATTTTTGAAGAGTCAATATAGATTTCATTATCTTATTAATCACACGTCAAATAATGTAAAGGATTAAGTCTTAGATCCCATTTTAAATATTCAAGGTACAGGTTTTCGTTGTTCGGCCATTTCAGGGCAATCTATTAATAATTATTAACTCATTCTTATTCTTATAAACAAACAAATGGTCCTTAATGATCACAAGCATGAATTTATCAAATTACAACCTACACACGTGATTCACCAAATTTATGAATGCTACATGTGCATTAGTCAATCCAAACAACATCACGTGAAACTCTTAATGTTTATTACAAGTACCGGATGTAGTGATTGGAATAGATAATCTTCTTTGCGAACGCGAAGTTGATAATAACCATGCCGTGGATCAAATCTCTAAAACATACGCTAGAACCTTGTAAATGATCGAACAAATCTTCCATGTCGAGTTATGGATATCGTTTTCGATTGTCAATTTACTCAGTTCACAGTAATCTATAAATATAAGGAATGATAACACCATAGCTCTTCATGATGACGAGCTTGGTAGAATAAAATCTTTCTCCGACAACTCTCTCGGTTGTACGGTAATTCCTTTAATTCAGATGGTGCTGACGTACAGTGCACAAGCCACAGGTGCAGCACCGGAAGTATAATCAATACCAATTTCAACTTGCCTTAATGGCAAAAGTCTAGGTAATTTACCAACAAATACCTCCTAAAGTTTCAGATAACATTAACATCTTTTAATAAATTCATATTAGGTTCTTCTAGATTACAATATCTATAACTAGTTCACAACCATTCATGGTATAATTTCAAGTCTAAATACAGGATATGGTTGTCCATCAAGAATTATTTAAATAACTTTTGATAATAAACATCTTTATCATTTAGGGGAATTCTATTTGAGTTCCCATCAATTAAGATAATGTCGTCATGTCATAATCAATCAATTCATTCTACTGGCACTACCAACTTTTCAGTTTTATTGTCGTCGATAAGATGTGAACTTCTCAAAAGACTAATAATAACTCATAATCCTTCACAATTTCAAGGATATCGGGAGACATAACTAACCTTAAAAAGAGTAAGGTTAACGCATAATCTATGCGAGAGAATTTTAAATCAGATACAGACGAAAACATTTAATGAATATGATTATATCCCATGTTTTCATAATTTGAGTACGCATTCGAAAGCTCCTCGGATCGTTACCCAGGTCATTCAAATGAAAACTAATCAAAAGAAATGATAGGAACGTCGATACATCCAATCGGGTATCAACACTCGGTAATCAGATACTTTTCCTAAGAATCTCACTATGGGAGAATTGGACAAGAAAGAATTGTCAATTGTCAAATAAGACAATTTCCACAGATGAGTAAATTCAACTCAGAATAATAGATGCTACAGGCTCATATGTAGGTGTCCTTAACACTATGTCCTTTATTTTTCACTTTTTGCGGATCTCATAAAATATAATCTTTCACAATCTTTAAAGAAAATGTAGTGTATATTAATAAGTTTTATGGTGACTACTAATCAGCCTTGCATGGTCCATTCCAAATTGTATGTAGGCGCGTAACTATATACAATTTCAAGATTAACAATGCAATACTCAGTTCATCAAAATTTTATCATCATGTTTATAAAACATTTTCATGCTTAATTCTTAAATAAGAATCAAGAATAAATTTACAAAGATTTTCTTTGCAATGAAAACAGTTATGTTTTCCAAGGTACTTTATAAACAACCTCATTGTGATAACAATCACTTATAAATCTTACTTTAAATAATCCTTATGGTGATGAAAATTCAATTTTTCTCAAGGGATACTATTTTATCTTATAAAAATAATGAGTGATCTGTAGAAGAGTGATGAAAGCTTGTTCACCAAGAATTAACTACGATATATAGGAAATGAGCTTTTGCCAAATAATCATGAGGTTCATAACCTCGATGGCGCTCAAAAAGAATAATCCACAACGTAACTCAAATCAAGATGAGTACTTGTTCAATGGTTGCATCACTAATGCGAACATTAGGATGAAGCAATAAAAGATAGATAACATCGATACATGTAGGATTTAGCAATCAAAGGTAGTCTTTTTCATTAATCACAAACAAGTCAAAATTGTACCGTAACACATTACGTGTCACTATGTCATACAATTCTCAGAACTCATCCTACCAACTGATGTCTCAGTTAAGTTAGGGATTTTTAAAAGATACCACAATGAATACTAATCTACAAGAGTCATTAGGTGTTCCACCTGTCCCAGAAGATCCATCGGTCTCAATTCAGAAGAAGATTACTTCAATTTATTTCTTGGACACTGGGCATCCTCATTCATGGACAATGGCCTAGGAACAACCCTTAACACGATCTAATTAATCATTTAAAACCTTATAATTCAATCAAAGAACTTAACGACTTTCTCTTATCAATCTCATATTCCATACGAGTTAAATTTTACTTCAATCAAGTTTCAATCAACTTATACTCAATGCGATATCCTACCTCATTCTCCAATACTTTCAATCTTATTCATAAACCTTAATAGGGCAATAAAAGCTCGATATGATCAACACTTAATTTCCAATCCTATTGCTCTTACAACAACAATTATCAAATGAGTCACTAGTATGAAGTGACTTGACCATTCAACTAGACTTCTCGGAGAGGTACTAGTGGCATGAGGCTTTTGGGTAATGGTTCCATTGACAGCTTCAAGTGCAACATTCACCTTTTCGATTTCAATTTAAGAATCGGATGACAACGAATCAGATGACATCTTTCTAGGTGGTAAAGTTTTGTCAAACTCCACTCTATAAGGAAAGATCGTCATGACATCGATATCGGATTTAATCTCGCCAATTCTTCTTCAATTTCACAATCAACTAATATCTACATTTCTACGAATATTAACCATTTGTTGGGATCATAAATATCCACAACTTGGTTTAGATCTTGGATAGCTAGAATTCCTACGATAATAGCTTCGATTAATTTGCTAGGGGATTTAGGGTTCCTTGTGACAATCTACGTCGTATAAATACCTCGTATAAATATTAAAATAATCATCAAACAATCATGTAATCAAATTACATCATATATATATATATATATATATATATATATAAATATATATATATATATATATATATATATATATATATATATATATATAATCCAAGTTATATATATATATATATATTAAAATAACACTTCTCAGTCTGGCCTTGTTGGTAACTTGGGAATTCTTCAGCACCGTTATAGTCAAAAGATTGTTTTTAGACATTTTTAGAAAAATGTTTATAGTTAAAAGATTTTGAAATGTTTTATTCAAAACCTTGGTTTTAAAAACCTTTCGTTCTCTATAACGAGAGCTCTGGTACCAAACTGTAACACCCCCAAATTTATACAACAGAATACAGCGGAAGACTAGTTGGTGTTACGGGATAGCACATTAATCACATCATAGACAACGCATAAAAATCGCGTCGTTTAATAATAAATCATTTCCATTCATAAATATCAAAGTTACATAGGTCCCAAGTCATTTTATTTTATACAGGATTTACAAAGCATTTGAATGGAAATTAATATTTAAGTGCGGGCCATGAATTCTTGTTGTCTTCCCGAGAATTACCTTCAAGTACCTGAGATAAAACATGTTAAAAGAAAAGGTCAGCGAAAACGTCGAGTGAATTCATAGAGTTTAATAAAATCCATCAATATAACATTGGTATAAAATTATTACCAAAAATCATTTTGTACAAATCATTGTGATAAGCCATAAATAGCCAAAGTCATTTTTATACAAATCGTTATCGAAAATCATAATATAGGCATTTGCCTTAAAAATCATTAAACGAGCCAATGTCGTAAAAACATCATACAATACGTTTTATAACGTTGTATAGATTAAATAAAAACCGTTATATGAATATGGTTATATAAAACCAAAACACGAACATAACATCAATAGTATGACCCCGTATTGCTAGTCAGGCAATACATCGTAATTCGGTGCGTATAGTAGTATTTCGTTAATTGGATTATTATAAGCCGCATGACATTGTTACCTTACTAAACCAAACAACGGGTAGCTAGCCCGAAACTTAATTTGCCCATCTAAATTAGCGTGTCGTCACAAAGGTCACGCTATGGAAATCTTCTCATACATAAATTCGCTTACCAATCAATGTGGCACGACGGGGATCAACCGTCAAGGCGCGAACTGGGGTGATCGTCCCCAAATAGTACTACTATATGCATAAGCGTCTACCAAATCCCGGTAGTTCACATTTCATGCTAATGGGACTTTTAGTGACATAACCTAACTTTAATAATCCATTTTATTTCATCTATCGGGTCATTTAATCATTCATCGGGTCATACAATCATTCGGGTCCAAATCAATAAACAAACAATCGGGACAAATGTGTCCTATTTTATAAAAACTAACATGTTATCTCCCTCGCGGGTTTATAAAATATTTCATAAAAACATTTAAAACAGTGCGAGGCTATGAACTCACGTTGATGTGGGAAAGCGGGTTATCGGCAATTCGAATGTACGGTACGTGCCTCCATCACGGATACCTAGACAAATAATACTCGTCTTAGACTTTTGTCAAATGACTTCATCAAAATAACAATTATGTATATATATGATGACTTTATACATATGATGATTATCAAGTGGGTTTATATATTTTCATTCACTCATTTTTGTGTTATGTGTTGACAACTTTTATATTAGTTTACTAGTTTTACCTATTTACATGTTTTAGGTCCAATAAGCCTTTTATAAGTCCTTTAACTTGTATTAATCCTTTTTATACTTGTATTATCAGTATTTATACTTTACATGTTGTTTTTCCATCTTTTTACCCATGTTTATCAAATCTATCAACACCAAATCCCCACATAATATTTTTAATCATCATTCATCGTCATATACATATACATAAATAAAGAAAATACAAGATTACATAATCAAAATAACAAGAGGATAGGAAGAACAATCTCTATACCACCATTAGTGATGAAAAGATGGGGTTTTTGATGAACAAGACTTGGTTTTGGGTAACCAATCTTATGAGATATCAACACCACTTCTAGGGTCACGAAGTATTTTTAGATTCCTCCAAAAATCATCCCTTGTTCTTCATGAAAACTCCTTGAGAAATCAGCCCCAAAGTCCCTTGAAAACTCCTTTTTACATGTTAAGATCACCTCCAATCTTCAAGGCTTCAAAGGAGCATCATCATGCGATGAATAACACATGATTTTATGGCTAAAATAGATCAAATAAGGGTTGTTGTTGGTGATTTTGGGACGAATTTGAGAGAGAGAGGAGAGTAGTTTGCATGAAAAATGGAGTGAATGGTAAAGGGTTAGTGGTTTTACTTGTTTTGGTGGGTGAAGTAGCTTAAGTGTGAAGCTATTCTTACAAGTGTAAGCTTATTAAGTATAAAGATGCCACATCTTTGATGTGGTGTCTTCCTTGGCTGCCCCTTAAGTTAGTGGGGTGGGATAAACTTGTTTTATCACATCCCGCTAATTTACGGGTATTCCTCGATTCTAGTTTCCTCGATTTGCGTGCCCTCGGGTCGTTTTACGAAAAACGTTTTTATAAATTATGAATCAACGGCACAAAACGAATCTAATAAAAATTGTCTCATCAAAAACGGAGTTCGAAAACGTAAATACGTAATCCTAAGGTTTCCGGTTTAGTCGTAAAGGACGTTAAATTAAAATCGTAAGTCCTAATCTCTTCTCGTAAATTTGTGAGTTTATGAACCAACTCAAAATTAAAATTCCAAAATAATATTCACGGACAAATTTATTTTTCTGAAATGTCGGACTGTCACCAAAACGGTGTATGTAAACGTAAACACGTAACGTTGAATCCTCCGGTTTAGACGTAGTCGATGCTTACTTCAAGACGTAAATCCAAATTATTTCCCAAAAATAAGTGAGTTCATAATATAACATTAAAATAATGTTTTTAAATAATATCTAAGAATAAAATATCAACCATAAATTGACGGATTGTCACATCATATCTCTAATTCGAGGACGAATTATTCTTTTAGAGGGGAAGAGTTGTAAAACCCGCATAAAAATCCTAGAATATTACATATGAAATTACATCTAAATTTAAAACTTATGATTTAATTATATACGATACGCTTTGAGAACGTCTAATATATTTATTACGTATATTGTTCTTAGTACGACAAATAGTTACGTATTCTATTATTATTAATATACGACATGTATTTACGAATAATCAGTAAAATCACAAAATACAAATTCACGACATTTAAATCACACGACACAAATAATTAACACGATTATTATTTACGTGTACTAAATTAACACGACAAGTCATTACATATAAAATAATTACGTTTAACACATACAATGATAACAAAGGAAAATTACAAGTTTAAAACACGACTACGCGTCACGTTTATTCAAGTCGTGTAATATATTAAAAGAAAGTATAAGGGGCTGTGTGTTTAAGCGTTTAAATGGGGCAAGAAAGTGGGCCAAGGCCCATGCACAACCCAAACCGACTAAAAAAAACGGGAAAGGAGTAGTATATATGTATGGAACGTGATCTATAAACCCTAACAACATCAATTAAAACAATCGTTCCTTTTATATTTTTTTTGCCGTCGACTTTCCTCACAAAACCAAGAAAAAACAACCGTTCTCTTAATCAGGGAAATCGAGGTTCGTGAATTACTTTTTATTATCCTACACGCACTCTTAGTAAATCGTTAATCTTTTTTTTCTTTTATTGATTAAGTGATTAATCAAGAAACCATAAACAGATTTGTAGCATGTTATAAACGTGGGGTAATTCAAGATTTGGTGTCGGGATTTGTTGTTTTCAGCCTACACGCAAACCGAGACCGTTCTATTGTCTTGGTGGGGGTTTAATACCACCAGCGGGGTGGCTGTTGGTCATTCAGCCGCAAGCTCAAACCCCAACAGGGGTGTTTGGTTCATTATCAGTAGGAACCAGACCTAGTAGGTCTCGGTGGTTAATTACTAGGTAACGGTGTTAAAATAACAACAAACAGTGGGTACGTTTAGCTTACAGCAGCAAATAATAACAAGACAGTGGGTAGAATAACCAGGCAACATGTAAAGAATAAAGTCAGTAGGTAGTTAAAACAAACAGTAGGAACAAGGTGGGCCTGGGCTCGTATGTTGGACAACACTGCAGTCTAAGATGTTGGACAGAACTATACAGGGTATGTTGGACAGAACTGTAAAATCATATATTGGACAACACTGTTTTATTTATTGTATTAGTTTGTTTGTTTCGTGCGACCGGGACTCGGGTGTCTCGGTAGGCTTGGGTTCGTTAGAATACGTTATTAACATGATTAATTAGGTATTATTTACACGTTAGGATTAAATATTTTTACGCGACTTAAGATATATTTAATTAACGTTATTGTTGGAAATACGTTTTTCCCATTAAAGTCTCGGTCACATCTTAGTTAGCATAGATCACGAGTTATAGACTATTTAGAACTTTGTTTCTTGGAGCGACCTCCCTTAGGGGGAGATTGTTAGAAATACGTTTTTACGTATTTATGAAGGATCAGTCGCTCCAACGATAATTATGTAATGGGCTCGTGATCTATTTACTTTATGTATAGTCCATATAGCCCACATGTAGGGTGGGCTATATATATCCCCTCCTAGCATGTTAGGAGGGGTTGTTGATTACCATTTCACACTTAATCATTTCCATCTTAACTTTCTCTCTCTACAATTCTCTCCCTTCTCTCCTTTCTCTCTCTAATCCCTCATCTCATTCCTTCATCTTCTTCTTTATTAATCAATCAATCAACCACATTAATCCATCAAATCCATGATATAGAATAGGCCATTAATTACGTAGACCTTCAATTGGTATCAAGAGCCATGGTTAGTTTGGTTTATTCTTGTTTTATTTCTTTTTGATTTTGGTGGGTTTTGATTTTATCATGCTTAAATCATAAAAAGTTTGTATTTTTTATAAAAAGTTTGTGTTTTTATATGTTAAATCATATCAAATCTTCAAATTTACTTACTTTTTAGATAAAAAATCACAAATTTTTATATAAAAATTAAATTTTTTTTATAAAACCTTAAAAAGTTTGTGTTTATAAAAAAAGTTGGTGTTTTTTTATAAAAGTTTTTGTTTTTCTCTTTTTAATTTTGTATTTTTTTTTTGTTTTTTTGTTTAAATCCTTCTATTTTGATTGCCTTTTTTGTTTAAATTTGTTAAATTGAACCTTTAATTTTGTCCTTTTTTATTTCTTTAATCAATTTTTGCCACTTTAATTGGTATTCTATTATTAGTTTTTCTAAATTTTTTATCAATTTTTATCCTTTTTATTTTTTTAATTTTTTTTTAATCAGTTTTTTATTTAAATTTTTTTAATCCGTTGCCTGTTATCCTTTTTCGTTTATCCGTCTTTTTTTTTTTGGTCAAGTTATCAGTTATCAGTTTTCAGTTATAATTTTTGGATTTTTTCTTAATTTTTGGTCAACTATCATTTCTGTCCAAAATTTGTCCCATCAAAACTGATCTCTAAGTTCCGAATCAAACAGAAAAGTTCCGCACCAACCACTTCCGAACCAAACACTTCCGATTCGGAACTCTTCCGACTCGACATCTTCCGAATCAAAATCTTCCGATTCGGAACTCTTCCGATTCGGAACTGTTCCGAACGAAACAAAGTTCCGAACGAAACAAAGTTCCGAACGAAACAAAGTTCCGAACGAAACAAAGTTCCGAACGAACAAGTTCCGATTCGGAACTCTTCCGATCGAATGCAAAGTTCCGAATGAAGCCAAATTCAAACATAACGTAAACCAAAGACTCGACAACAGAACACTCGACTCGATTCTTCACCCCACCACCACACCCACCCTTGACTCCAAGACGTTCATAAACACACTCGAACAACACCCCCTCACAACCCTCAACACCCCTCAAACTCTCAGACCTGACTCGACCCACCAAATTTAATCATACCTAAAACAACTTGACTCCCACAACACTTGACTCACCCTGATCTCAGATTTTTTCAAATCGTGTTAATTAATCAATGAAAGATCTCTATAGATCCACATTCACGTTTGAATACTCATCACTGATCGTGTGAAGTCGCTGCTTGTGTTTAATTTTCGAACTCATCAAGCAAGATGATGATCATCTGATTGAATCAAGATCACAACCGACTCAATCAAACCTGACTCAAGAATTAAACCGACTCGTATACCTACCCGAGACCTTCTTTCTGAAAAGATCTTGAAGATGTTTCGTCGTGATTCTTGCCTCCCATGAACGAGATTTGCTTCGTCGGGATCATTTGATTTGGTGGTGTTTTTGATTACTTTGGTGGCTGCGTAGGGTTGATTAGATATAATTTCTGGGTTTGGCTGTGTTTAGAGAGAGAGATATTGGAAATAGCTAATAATTTTGAGAGTTTTGAGATTTGGTGATCTGCTTTGTTAAATTGAAGAGAGAGAGTCATGGTGGGGGGGCGGCATAAACAAAGAAGAAATGGAGTATTGTGAGGAGAGAGAGTTTTGTAAGCAGGTATTTAAGTTAGGGCGGATATAACAAGAAAGGAGTGGGGCGGTGGAGGTTTTTGATTGGGCCACGAGTGGTGAGATACGTGTGTGGACACTTTTTGTTTGACGGAGATAACAAAGTTATCTTTTGACTGGGCGGAGGAAACTAGATCAGTTTTTTCTATTCTTTCCTTTTTCTATTTTAGTGATATTGTGTACACGTTTTTTTTTATAAAACAGTAAACCATTACGTTTTTTTTATTTATTTCCTTTTATTTCCTTATTCTATTTTAGTTAAGTTTTTTTTTTTTTTTTTTTTTTTTTCCTTAGTAAAACATTTTTTTTTTAGCCGAGTAAAACATTTTTTTGGACACGTTTTTTTAAAAGTAAAATATTACGTTTTATTTTAGTTAAGTATAAGTTTTTTTTAAAAAGTAAAAAGACGTTTTTATTATCTTAGTTAAGTTAAAAGTTAAGCAAATTTTTTTATATATTTATATTTTTAAATTAATTTTTTTAGTTAGTTAAGTTTATTTTTCTGGCCGGATTTGAAGTCAAAACTGACGAGTGAAAGTGACGGGATTTATACCTAGCAAATACGGATTTTTGATCGGGTTTCATTCATAATCGTTTGAGCCGTCAACATCTTTTGAGCCGAATTGAATTGTAAAATCCTGCAAACTACAACATCCACATCATTTTTCCTCGATTACCAATGGAATCGTTAAAATCGACATTTAAAGAGGGAGACTTGCATCGAATGCAAGACAAAGCTCGAGAAAGTGGTATAAATTCATTTCAAATGCTCCAGTCTCATCTTGTCACTCTTTCGAGGATTCAAGGAGGAAGTGAATTTGTGACAATCTTTGGACAAGATCGTCATACATTCATCGACTCAATGTTCACCACTTTGACCGAACTCGCCGAGCAACTCAACCGTGACAACTTTAATCACTCTGCATCGGCACTTGCCTATAAGGATCTTGTGACACAACTCACGCCTTTCCTCCAATTCAATATCATTAAGCCTGAAAGTTCTGTGATTTGCCAATCATTTCTTCGAGATACACATACCGAGCTTCGAGTTTTCCGTGATACAATATTGAAACTCATGACATCGGTTTCATCTTCGATTTATCAACAATCACAACTTCAGCAAACGTATGATAATGGAGTGCAAGAATCAATGCCGCAGATGCAAGAGGAGAATGGTCATACAGTTGAAAACTTGGAGCCTATCAATGCCAAGAGCACGGAATCAGGAGGACAACATGATACCAGTGGCACGTCAGGAACTGTTCACGAGATCTCTTTTGCTGACACCGTACCCGTTTATGACGAAGAGCCGGTAAACATGGTACAATGTAATGTTGTGTATGATGTATATGCTGATGACATACCGCATATTGAGCATTCTGAACCTACTTATGACAAACATGGGATGGAAAAGAGTGATAGAAATACCACTTCTGATTCATCCGATGTGAGTCATAATGGGGGAGAAAGTGTTCAAAATGCTATAGTACATCATGATAAATGCTTTATAACTGCCTCGTTAACTGATTCTGATTCCAAGATTAAAGAGCTCGAAACGATCGTAGCTCGGCAATCAAAAGATCTTGAGGATGCCAAACTTGAACTTTCTAAGAAAACGGACAAATTTGAAACATACTTTGAAAAACTTGAAAAGTCAAACGTTGTTCTTGAAAGAAAATTGGATCAAACTGTTCTAGATTCTAAAGCTGAAAAGGATAATCTTTTGAAACAAATTCAACTGCTTGAATCTAAATTGGCATCCCAAGATAACTTGCTCAAAGAAAATGAAACGTTAAAAGCCCATGTTCAGGAAAAGGTTTTTGCTATAGCTGCGTTGAAAAACGAGTTAAGGAAAAGTAAAGGACCTAGTGTGGACACTAAGCTTGAAAAACCATCAATCTTGGGGAAACCGCCTACAAATCAGTTCGTCAGACAACCGATTGTCAGACAACCTACTGCATTTAGATCCGAGCGACCACAATCCTCGAGACCGCGGTTTGCCTCCCAAGTTGATTTGGTTCATCTTATTAGACCAGTCACTCCAGCAACTAGGCCCAATGTGATCACTCCAGCCTTAGCAAGACCAAATCATATGATTGCCTCTAGTTTCCCTAAAAATACCAAGACCACGTCTAGAACTAGTTCAAATGACGTTTGCCATGAATCTGATCTTAGGGAAGCTAAGCAAAAGACACATGTAAGAGATAGGAATTTCAAACCTAGTCAGATGCCTTCTAGTTTACCCAACACTGCTAACCGTAGCATGTCCAATCCTAGGAGCATCAATCAATCATCTAGGGATTCTAGATCTTACTCAGACATTAAATATGCTACTTGTAAAACATGTAGAAAATGTGTCTTTACGGCAAATCATGATTCCTGTATCAAAAAATTGCTTAATGAGGTGAACTCCCGTGCTAGACTTAAATCCCAGTGGATCGCTAAAATCAAACCCATTGGTAAAATATGGCGCCCCACTGGTAGAACTTTCACTCTTGTAGGAAACGAGTGCCCTTTAACTAGGATAGTCTCCGATTCTACTAAGACTACTAGGGAGGAAATTGCAAAGGATGATACATCACTTAAGCCTGAACTTAAGATTTTCTATAAAAGGAAACGTTTGCCAACTAAGACAAGTGAATCATCCCCTCAGGCCACCTCTGACTCAAGAACAGAAAACCGTGAACCCCTACGTGCTTCTAAAATAGATATTGCTAATCCATGCAAAAGTATACAAACTCCTAATGAGATTGCAGGTACCAAAGTTGATGTTCCAAAAGAACGAAGCGGTCCAATCGTTGTATACCGTTCAACTAAAGACACTCTCAGAGTTTGGTTGCTGAAGAAGCAGATATCAGAGAAACTAGTATCTCAGGGGATTCATGGTTAAAGCTCACAAGGACTTACAGTCACATAACAGACTGTAACTCGATCCTCAAAGAAAGGAAAGTTCATCCCGATGATGACTTATCCTAAAAAACGAGAAATTCATTTTTCTCGGGCATGAGCTTATATCAAAAACATTCCAAGTTTTTAAGCTCATGCATCAAGGCTTATCATTAAATATCAGATGGTAACCCGTGTTTCAAAGAAAGGAGAGTTTATCGCCGATGATAAACTTATCTTACAACGAGAAATTAGTTTGTAAGGAAATTAATTATCCTTACAAAGAAAGGGGACGTGACGAGGTGACCAACATTCGTGAACAAGAACCATGTGCTTCTTTCATATGTTGTTCTCCATTATTCAGGTCCAACCTCGTAAATTGCTAATCTTGTGAATTCATTATTATATATGATCTTTGCACGTAATAAATACCTTACACTTGTGTTTAAAAGGTATTTAATTTACGTTTCAGCACACCCTCATTAATTTGAGGGGGAGCTTGTGTAACTCATGAAGATAATTGGATTTGCATTTTTCTTCCCAAATTTTCTTAAAAGGCTATTAAATCAATTGATATTAAAAACATCGATTGGGTTAATATTTTTAATATGGGGGAGAAAATGTGATTTAATATGGGAAATGATTAATCACAAATGGTTTGACTTAACGTGTTAGCTCATCCCGACATGTGCGAAATGTTTTCGAATATCGTAGCATATGTTAAGGGGGAGCAAAATGGATTTGCACTTCAAAATGGATTTCATGGTGACATACACTTACCCAAAACATCTCTATTCACGACGGTGAAGTTTGTGGTGACATAAGGATGGTAGGATAGGTTAAAGTCCAATAATTTCTCTAGAACCGGAGGAATCTTCCCAAGGACATTCCATAGCTAGAAATAGTAGTCCTTAGGAAAGATGGAGAAAGATTGTGAACGTAGCTGAATGCCGACCAAGTACTTAAGTTAGCACTGGAACAATCACAACAAGGTGCTAGTGATGACGTATTGGTAAGCATTGAAGGGGTTGAAGAATGAAAAAGAAATGTAAAGATAAAGGGTGTAAAGAAAGAAGCCCTCCTTACAACTTTAGGCAGAAACCGGGTCAATACATATGCTATTGAGGTCATTTTTGCTAATGATTCTCGATATTGAAGAAAGACGTCATGGACCCAGTGATGCAATGCACAACCCTTCCCAGCTAACTCAAATATCTCTCAAAAGGTATTTGTTTTAATCACACGGAGATCAACACGTTATCTATTGGTTTATTCACTCCGAATAGACTGGTATTGAAAAGGTGGCACTCCTCTCCAGCCTCCGATCACTAAAATCCAAAATGCACGATCGAGTCTAGAGCCATTTGAGATCATCAAATATCTCATTAGGACACACTTTCATATTTCCTTGCTTCTTCACACACTGTGAAAAGTAAGAAAGATCTTAAGAGTCCTACGCAAAATCTTCATGATCTTGCCTGAACATCGGAGTAATACGAAAGTATTTACAATGAAGATGGAAATCCTTCTTGAGCGAATATCAAAAAGCTCATGGTAGGTGACTTGTGCGATTCTTTATGAATCAAACTTGTGATAACTGGAAAGCAACAGTGGTTTAATTCTTAAATGAATTTAAACACGTTCCAGGCCTCTACGCAATATCTTAATGATCTTGCCAGAACATTCAGAGTAATACTATTAAGTATTTACAGTGACGAATGGAAATCCTTCTAGTGTTAACATCAAACAGCACTTGGTAGGTAACTTGCAAGATTCTATATGAATCAAGCTAGTGACAACTGGAAAGCAACGATGGTGCGGTTCTTAATTGAACTTCACTTGTTCCAGGAACATGAATTGACGGCTTCAAATCATGCGGATAATATTATCCAAATGATCCACTCTTTACGTTCGCAGTCAGCTTTGGACGGTCGAGTAAAGAGAACGGGTTTACCCGCGAAATCTTGTCAAGGAGGTTCTTTATTGAAACTACCTGCCACAAGTACGATATTTAATATCGTCCAACGGTCTTCACCGACCGGAGGTAAATTGCTACCGAATTAGAATGAAATGTTCAAGGCCATTTCATCCGTGTATATTGTTTTGTTGCTAACTGTCTTATGCAGCGTAACAAGAAGGTGGCATTGCGGTGTACAATCCAGAAGAAGTCGTCACCACATGCTTATACTACATACAAATAGTACTTCAACAAATTCAAGAAAGCCTGAAGGTCAAGTCTTCCGCTGTATCAAACTCTGAAGCTTTCAAGAATTTAAAAGTATAAGTATGTGGAACATGAAGTCACGAAGAGGCAAATATCACAAGTGAAGAATGCACAAGGTCAAGGCAAGGAAACATGCTCAAGACTAAAGTCAAAGATCACATCAAACATATTCACAAGAACAAGATCGAAGACTCAAGCATAGATGCTAGGTTTAAGATTTTGTAAAAAGATGTGACCTCCCTTAGGGGGAGATTGTTGGAAATACGTTTTTCCCATTAAAGTCTCGGTCACATCTTAGTTAGCATAGATCACGAGTTATAGACTATTTAGAACTTTGTTTCTTGGAGCGACCTCCCTTAGGGGGAGATTGTTAGAAATACGTTTTTACGTATTTATGAAGGATCGGTCGCTCCAACGATAATTATGTAATGGGCTCGTGATCTATTTACTTTATGTATAGTCCATATAGCCCACATGTAGGGTGGGCTATATATATCCCCTCCTAGCATGTTAGGAGGGGTTGTTGATTACCATTTCACACTTAATCATTTCCATCTTAACTTTCTCTCTCTACAATTCTCTCCCTTCTCTCCTTTCTCTCTCTAATCCCTCATCTCATTCCTTCATCTTCTTCTTTATTAATCAATCAATCAACCACATTAATCCATCAAATCCATGATATAGAATAGGCCATTAATTACGTAGACCTTCAGTTATTAGTCCAAGTATTTGTTAGCCTAATTAAATTAATAACTAGACTTAATTTAGTTACGTAATTATCAAGTTAGTAAAGTTTATTTATTTAGGCTTACCTTGTTACTAGATTACGATCCCAAATAAATAACTCAT
The DNA here is from genome assembly GCA_025667525.1 of Glebionis coronaria. Classification (NCBI taxonomy): domain Eukaryota; kingdom Viridiplantae; phylum Streptophyta; class Magnoliopsida; order Asterales; family Asteraceae; genus Glebionis; species Glebionis coronaria. Next base: position 30,794,199 of record CM046881.1, read on the forward strand.
TTTATTGTTATCTAATAAGTATTATTATTTTAGCGTAAGTATTTATTAAGTAAACTTTACTACATGATCATGAATTATACAGTTTATGCTTGTTAACATGTAAGAATACGAATTACACTTATCATAATACATGATTTAATATGAAGTCGTAAATAAGTCAAGAACATTTAAGACGATACAAGAACAAGTTAAGATTACATCAAGTAATTAAAAATTATTAAGTATAAGTTAACCAAGCGACTCATACATGTCCATCTTTATTATGTAGCATTTATGGAGTGTGATCATCTTCATGTTTTCATCCTCCACGTTATCCTTCATTTGCGTTACTAGACGTGAGGTACGGATTTCCGTCCTTTCAGTAAGGACTTCCTTTCCTATGCATGTTTAGGATTCCCCGTCTACAGCCAAATGTTTTTCCCTAGTATATGTTTAAGCTTCTCAGTAATCATGTTAATAACTAAATAAATTGACAGAGCATTATATACAAGCATGACCAGTTTATGTACTAGTTACGGAGGTACCGTAACCACGGCACTAGAGGCACCGGTGTCGTGACTCACATACAGGAGAGTGATATCCTGCATCGTCCCACTCATGTTCAGGTTGGCCATTTTTATATGTATGTTTAGTGGGGCGTATGGATGCATCCTAGGCTTATCAATTTACAAGTTATCATGGTGAATGTGGTGTGTGCTCTACATCCTTCAATTTGGAGCTGATCCCTCCACCCAGCACAGTATTTAGAGGTCACCCCTATACAGTTATTTAGAGGTCACCCCTCTATAGCATGACGAGGTCACCCCTCCATGTATTCATGCACGTTGATATATTTCATGACCTATATGAGCTCTTTGGCAGTTAAATTACTGTTTCATAATTAAACAACAGACTTTCAGTATATACATGAACATGATACTTTAAGAATAAACCAGTTTATTTCAAGTTACAAGTTTACTACATGTCACCAGGTTTCCCAGGACTTACATTATTCCGCTGCATTTTCATTTTTATGTTTTCATCTCAGCCTTCACTTATGTTATGCTATTCCATGTTACTATTATATATCCGAGCACTGAGCGTCTCGCTCAGCCGTTTTCTCTTTTCATGTCCCCAAACGACATGTACACTATGTCAGGAGCATGGAAAGGTTATGCATAGGATGGGAGCTATTTTATGTTCTGTTCTTTCTGCATTACTTTTACTTTATGCTATGTTTATGAGTTTATGTTTGGGGACCGATGTTTGATTCCGGTTATCCCTTATGGTCTGTAATGTTCTAGGACATTTACCTTATGCTTTGATATTACGCCATGATTATCCTATGATATTCCATTTATCCAAATGGGGTGTTACACACATTGTCACAAACCGATTTAACTCTTTTCTTACTAAGTTGTGTTTCTATGACAGCACACATCTTTAAATTATTTTCAGAAATAAGGAGTTTAACCTCATCCTGTTTAGGGGTATCACTCATACCCCTAATATTCCATGATGCAATTTTGATACTCATTGGAGAGATGAGGATGAAGAACCATCACCATTCCCTGATACATTAGCCATCTCAGCATCAATAGGTCCAGAAACGACATTCTGAACCATAAAATCTGCATGAGCCGACTTATCATTGCTTACTTCTTCAACCTCTCTATCAACAAAATCCGAGACATCCTTAGCCTTACCCTCAGCAATTTTAGTCTTATAGTATGATCTCATTCCATCAGACCAGTGGTTATCATCACCAAACGAGGGCACTATACCAGTCAAAAGGAACAAGTCAACTTCATAACAATCTTTTTTACACTTCATTTTGTGAATTTCCTCTTTCTCATCCATCATTGCTTCACTAAAGGCAATATCATTTGCCTGCTTAATGGACTGACCTGATCTAGTCCTAGGCGGACCATTCTTACCCACAATCTTACTGACCGTCTCATTAGCAGCATTCTTCCTAATATTAATATCATGATTGAGCTTACTAATTTTATTATTCACAAATTGAATTTTCGCTGTCCTGTCTAAACTCTCCCATCTATTCTTATAATAACCTTGGACTTCTACAGGATAATTCTTCAAGATATCATCATCAACTAACAACCCACTCTCAAAAGCAACATCAATGTTCCTCTTTACCTACTCCACATCTGTCTTCAAATTTTCCACACTTTCTTCACCATCAATATCAGCTAAAGCATCAAAACTATTAGCCGATGCAATGTTTATAGCTATCTGTTTAACTACCCTAACTTTAGGCTTCTTTGTAATATTCTCAGCATCAACTTTGACCCCAGTATTAGCATTAGTCACCGAAGCGCTATGACTAGTAATACTTCCAGCAACATTGTTGTTCAAATTTCATTGTCCACCACTCATTCCACCTCTACCATACTGATTACCCCTACCCCTACCATTTCCTCCCCCTCTATTCATAGCATAATAACCTTTATTTCTAGAAAAACCACCTCTAGCAGCATTACCATAACCCATATTACCCTGAGCAGTCACTGGTTGGGGTGGCTCAGAGGTCTTAGGCGCGGTTTTCTTCGAAGCAACAGTCTTCCAATCACTCTTCTCTTCAGCACTCTTATCCTCTTTGGTAACCTTCTGACTACCATTACTTCCAACACCACCACTAGCATCATTAACTTTAGCATGAACCTTACAAGTCCTAGTATCATGACCAAATACTTTGCAATGACTACAACAGGGAGGTTGCCAAACATAGTCAACCCTGAGCATCATACTTCTATCCAACTCTTCATACCAAATTTCCACCTTATCAATTAAAACGTCCACATCATCAACATCAACAAGGACTCTTGCAAAACTAGCCCTCCCAAATCCTTTTTCACACATAGAAGTGGTGACCTTATCCATAATGATAGGGGTACCCACCCTACTATCAATACGACTAATTCCATCTCTATTCCATGCTTCCAACGGGATATTGAAAATTTTCACCCACAACGGAACCCTAGAAGGATCATTCTTATCTAGACATATTCTTGGAGCCTATTTCTGAACAAATAGCGGCTTTTGATCAACCAACCAAGGTCCATTCTCAATAACAGTTTGCGATCCATCCTTTGATTTAAATTTAAAAAAGTAAAGACCCTCATTGACAATCACTTTAGTTAGTTGATAGGGTCTCCACATCCTTCTAAGGTGACCCATAATCTCTCTATAGCTCATCTTAAACCCTACAAAATACCCCACCACAGTTAAATCCCATTTTTTTCTCCCTTCAGCAATAACCGGGTCCATTTTGACAACCTTCCTACCCTCTCTGTCCACACAAGGCACCTTTATGAGAGTATTATCATAGCTATCACCATTCCCTTGTACATCATTACTAAATGATACTAATTTCTTAAACTTACTATCTACTTCTTTCTTTGACTCAACCTGTATATCCATTGGATTCACACCATTAGAACTACCATCACTATTAGCACTAGCCTTACCATCATTTTGTAAGCTAGTACTGCTCTTAACATTCATCTCCAATAGCACACTCTTCATACTATCAACCTTACCATCCTTACTAACATCAGCATTAATACCAACACCATTAACTAAAATACTATCATCAACTACCTTAGTTTTCAAAACACTAGTGCTAAGTTCAGGAAACATAGCATTAAAATTATTAGAATCTATATTCATATCATCCTTACCAGTGTTATCTCCTTTGACAACACCACCCTGCTTAGCCTTATCACCTAACACATCACTCAACACCTCAGCAGCAACAACCCCTTCCGTCTTCACTTCAAAACAATTCTGGGAGATACCTTCCTTCACATTAATTTGGTTAACTGTTTCGCCTAATAAATCCGCCATAGCATACTTCATGGTGACCCTCGGGCCAGGATTCATCGTTCTAGTAGTTTGCCTAGTTTTGAGAGACTTCGTATTGGATTTCTTCATAGTAGGATTAGCTACCGGAGGCGATAATACAATACCTGGATCAATCACAGTGTTTTGGGTTGGATTAGACATGGTACATGGTTGGGAAGGATAAGGATTAACGAAGAGAGGTAACGGATTAAGAAAAAAAGGTTGAGAGGGAAAAGGGGTCCGATGAACAGGAACCCAGAAATATTAATAAAATGGATTTAAAAGGTTATAAATGGAATGTTTAATGGTGAAATTTTATATGTATAGAGAGCTAATGAAACAAGAAACAAGGATCCAAAATAAAATTTAAGATCCCATGTTTGGATCTTTAGATGATTCAATGAATAAAATTTAAGGGTTTTTAGAGACAGAAAGGTATTTTTAGAGAAAAGTCAGAGAAAACTAAACTCCAATCATACCGGTAAGGAGGTTTAACTAAATAATAGATTTAGTAAACAGCTCGCCATTCAAATAGAATGAATTGTTGAATCGAATATAACAAAGTCATATAATACTTAAGCATGAGTTTCTTACATGAAATGTCAAATACTTGTTGTTTAGTTTTGTATATTATTCACCTTTTTAGGCTTCTCAAGGATAAATAATATCATTGTTGTTTTGATCAAAGAACGCGACATGTTGTTAGAGAAAACTCATATCTCGACCGTTATATTATGGTATGCCGCCGAGATATGTTTGTCCGGTGCATTCACAACTACTCCAAATACAAGCTGACCAACTTTTACAACTGGCAAAACACGACAAAAACTAAACAAAATAAATTCCTATGTGTGTTTTAACAATCTAAAATCCATGGAAATTGAGTTTTACCGAATTCTATGTGGTCTAGATGGACTGTAAATCAAAAGTCCGGTTTTTGCTTAGGTTTGGATGATTTGGGCCTTTTTCGACATTTTTGGCTGTTTTGGCCGGTTTTGATCAGTTTTTGACCGGTTAAGTCACTTTTGACCAAGGGTTTCCAAGAAAAAACTTACTCCTTGTTTCAAGATTTCATTTTCTTAGTCGTGATCTTGGAACGGAGTCATGTAGCACATATTATGGCATTTTTATTGCAACCCATGTTTTCTGATAATTTCAATCTAAATTTGTTTTTGTGTGTTAGCGATTATGTTTGGGAATCTATTTCCTTACCATATGGAATTAGTAAAACTAACTCCCTTTTCTATGTTTTTGTATATGTATGTTGTATATATGTGTGTTTATTATGTGAAGACGAAGCACAATAGATTGTAAGTAACTCTACAAATACATACACAAATAAAGAAAGGAAAGTGAGTTTAATGTGAGGCCAAGAGCAAAGATCAACAAACTAAATTCCAATCATACCGGTAAGGAGGTTTAACTAAATATTAGATTTAATAAATAGCTCGCCATTCAAATAGAATGAATTGTTGAATAGAATATAACAAAGTCATATAATACTTAAGCATGAGTTTCTTACTTTTTTTTCTTAAGGGTAAATTTATTAAGAAAAGGAGCCACAAAGGCAAAGAACAACCAGCTCAAAGCTTATAAAAATAGATAGGACACATCCCTACCTAAAAGCTCTAGCAAAAAAACATTGGCATGGACAAATCCCATACTCATTGACCAGAAAACCAACTTAAACAAAAATATGACTAAATACATACTTCTCATGAAACATAAAGAGACCTATAATTCATGAAATCCAGAAAAAGCATAGCCTGGCAACTCACTCATCAGAAATTATAGAATAACACTTTTTAGCGAACAACTTGGAAAAGAGACCAAGAACCTGCAACAAAGAACTACCAACTCCTCATATGCCACCAGAAAATACTTGTTGTTTATTTTTGTATATTATTCACCTTTTTAGGCTTCTCAAGGATAAATAATATCATTGTTGTTTTGATCAAAGAACGCGACGTGTTGTTAGAGAAAACTCATATCTCGACCGTTATATTATTGTGTGCCACCGAGATGTGTTTGTCCGGTGCATTCACAACTACTTCAAATACTAGCTGACCAACTTTTACAGCTGGCAAAACACGACAAAAACTAAACAAAATAAATTTCAGTGTGTGTTTTAACAATCTAGAATCCGTGGAAATTGAGTTTTACTGGATTCTATGTGGTCTATATGGACTGTAAATCAAAAGTCCGGCTTTTGCTTGGGTTTGGATGATTTTGGCCAGTTTTGACATTTTTGGCTGTTTTGGCCGCTTTTAATCAGTTTTCGACCAGTTAAGACACTTTTGACCAAGGGTTTCCAAGTCAAAACTTACTCCTTGTTTCAAGATTTCATTTTCTTAGTCGTGATCTTGAAACGGAGTCATGTAGCACATGTTATGGTCTTTTTATTGCAACCCATGTTTTCTAATAATTTCAATCTAAATTTGTTTTTGTGTGTTAGTGATTATGTTTGGGACTCTATTTCCTTACCATATGGAATTATTAAAACTAACTCCCTTTTCTATGTTTTTGTATATGTATGTTATATATATGTGTGTTTATTATGTGAAGTCGAAGCACAATAGATTGTAAGTAACTCTACAAATACATACACAAATAAAGAAAGAAAAGCGAGTTTAATATGAGGCCAAGAGCAAAGATCAACAAACTAAACTCCAATCATACCGATAAGGAGGTTTAACTAAATAATAGATTTAATAAATAGCTCGTCATTCAAATAGAATGAATTGTTGAATCGAATATAACAAAGTCATATACTTCTTAAGCATGAGTTTCTTACATGAAATATCAAATACTAGTCGTTTAGTTTTGTATATTATTAAACTTTTTAGGTTTCTCAAGGATAAATAATGTCATTGTTGGTTTGATCAAACAACGCGGCGTGTTGTTAGAGAAAACTCATATCTCGACCGTTATATTATGGTGTGCCGCCGAGATGTTGTTTGTCCGGTGCATTCACAACTACTTCAAATACTAGGTGACCAACTTTTACAGCTGGCAAAATACGACAAAAACTAAACAAAATAAATTCCTATGTGTGTTTTAACTATCTAGAATCCGTGGAACTTGAGTAGCTTGTTTGCATGCCCGCGAAATGAGATTGAGCCTCCGGTATGAGTTAAGGAACCTTCTCCTTTTAAACGATTTTGTGTTTTTTTCTTGAATCTCCATATACTTTGATGTTGCCGAGTGAGATATGAAATTTGTCCATGCGAGGTCACTCATAAGTATAGGTTTCACCATTTTAGCTCTTAAATCACCATAGCGTCCAGAAGCTTTTGTATCCCATGCTTTCCTCACGCTTGTCTTGGTTTCTTGGTCCTATACAAAATGTTTCTATTTTAAATCCAAACAATAAGTATTTATAAAGAACTATAAATGTAACACCCCCAAATTTATACAACTTAATACAACGGAAGACTAGTTGGTGTTACGGGATAGCACATTACTCACATCATAGACAACGCATAAAAATCGAGTCGTTTAATAATAAAGCATTTCCATTCATAAATATCAAAGTTACATAGGTCCCAAGTCATATTATTTCATACAAAGTTTTACAAAGTATTTGAATGGAAATAAGTATTTAGGTGCGGGCCATGAATTCTTGTTGTCTTCCCGAGAATTACCTTCAAGTACCTGAGATAAGACATGTTAAAATAAAAGGTCAGCGATAACGCCGAGTGAATTCATAGAGTTTAATAAAATCCATCAATATAATATCAGTATAAATTTTTTTACTGAAAATCATTTTGTACAAATCATTTTAATAGGCCATAAAATAACCAAAGTCATTTTATACAAATCCTTATCGAAAATTATAATATAGGCATTTGCCTTAAAAATCATTATACGAGCCAATGTCGTAAAAACAATCATACGATACGTCTTATGACGTTGTATGAAAATAAAAACCGTGATATGAATATGGTTATGAAAACCAAAATACAAACATAATATCAATAGTATGACCCAGTATTGCTAGTCAGGCAATACATCGTAATTCGGAGCGTCTAGTAGTATTTCGTTAGTTTTTGGATTATTATAAGCCGCATGACATTGTTACCTTACTAAACCAAAACGGGTAGCTAACCCGATACCAATTTTGGCAATCTAAAGTAGCGTGTCGTCACAAAGGTCACGCTATGGAAATCTTCTCATACATAAATTCGCTTACCAATCAATGTGGCACGACGGGGATCAACCGTCAAGGCGCGAACTGGGGTGATCGTCCCCAAATAGTACTATTAAATGCATAAGCGTCTACCAAATCCCGGTAGTTCACAATTCATGCTAATGGGACTTTTAGTGACATAACCTAACTTTAATAATCCATTTTATTTCATCTATCGGGTCCATTAATCATTTATTGGGTCATACAATCGGGTCATTTAATCATTCGGGTCCAAAATCAATAAACAAACAATCGGGACAAATGGTGTCCTATTTAATAAAAACTAACATATTATCTCCCTTGCGGGTTTATAAAACATTTATAAAAACATTTAAAAGAGTGTGAGGCTATGAACTCACGTTGATGTGGGAAGGCGGTTTATCGGCGATTCGGACGTACGATACGTGCTTCAATCACGGAAACCTAGACAAATAATACTCGTCTTAGACTCATGTCCAATGACTTTATAAAAATAACAATTATGTATACATATGATGATTATATATATGATGATCAAGTGGGTTTACATATTCTCGTTTACTCATTTTAGTGTTATATGTCGATAACTTTTATACTAGTTTACTAGTTTTACCCTTTTACGTGTTTTAAGTCCAATAAATTTATTGTAAGTTCTTTAACTTGTTTTAATCCATGTTATACTTATTTTATCAGTATCTACACTTTACAATTTGGGCCTAAATGGGTTAAGTCCAATAATAAGTTTATAAGTGTTTTAGTCCATTCTTGTTGTAGTATTAGTCCAATAACGTTAATTTAGTCCGTTAACGTCCGTATGTCCTATAGTTCGGGTTTTATAGGTTTTTACTTGTTATACATGTTTATATATCAGTATATAAGTTATATAAAGTTTACATTAGACGGGTCCAACCATCTAAGTTTTATTTAATAAAAACGCTAATTTTACGGTATTAGCCGAAAAAGTCGTAAAAATCATGTTTATAGTTTTATAACTTATAAAACTTAACAAGTTACCATTTTTATAAAAAGTACACTTATTTAACCTTTTACATACTTATATAAATAAAATCCATAAGTTAGTGGGTTTTTATTTTATATTTTATACTATTAAATTTTGAGTGCTTATATAATAGTATTATTCTTTAATTTCCAAAATCTGATTTTTATCTTCACTTTCACCAAAAATGCCATCTCTTGAGTTCTATATAGAGATAGAAGCTCAAATATTTATCACATAAACTACATGATATGTGCTACATTTAACTCTTCTATAGCTACTGTTGAATCATCCTTTAAGTATTTTCTAAAAATCGTCCAAAACAGTAACCTCAGATTTATACCCTAAACTTGTTTTGATCATATCTCACTCATTACAATGATTCCATTGCATGGCCAACTCTCACATGTGTACAAGACCCATAGCTTACTGTAAATGGATTCTACATCATCATTTTATCAGTCCATGACCTGTTTATTTACTGTTTTATACAGCCAACAAATTTAACCAATATTTTAACCTTGTTTCTTATGGTTTTTCACCTTTTTAATCATGTTTATCAACACCAAATCCCCACATAACATTTTTATCATCATATAATCATCATATACATATACAATAGGAAATAAAATACATGTTTACATAATTAAAATAACAAGAAGATGAGGAGGACAATCTTTATACCACCAACTTGATGTAGGTTTTGAGTTTGACATGGTTTTGGATGGAGAAACTTATGATGCACCAAGACCATCTTCATGACCACCATGCTTCATGTACAACTTGTGGAAAATCAGCCCTAAGACACCATGAATAATCCTTCTTGGATGTTATAAGTACCACCAATCAATAGGGTTTTAAAAGAGCTTCATCTTATGTGTAAATAACATAAGATTCCATGGTAAATTTTTGATCAAAATGGTGTTTTAGGGTGAGATAGGGACGGCTCAAAGAGAGAGTAGAGAGGAAATTTGGGTGGTTTGCATGTAGGAAATGAGATGAGTGGTAAGTTGCTAATGGTTTTGTGTAAGCCTTAGCTTACATTGTAAGCAAAGGACAAGTGTAGGCTTATAGTTTACATTTTGACACATCATTGATGTGGTTAGCTTAACATTGCCGCCCATTTGTATAGGGGTGGGCAAGTGTAAACTTGTCCCATCCCTATTAATTTATGGGTATTCCTCGATTCTAGTTTCCTCGATTTGCGTGCCCTCGGGTCGTTTTACGAAAAACGTTTTTTATAAATTATGAATCAACGGCACAAAACGAATCTAATTAAAAATTGTCTCATCAAAAACGGAGTTCGAAAACGTAAATACGTAATCCTAAGGTTTCCGGTTTAGTCGTGAAGGACGTTAAAATAAAATCGTAAGTCCTAATCTCTTCTCGTAAATTTGTGAGTTTATGAACCAACACAAATTTAAAACTCCAAAATAATATTCACAAATAAATTTATTTTCTGAAATGTCGGACTGTCACCAAAGACGGTGTATGTAAACGTAAGCACGTAACGTTGAATCCTCCGGTTTAGACGTAGTCGATGCTACTTCAAGATGTAAATCCAAATTTCTTCCCAAAAATAAGTGAGTTCATATTGTAACATTAAAATAATATTTTCAAATAATATTTGAGAATAAAATATCAATCGTAAATTGACGGATTGTCACAGCATTTACCCCTAAACAGGATCTTTGTCCTCAAAGATCATCTTACCTTACTACTCGCTTCTTATAGAGTTAAAGCCATGTGGGTATTTCCTCCACATTCGGTCTTTTCTCACAAGTGCAATTCATTACAATACACGAGTTCTATCAAACTAACTACGGGAATAAGATCAGGCTAAATGTTGACTTACTTTCTCTATCCATGATGTTCACGGGTTTCTGATGAATGCAACTTTTCGCCGATCTAAACATTACTAAGGAACAATCATATTTTCACTTGATAGATATTTTATCAAGTTCGATTTACGAAACAGAATTCACGCAGTTCTTGAAGTCCTAGGGTAGATCCAGCTTATATGCCTTTCAATCCCAACTTTTACATCATCTCAATGGTCCCAAACAACGGGGACTTATATCCCATGATTTGTTAGATCATGAATTCTTATTTCCAAGGTTAAAAATTGTGGCATAACTTCGCTACCCATTTGGTACTTCAAGATCTACATTTCATATTCACATAACCTCTTGCCTACTACCGGCTGTCAATAATCAAATCCTAATTTCAACAATCATTTCAGATCTCGCGGGTCGGGTATTTTGCAAGGAGAGGTTCGCCATCATAGGAAACTTAAACCGAAGAGACATGTCCAACTCACAGTGGGTGTATGTCGGATGTCTTCATCTCAACTCTTGCTTACAGATGCTCTAATATAGATCCTAACAAGATTCGATCTCAATCCTAACACGATGATTATCAAGGATAATCTCTCTAGAGGAAAACGATTATACGGTCTATTACCAAAGGTCAATCGTTCAATCATAAAGCAGCACTTATAGTATTTTGTATCGTTACTTTACCTCTTCCCTTCGATTTGGGGTGGTACATAGTACTCTCATCAAGATTTGTTCACAATGACTTCTAAGCAAATCTCAAGAAATTCGATGCGAAGCGAGGATCTTGATAAAGATGTTCGATACAGGCACACTATGTTTACATAACTCTTTTGCATTTATCATTAACGGGAATGATATTAGCAGATTTGGCCAGTCTGTCGACGATGACCCAAATCGAATCAAATTCAGATGATGACCTTTGCAATAGCTAGACGTTACTAATGTATGAGGCGATGTCTGCCTTCATAATTTGCCATTAGTACAACTTCTTCAGACAAAGATACTTTTAATCATAAATGACATAAATAGAATACTTATACTTACAAATTCCAACGTATCTATATCTCACAATCTCCATATTTATACAATCACAAGTGGTCTTTAAAATATTTATCGCAATTGGCTTCTCAATTCTAATGGTTCCCACTAGCCGTGAAACCTTTTTATTATCTATATTATCCTTTTTATAAGTATCGGCTATATTTTAAATTGTTTGGCAATTTATTTTGCACCTTCATTATTAAAGAACATGTCCTAATTGGTTCTTTATCTTTTATACATAATGTGTCGGTATCTATATTCACTTCTCATGATGATATAATTATCATGTCCACAATTCACCCATATATTCTTTCTATATTATGCGTCAGTAATTACGTTCACCTTCCTGATGAAATAAATATCATAACCGTATTTATTCAAAATTCTTTCTTCACATTTTCTAAGTTTTAATTCTATCTTGACTATTATTTTTGTCCGTTTTACTCAATCCGTCGTCTAAAGCGACGATAATTATCACAATTAATTAAATATTAAATATTCAATTTTTATGAAATGTAAACATAAAGATGTTAAATTTCTTAGTCCGTCCAATTATATGAAAATGTTCAAAACAAATTTGGATTTAATTAACAAGATTTTTGTTGATTTATCGAAAATACTTAATAAGATTCGTAAATGTTCGAAAAACCTTTGTTTATACTTTGGTCAAAGTTTTTTTTTTTTAGTTCGAAAAGCAAAATGTATCGTTCCAAATTTCAAGTCATGGTTTAAATGATTTCCTCAATCCTTCTTAAGTTGTCTTGAGGTATACACAATCATTCCCCTAAACAGGAGTTTAGTTAAATGATTCGTGTATAAGGGAATAATCCCTAAAAAAATCCTTTGTCAAAACATATTTGCATTTTCTTTTTGGTAAAGTCCAAAGTCTTAAAAGGGCTCTTAATTTTTGAAGAGTCTATATGCATACATCTTACCATTATTAATCCAACGGTCATTTTATGTAAAGGATCAAGTTTTTAATCCCTAAGCGTTAATGGTTCTAATCTTTGAAAGTCAATATAGCTTCAATTATCTATTAATTATACGGTTAAATCATGTAAAGTATTAAGCCGTTAATCACATGTTAAATATTCAAGGTACAAGTTTTTATTGTTCGGCCAATTCAGGGCAATCTATAATTAATTATTAACTCATTCTTATTCTTATATACAAACATATAGTCCTTAATGATCACGAGTATGAATTTATCAAATTACAACCTACACACGTGATTCACCAAATTTATGAATGCTACATGTGTATTGGTCAATCCAAACGACATCACGTGAAACTCATAATGTTCATTACAAGTACCAGATGTAGTGATTGGAATACATAATCTTTTCCACAAATGCGAAGTTGATGATAACCATGCCGTGGATCAAATCTTTAAAACTTACACTAGAACCTTGTAAATGATCGAACAAATCTTCCATTTCGAGTTATGGATATCGTTTTCGATTGTCAATTTACTCAGTTCACAGTAATCTATAAATATAAGGAATGATAACACCATAGCTCTTCAGGATGACAGGCTTGGTATAATAAAATCTTTTTCCTACAAATCTCTCAGTTGTACGGTAATTCCTTTAATTTAGATGGTGCTGACGTACAGTGCACAAGCCACAGGTGCAGCACTGGGAATATAATCAATATCAATTTCAACTTGCCTTAATGGTGGAAGTCTAGGTAATTTACCAACAAATACTTACTACAGAATTATCTTTTAATAAATTCATATTAAGTTCTTTCTAGATTATAATATCTGCAACTAGTTCACAACCATTCACGGTATAATTTTAAGTCTAAATGCAGGATATGGTCATCCATCAAGAATTATTTAGATCACTTTTGATAATCAACATCTTATCATTTAGGGAATTCTACTCGAGTTCCCATCAATTAAGACAACGTCGTCCTGTCTTAATCAATCAATCCATTCTACTGGCACTATCAACTTCTCAGTTTTATTGCCGCCGATAAGATGTGAACTTCTCAAAAGACTAATAATAACTCATAATCCTTCACAAATTCAGGGATATTCGGAGACACAACTACTATTAAAAGAGTAAGGTCAACGCATAATCTATGCGAGAGAATTTCAAATCAGATACAGACGAAAACATTTAACGAATATGAATATATCCCATGTTTTCATAATTTAAGTACGCATTCGAAAGCTCCTGGATCATTACCCAGGTCATTCAAATGAAATCAAATCAAAAGAAATGATAAGAACGTCAATACATCCAGTCGGGTATCAACACTTGGTAATCAGATACTTTTCCTAAGAATCTCACTACGGGAGAATTAGACAAGAAAGAATTGTCAATTGTCAAATACGACAGTTTCCACAGATGAGTAAATTCAACTCAGAAGAATAGATGGCACTGGCACATATGTAGATGTCTCTAACATTATGTCCCTATTTTGCACTTCTTGCAGATCTCATAAAATTTAATCTTTCACAAGCTTCAAAGAAAATGTAGTGTTTATTAATCAGTTTTATGGTGACTACTAATCAGCCTTGCATGGTCCATTCCAAATTGTATGTAGGCGCGCAACTATATACAATTTCAAGATTAACGATGCAATACTCAGTTCGTCAAAATTTTATCATCATGTTTATAATAGAAACATTTTCATGCTTAATTCTTAAATAAGAATCAAAAATAAATTTACAAAGATTTTCTTTGTCATGAAAACAATTAAGTTTCTAAAGCGTTTCATAAACAACTTCATTTCGATAACAATCACTTATAAATCTCACTTTGAATAATCCTTATAGTGATGAAAATTAAATTTTCTCAAAGGATACCGTTTTAACTTTATAAAAACAATGAGTGATCTGCAAAAGAGTGATGAAAGCTTGTTCACTAAGAACTAACTACAATACGATAAGAAATGAGCTTTAGCCAAACAATCATGAGATTCATGATCTCGATGGCGAATAATCCACAACGTAACTCAAATAGAGATGAGTACTTGCTCAATGGTTGCATCACTAATGCGAACACTAGGATGAAGCAATAAAGATAGATAACATCGATATATGTAGGATTTAGCAATCAAAGGTAGCCTTTTTCATTAATCACAAACAAGTCAAAATTGTACCGTAACACATTACATGTCACTATGTTATACAATTCTCAGAACTCATCCTACCAACTGATGTCTCAGTTAAGTTAGGGATTATTTTTAAAAGATACCACAATGAATACTAATCTACAAGAGTCATTAGGTGTTCCACATGTCCCAGAAGATCCATCGGTCTCAATTCAGAAGAAGATTTCTTCAATTAATTTCTTGGACACTGGGCATCCTCGTCAGTGGACAATGGCCTAGGAACAACCTTTAACACGAAACTACAATCATTTAAAACCTTATAATTCAATCACAGAACTTAACGACTTATATTAACAATCTCATATTCCATACAGGTTAAATTTTACTTTTATTTATTCAAGTTTCGACCACTTTTATACTCAATTTGACATCCTACCTTATTCTCCAATACTTACAACCTTATTCTTCGGCCTTGTAAAGGCAATACAATCTCAATATGAATCAACACTTAATTTCCAATCCTATTAGCTCTTACAACAACAATTATCAAATGAGTCATTAATACGAAATGACTTGATCATTCAACTAGACTTCTCGGAAAGGTATTAGTGGCATGAGGCTTTTGGGTACTGGTTCCAATGACAGCCTCAAGTGCAACATTCACCCTTTCGATTTCAAATTTAAGAATTGGATGACAACGAATCAGATGACACCTTTCCAGGTGGTAACGTTTTGTCAAACTCCACTCTATAAGGAAAGATCGTCATGACATCGATATAAGATTTAATCTCGCCAATTCTTCTCTAATATCACAATCAACTAATATCTATATTTCTACGAATATCAATCATTTGTTGGGATTATAAATATCCGCAACATGGTTTAGATCTAGGATAGCTAGAATTCCTACGAGAATAGCTTCGATTAATTTACTAGGGGAGTTAGGGTTACTTGTGACAATCTACGTCGTATAAATACCTCGTATAAAAATCAAAATAATCATCAAACAATCATGTAATAAAATTACATCATATATATATATAATCCAAGTTATATATATATTAAAATAACACTTCTCAGTCTTGGCCTTGTCGGTAACTCGGGAATTCTTCGGCACCGTTATAGTCAAAAGATTTTTAGACATTTTTAGAAAAATGTTTATAGTTAAAAGATTTTGAAAAGTTTTATTCAAAACCTTAGTTTTAAAAATCTTTCGTTCTCTATAACGAGAGCTCTGGTACCAAACTGTAACACCCCCAAATTTATACAACTCAATACAGCGGAAGACTAGTTGGTGTTACGGGATAACACATTACTCACATCATAGACAACGCATAAAAATCGCGTCGTTTAATAATAAAGCATTTCCATTCATAAATATCAAAGTTACATAGGTCCCAAGTCATATTATTTCATACAAAGTTTTACAAAGTATTTGAATGGAAATAAGTATTTAGGTGCGGGCCATGAATTCTTGTTGTCTTCCCGAGAATTACCTTCAAGTACCTGAGATAAGACATGTTAAAATAAAAGGTCAGCGATAACGCCGAGTGAATTCATAGAGTTTAATAAAATCCATCAATATAATATCAGTATAAAATTTATTACTGAAAATCATTTTGTACAAATCATTTTAATAGGCAATAAAATAACCAAAGTCATTTTATACAAATCCTTATCGAAAATCATAATATAGGCATTTGCCTTAAATATCATTATACGAGCCAATGTCGTAAAAACAATCATACGATACATCTTATGACGTTGTATGAAAATAAAAACCGTTATATGAATATGGTTATGAAAACCAAAATACAAACATGATATCAATAGTATGACCCAGTATTGCTAGTCAGGCAATACATCGTAATTCGGAGCGTCTAGTAGTATTTCGTTAGTTTTTGGATTATTATAAGCCGCATGACATTGTTACCTTACTAAACCAAAACGGGTAGCTAACCCGATACCAATTTTGCCCATCTAAAGTAGCGTGCTGTCACAAAGGTCACGCTATGGAAATCTTCTCATACATAAATTCGCTTACCCATCAATGTGGCACGACGGGGATCAACCGTCAAGGCGCGAACTGGGGTGATCGTCCCCAAATAGTACTATTAAATGCATAAGCGTCTACCAAATCCCGGTAGTTCACAATTCATGCTAATGGGACTTTTAGTGACATAACCTAACTTTAATAATCCATTTTTTTCATCTATCGGGTCCATTAATCATTTATTGGGTCATACAATCGGGTCATTCAATCATTCGGGTCCAAAATCAATAAACAAACAATCGGGACAAATGATGTCCTATTTAATAAAAACTAACATGTTATCTCCCTCGCGGGTTTATAAAACATTTATAAAAACATTTAAATGAGTGCGAGGCTATGAACTCACGTTGATGTGGGAAGGCGGTTTATCGGCGATTCGGACGTACGGTACGTGCTTCAATCACGGAAACCTAGACAAATAATACTCGTCTTAGACTCATGTCCAATGACTTTATAAAAATAACAATTATGTATACATATGATGATTATATATATATGATGATCAAGTGGGTTTACATATTCTCGTTTACTCATTTTAGTGTTATATGTCGATAACTTTTATACTAGTTTACTAGTTTTACCCTTTTACGTGTTTTAAGTCCAATAAATTTATTGTAAGTTCTTTAACTTGTTTTAATCCATGTTATACTTATTTTATCAGTATCTACACTTTACAAGTTGGTCCTAAATGGGTTAAGTCCAATAATAAGTTTATAAGTGTTTTAGTCCATTCTTGTTGTAGTATTAGTCCAATAACGTTAATTTAGTCCGTCAACGTCCGTATGTCCTATAGTTCGGGTTTTATCGGTTTTTACTTGTTATACATGTTTATATATCAGTATATAAGTTTTATAAAGTTTACATTAGACGGGTCCAACCATCTAAGTTTTATTTAATAAAAACGCTAATTTTACGGTATAAGCCGAAAAAGTCGTAAAAATCATGTTTATAGTTTTATAACTTATAAAACTTAACAAGTTACCATTTTTATAAAAATTACACTTATTTAACCTTTTACATACTTATATAAATAAAATCCATAAGTTAGTGGGTTTTTATTTTATATTTTATACTATTAAATTTTGAGTGCTTATATAATAGTATTATTCTTTAATTTCCAAAATCTGATTTTTATCTTCACTTTCACCAAAAATGTCATATCTTGAGTTCTATATAGAGATAGAAGCTCAAATTTTTATCACATAAACTACATGATATGTTCTACATTTAACTCTTATATAGCTACTGTTGAATCATCCTTTAAGTATTTTCTAAAAATCGTCCAAAACAGTAACCTCAGATTTATACCCTAAACTTGTTTTGATCATATCTCACTCATTACAATGATTCCATTGCATGGCCAACTCTCACATGTGTACAAGACCCATAGCTTACTGTAAATGGATTCTACTTCATCATTTTATCAGTCCATGACCTGTTTATTTACTGTTTTATACAGCCAACAAATTTAACCAAGATTTTAACCTTGTTTCTTATGGTTTTTCACCTTTTTAATCATGTTTATCAACACCAAATCCCCACATAATATTTTTATCATCATATAATCATCATATACATATACAATAGGAAATAAAATACATGTTTACATAATTAAAATAACAAGAAGATGAAGAGGACAATCTTTATACCACCAACTTTATGTAGGTTATGAGTTTGACATGGTTTTGGATGGAGAAACTTATGATGCACCAAGACCATCTTCATGACCACCATGCTTCATGTATACCTTGTGGAAAATCAGCCCTAAGACACCATGAATACTCGTCCTTGGATATTATAAGTACCACCAATCAATAGGGTTTTAAAAGAACTTCATCTTATGTGTAAATAACATAAGATTCCATGGTAAATTTTTGATCAAAATGGTGTTTTAGGGTGAGATAGGGACGGCTCAAAGAGAGAGTAGAGAGGAAATTTGGGTGGTTTGCATGTAGGAAATGAGATGAGTGGTAAGTTGCTAATGGTTTTGTGTAAGCCTTAGCTTACATTGTAAGCAAAGGACAAGTGTAGGCTTATAGTTTACATTTTGACACATCATTGATGTGGTTAGCTTAACATTGCCGCCCATTTGTATAGGGGTGGGCAAGTGTAAACTTGTCCCATCCCTATTAATTTACGGGTATTCCTCGATTCTAGTTTCCTCGATTTGCGTGCCCTCGGGTCGTTTTACGAAAAACGTTTTTATAAATTATGAATCAACGGCACAAAACGAATCTAATTAAAAATTGTCTCATCAAAAACGGAGTTCGAAAACGTAAATACGTAATCCTAATGTTTCCGGTTTAGTCGTGAAGGACGTTAAAATAAAATCGTAAGTCCTAATCTCTTCTCGTAAATTTGTGAGTTTATGAACCAACACAAATTTAAAACTCCAAAATAATATTCACAAATAAATTTATTTTCTGAAATGTCGGACTGTCACCAAAGACGGTGTATGTAAACGTAAGCACGTAACGTTGAATCCTCCGGTTTAGACGTAGTCGATGCTACTTCAAGACGTAAATCCAAATTTCTTCCCAAAAATAAGTGAGTTCATATTGTAACATTAAAATAATATTTTCAAATAATATTTAAGAATAAAATATCAATCGTAAATTGACGGATTGTCACAATAAATGTTAAGAATCAATAAAAATGTATACAATACCTTAACTTCTCCAAAATAGAAGTTTTTCGTAGGTTGAGACACCTTTGTCCGAGTATAACCCGTATCATCAAGTTTTCTTCGAATATCTTTGTAATCTCTCGTGAACACTCACTTGATTTCTCTAATCTGTATAAACGATGAAAAAAGAATGAAGTAACAGCATTAAAAAAATGAAGTAAAAAAATAAACATATTGTGATGCACAAATTATTAATTTACAGTACTTACATTACATTCTATTCACAACTTGCACTTGTTTTCTTCCATTTGATGGATTATTTGAGTTCTCAATGGTGTTTTCAGGGGTAGTTTCTATAGTATTCTAATTGATAGTTGAATTATTATGGATATCATTTGATTATCCTTCAATAGCACGAGACTTACTCTCTGGTGGCATGCTTACCAGATTTAATGTGGTCTATATGGACTGTAAATCAAAAGTCTGATTTTTGCTTGGGTTTGGATGATTTTGGCCGGTTTCGACATTTTTGGCTGTTTTGGCTGGTTTTGATCAGTTTTCAACCGGTTAAGTCACTTTTGACCAAGGGTTGCCATGACAAAACTTACTCCATGTCTCAATATTTCATTTTCTTAGTCGTGATCTTGAAATGTAGTCATGTAGCACATGTTATGGCCTTTTTATCGCAACCTATGTTTTATGATAGTTTCAATCTAAATTTTTTTCGTGTGTTAGCGATTATGTTTGGTACTCTATTTCCTTACCATATGGAATTAGTAAAACTAACTCCATTTTCTATGTTTTTGTATATGTATGTTGTATATATGTGTGTTTATTATGTGAAGTCGAAGCACAATAGATTATAAGTAACTCTACAAATACATACACAAATAAAGAAAGAAAAGCGAGTTTAATATGAGGCCAAGAGCAAAGATCAACAAACTAAACTCCAATCATACCGGTAAGGAGGTTTAACTAAATAATAGATTTATTGAATAGATCGCCATTCAAATAGAATGAATCATTGAATCGAATATAACAAAGTCATATAATACTTAACCATGAGTTTCTTACATGAAATGTCAAATACTAGTTGTTTAGTTTTGTATATTATTCACCTTTTTAGGCATCTCAAGGATAAATAATATCATTGTTGTTTTGATCAAAGAACGTGGCGTGTTGTTAAAGCAAACTCATATCTAGACTGTTATATTATGATGTACCGCCGAGATGTTGTTTGTCCGGTGCATTCACAATTACTTCAAATACTAGCTGACCAACTTTTACAGCTTGCAAAACACGACAAAGACTAGACAAAATAAATTCTTATGTGTGTTTTAACTATCTAGAATTTGTGGAAATTGATTTTTACCGGATTCTATGTGGTCTATATGGACTGGAAATAAAAATTCTTGTTTTTGCTTGGGTTTGGATGATTTTGGCCGGTTTCGACATTTTGGCTCTTTTGGCTGGTTTTGATCAGCTTCGACCGGTTAAGTCACTTTTGACCAAGGGTTTCCAAGACAAAACATACTCCTTGTTTTAGAATTCATTTTCTTAGTCGTGATCTTAAAACGGAGTCATGTAGCACATGTTATGACCTTTTTATTGCAACCTATGTTTTTTGATAATTTCAATCCAAATTTGTTTTCGTGTGTTAGCAATCATGTTTGGGACTCTATTTCCTTACCATATTGAATTAGTAAAACTAACTCCATTCTATATTTTTGTATATTTATGTTGTATATATGTGTGTTTATTATGTGAAGACGAAGCACAATAGATTGTAAGTAACTCTACAAATACATACACAAATAAAGAAAGGAAAACGAGTTTAATGTGAGGCCAAGAGCAAAGATCAACAAACTAAATTCCAATCATACCGGTAAGGAGGTTTAACTAAATATTAGATTTAATAAATAGCTCGCCATTCAAATAGAATGAATTGTTGAATCGAATATAACAAAGTCATATAATACTTAAGCATGAGTTTCTTACTTTTTTTCTTAAAGGTAAATTTATTAAGAAAAGGAGCCACAAAGGCAAAATACAACCAGCTCAAAGCTTATAAAAATAGATAGGACACATCCCTACCTAAAAGCTCTAGCAAAAAAAAAAGCATGGACAAATCCCATACTCAATGACCAGAAAACCAACTTAAACAAAAATATGACTAAATACATACTTCTCATGAAACATAAAGAGACCTATAACTCTTGAAATCCAGAAAAAGCATAGCCTGGCAACTCACTTATCAGAAATTATAGAATAACACTTGTTAGCGAACAACTTGGAAAAGAGACCAAGAACCTGCAACAAAGAACTACCAACTCCTCATATGCCACCAGAAAATACTTGTTGTTTAGTTTTGTATATTATTCACCTTTTTACGCTTCTCAAGGATAAATTTTATCATTGTTGTTTTGATCAAAGAACGCGACGTGTTGTTAGAGAAAACTCATATCTCAACCGTTATATTATTGTGTGCCGCCGAGATGTGTTTGTCCGGTGCATTCACAACTACTTCAAAATACTAGCTGACCAACTTTTACAGCTGGCAAAACACGACAAAAACTAAACAAAATAAATCCCTATGTGTGTTTTAACAATCTAGAATCCGTGGAAATTGAGTTTTACCGGATTCTATGTGGTCTATATGGACTGTAAATCGAAATCGGCTTTCGCTTGGGTTTGGATGATTTTGGCCGGTTTCAACATTTTTGGCTGTTTTGGCCGGTTTAATCAGTTTTTGACCGGTTAAGTCACTTTTGACCAAGGGTTTCCAAGACAAAACTTACTCCTTGTTTCAAGATTTCATTTTCTTAGTCGTGATCTTAAAACAGAGTCATGTATCACATGTTATGGCCTTTTTATTGCAACCCATGTTTTCTGATAATTTCAATCTAAATTTGTTTTTGTGTGTTAGCGATTATGTTTGGGACTCTATTTCCTTACCATATGGAATTAGTAAAACTAACTCCCTTTTCTATGTTTTTGTATATGTATGTTATATATGTGTGTTTATTATGTGAAGTCGAAGCACAATTGATTGTAAGTAACTCTACAAATACATACACAAATAAAGAAAGAAAAGCGAGTTTAATATGAGGCCAAGAGCAAAGATCAACAAACTAAACTCCAATCATACCGGTAAGGAGGTTTAACTAAATAATAGATTTAATAAATATCTCGTCATTCAAATAGAATGAATTGTTGAATCGTATATAACAAAGTCATATACTTCTTAAGCATGAGTTTCTTACATGAAATATCAAATACTAGATGTTTAGTTTTGTATATTATTCACCTTTTTAGGTTTCTCAAGGATAAATAATGTCATTGTTGTTTTGATCAAAGAACACGACGTGTTGTTAGAGAAAACTCATATCTCTACCGTTATATTATGGTGTGCCGCCGAGATGTTGTTTGTCCGGTGCATTCACAACTACTTCAAATACTAACTGTCCAACTTTTACAGCTGTCAAAATACGACAAAAACTAAACAAAATAAATTCCTATGTATGTTTTAACTATCTAGAATCCGTGGAAATTGAGTAGCTTGTTTGCATGCTCTCGAAATGAGGTTGAGCCTCCGGTATGAGTTAAGGAACCTTCTCCTTTTAAATTATTTTGTGTTTTTTTTCTTGAATCTCCATATACTTTGATGTTGCCGAGTGAGATATGAAATTTGTCCATGCGAGGTCACTCATGACTATAGGTTTCACCATTTTAGCTCTTATGTCTCTGAAGAAATCACCATAGCGTCCAGAAGCTTTTATATCCCATGCTTTCCTCACGCTTGTCTCGGTTTCTTGGTCCCATACAAAATGTTTCTCTTTTAAATCCAAATAATAAGTATTTATAAAGAAATATAAATCTTAAGAATCAATAAAAATGTATACAATACCTTAATTTCTCCAAAATAGAAGTTTTTCGTAGGTTGAGACACCTTTGTCCGAGTATAACCCGTATCATCAATTTTTGTCTTCGAATATATTTGTAATATCTCGTGAACACTCACTTGATTTCTCTAATCTGTAAAAACGATGAAAAAAGAATGAAGTAATAGAATTAAAAAAAATTAAGTAAAAAAATAAACATTTTGTGATGCACAAATTATTAATTTACAGTACTTACATTCTATTCACAACTTGCACTTGTTTTCTTCATTTGATGGATTATTTGAGTTCTCAATGGTGTTTTCAGGGGTAGTTTCTATAGTATTCTAATTGATAGTTGAATTATGATGGATATCATTTGATTATCCTTCAATAGCACGAGGCTTACTATTTGGTGGCATGCTTACCGGATTCAATGTGGTCTATATGGACTGTAAATCAAAAGTCCGGTTTTTGCTTGGGTTTGGATGATTTGGGCCTTTTTCGACATTTTTGGCTGTTTTGGCCGGTTTTGATCAGTTTTGATCAGTTTTCGACCGGTTAAGTCACTTTTAACCAAGGATTGCCAAGAAAAAACTTACTCCTTGTTTCAAGATTTCATTTTCTTAGTCGCGATCTTGGAACGGAGTCATGTAGCACATATTATGGCATTTTTATTGCAACCCATGTTTTCTGATAATTTCAATCTAAATTTGTTTTTGTGTGTCAGCGATTATGTTTGGGAATCTATTTCCTTACCATATGGAATTAGTAAAACTAACTCCCTTTTCAATGTTTTTGTATATGTATGTTGTATATATGTGTGTTTATTATGCGAAGTCGAAGCACAATAGATTGTAACTAACTCTAAAAATACATACACAAATAAAGAAAGGAAAACGAGTTTAATGTGAGGCCAAGAGCAAAGATCAACGAACTAAACTCCAATCATACTAGTAAAGAGGTTTAACTAAATAATAGATTTAATAAATAACTCGCCATTCAAATAGAATGAATTGTTGAATCGAATATAACAAAGTCATATAATACTTAAGTATGAGTTTCTTACTTTTTTTTTCTTAAAGGTAAATTTATTAAGAAAAGGAGCCACAAAGGCAAAGAACAACCAGCTCAAAGCTTACAAAAATAGATAGGACACATCCCTACCTAAAATATCTAGCAAAAAACATTGGCATGGACAAATCCCATACTAAATGACCAGACTATCAACTTAAATAAAAATATGACTAAATACATACTTCTCAAGAAACATAAAGAGACCTATACTTCTTGAAATCCAGAAAAAGCATAGCCTGGCAACTCACTCATCAGAAATTATAGAATAACACTTGTTAGCGAACAACTTGGAAAAGAGACCAAGAACCTGCAACAAAGAACTACCAACTCCTCATATGCCACCAGAAAATACTTGTTGTTTAGTTTTGTATATTATTCACCTTTTTAGGCTTCTCAAGGATAAATAATATCATTGTTGTTTTGATCAAAGAACGCGACGTGTTGTTAGAGCAAACTCATATCTCGACCGTTATATTATGGTGTGCCGCCGAGATGTGTTTGTCTGGTGCATTCACAACTACTTCAAATACTAGCTGACCAACTTTTACAGCTGGCAAAACACGACAAAAACTAAACAAAATAAATTTCTATGTGTGTTTTAACAATCTAGAATCCGTTGAAATTGAGTTTTACCGGATTTTATGTGGTCTATATGGACTGTAAATCAAAAGTCCTACTGCTTGGGTTTGGTTGATTTTGGCCGGTTTCGACATTTTTGGCTGTTTTGGCCGTTTTTAATCAGTTTTTGACCGGTTAAGTCACTTTTGACCAAGGGTTTCCAAGACAAAACTTACTCCTTGTTTCAAGATTTCATGTTCTTAGTCGTGATCTTGAAATGAAGTCATGTAGCACATGTTATGGCCTTTTTATTGCAACCCATGTTTTCTAATAATTTCAATCTTAATTTGTTTTTGTGTGTTAGCGATTATGTTTGGGACTCTATTTCCTTACAATATGGAATTAGTAAAACTAACTCCCTTTTCTATGTTCTTGTATATGTATGTTATATATATGTGTGTTTATTATGTGAAGTCGAAGCACAATAGATTGTAAGTAACTCTACAAATACATACACAAATAAAGAAAGAAAAGCGAGTTTAATATGAGGCCAAGAGCAAAGCTCAACAAACTAAACTCTAATAATATCGGTAAGGAGGTTTAACTAAATAATAGATTTAATAAATAGCTCGTCATTCAAATAGAATGAATTGTTGAATCGAATATAACAAAGTCATATACTTTTTAAGCATGAGTTTCTTACATGAAATATCAAATACTAGTTGTTTAGTTTTGTATATTATTCACCTTTTTAGGTTTCTCAAGGATAAATAATGTCATTGTTGTTTTGATCAAAGAACGACGTTGTTAGAGCAAACTCATATCTCGACCGTTATATTATGGTGTGCCGCCGAGATGTTGTTTGTCCGGTGCATTCACAACTACCTCAAATGGAGTCATGTAGCATATGTTATGGCCTTTTTATTGCAACCTATGTTTTATGATAATTTCAATCTAAATTTTTTTTCATGTGTTAGCGATTATGTTTGGTACTCTATTTCCTTACCATATAGAATTAGTAAAACTAACTCCATTTTCTATGTTTTTGTATATGTTTGTTGTATATATGTGTGTTTATTATGTGAAGTTGAAGCACAATAGATTGTAAGTAACTCTACAAATACATACACAAATAAAGAAAGAAAAGCGAGTTTAATATGAGGCCAAGAGCAAAGGTCAACAAACTAAACTCTAATCATACCGGTAAGGAGGTTTAACTAAATAATAGATTTATTAAATAGCTCGCCATTCAAATAGAATGAATCGTTGAATCGAATATAACAAAGTCATATAATACTTAACCATGAGTTTCTTACTTTTTTTTCTTAAAGGTAAATTTATTAAGAAAATGAGCCATATAGGCAAAGTACAACCCGCTTCAAAGCTTACAAAAATAGATAGGACACATCCCTACCTAGAAGCTCAAGCAAACAAGAACATTGGCATGGACACATCCTATACTCAATAACTAAAACAAAAACTAAACAAAACCATACTCCTTAAAATCTCAAACAAAACCCTAAATACATAAGAGACCCATACTTTTAAAAACAGAAAGAGAAAATCCTGACACCATAATCCAAGCCATTCCCTGTATCAAAAATGAGAAACATTTAAGCAGGTATGGGGGGAGCAACCAAATTCTGTAACCAAGTTTCATCCGAATCCATAGCATTAGATGCTACATTACTAGCAGCAGATTGAGCAGCAGCACTCAAATCCACAGCCACATCCTCTTGCATTTCATCCTGGTGTCCATTCTTCATAGCTTCCATGACTTGATCAAACACATTATTACCAATAGAGTCCTTATAGAAACTTATTTTATCAACATACCACTTATCCAACTCATTATTTGTCAAAACTTGCTTTGTCTTAACAAACAATTCCACTTCAGCATACTCTTTTCTTAATTTCAAATCATTAATCCTTTCAAGTTCATCATTGTAAGACTCCTCATACACTTCTTGGTAAGCTTCATTTTCTGTTAATCTTTTATCAACCATTACCGTCCTAAATTTTTGATACGCAATATTCTTAGCTTCCATAGCAATCATCTTATCACTATAAGTAATCTGCTTACCAAGGACCTTAATTTTGGATTTGAGCTCATTGACAGTAGCTTTCTTCGTTACTTCTTGCAACTTTTTAATGAAGTAACTCCTAAGCTCCTCATCCCAAAGGCCCTTTTCAATGGCACTAATGTGAACCCCCTTCTCACAAGCCATATTGATTTTACTTCTCATTACTTCCCACTCTAACACCTTATCCACACCAACCTCATCATTCAAAGTTTCAAACCTATTACTAATCTTCTCCTTCATCACAACATAACTCATCCTGCTACTATCCTTAGAATCCTTTGGCTTAACCACCCTCTCTTTACTCACTCCATTCACATCAACTTCAACCCGCATACTATTTAAATCCTTCACTCGAGGCACCACATTCTCTTTATTGCCATTAATTCCTACACTATTCTTCTTTGTACCTATATTCTGATCATTAAAAACCTTCACAAATCTGTGGTCCCCGAAACCTCTACCTCCCCTGCCCATACCTCATCTTCCCCTACCGTTAAAACCACCCCTGCTACTGCCATCAACTCCCCTACTGTTTAACCCAGAAGACGTACTCCCCTCATAGTTATTTCTCCTCCTATTATTCACCGTTCTCCACTCACCCTCTTCATTACTCAAATTCACTTCATTCAACACAGCCCCCCTTTATTCACAGTGTTACTATTCTTCACAACTTCATTAACATTTCTCTTAGAACACTTCTCATAACTATGACCAAACACCTTACAATGTGAACAACTCGGGGGTCTCCATGGATATTCCACTTTAAGATCCATAGCCTTACCCAATCTTTCATACTTAACATGTACACTATCGGGCAACCCTCTAATAGCATCAATCTCTACAAGGACTCTAGCAAAACTCACTCTCCCGTAAGCCCTATCACACATAGAGGTGGTGATTCTGTCCATAAGAATAGGAGTTCCAATGTAGCTAGCGATCCTACTTAAGCCCTTAACATTCCAAGCCTCAAGCGGCACATTCCAAATTTTGACCCACACCGGCACTCTAGTAGGTTCCGACTTAACCATACACAAACCTGGTTCCCACTTTTGAACAAATAACGGCAACCCATCCACCAATCATGGTCCACTTTGTAACACAAACTGCATCCCCTCCTCTGATTTAAATTTGAAAAAATACAGGCCACACTCATTTGTAATAACCTCAGCAAAATCGTATCCCCTCCACATTCTTCTAAGGTGACCCATGAGTTCTCTATAACTCATATTAGTACCCACAAAATACCCGAGCAATGTCAAACCCCACTTCCTACTACCACTCTCTATGATAGGGTCTAAACTAACACTAAAAACACCCTTCTCATCAACATCCACTGGGTAAGCCATAAGCTTATTACTACTACTGTTAAGCGTCACCTGACTCGCCCTCACATAAGCATCAGACACAACAGTGCTCACATTCTCACACATAATAACATCCTTTCCATCACTCCCCTGACTATTCACACCAGCACTACCAACCTTATTCAAACTCGGCCAATTCGCATCATTAGTCAAGGCAACAGAAGCACTAGTATTGCCATTAACATCAACTAAAATCTTATCTCTACCACTAATCCTAGTACCCTCATTAATTTTAATCCTATTTAACACTGGATTCTCACTAACAGGAATAGGAATAGGGCCCAAAACACTACCATTCTTACCACTAATACCACCAGTAACCATCGAGCAAAAAGTAATACCAGCTTTGTTATGATTTTGTTCATTCAAAATTTGATCTATCATATGCTTATCAACACCATCAGTACCCTATCCATCACAAACAGACCCCTCAACGCTCCTACCATCAAAACTCTGAGCCTCGGAGCAAGCAACAGATCCACCATCTCTATAATCATCACCATCACTATCCTCTTCGATTTCCACTCCTTCAATCTCCTTCCCCAAACTAGCCTTCTTAACCCCCTTTTTAAAGAGCACGTGGGAGGGTTTCAATACCGATTATGCTTGCTTATTCAAATTACTAGCCACCTTTGCTCGACTCCTAGTACTTCTATTCGACCGAACCACATCATCAGATCCCCTTGGGGGGATATGAACCACATCAAGAGGCAACGGATCTGGTTCTGACATGTTAGAAGTGGATTGCAAATCAATCCAGAGAGGTGAAATAACGATTCATAGTGATAGATGATGTATAAAGTAGATATGAATAAAAGATGGATCAAATTGATGAGACAGTGTGTGTATTAGTGTGTGAAAACGAATAAACCCAGAACAGTAGAATGAATATTAGGAAAGGATTAATAAACTTTTTATGGTGAATTAATATATATATAGATAGATCCTGAATAGTAGAATCGATATCAAAAATAAAATTTATGATCCAAAGGTTGGATCAAATTTAATTGGAAGATTACTTAATAAAATTTCAGGGTTTTTTAGAGAGAGAAAAGGTATTTTCTTTCACATGTTGTTTCTTACATGAAATGTCAAATACTAGTTGTTTAGTTTTGTATATTATTCACCTTTTAGGCTTCTCAAGGATAAATAATATCATCGTTGTTTTGATTAAAGAACGTGGCGCGTTGTTAAAGCAAACTCATATCTCGACCGTTATATTATGACGTGCCGCCGAGATCTTGTTTGTCCAGTGCATTCACAACTACTTCAAATACTAGCTGACCAAGTTTTACAGCTTGCAAAACACGACAAAGACTAGACAAAATAAATTCCTATGTATGTTTTAACTATCTAGAATCTGTGGAAATTGATTTTTACCAGATTCTATGTGGTCTATATGGACTGGAAATAAAAATTCCTGTTTTTTCTTGGGTTTGGATGATTTTGGCCGGTTTCGACATTTTTGGCTGTTTTGGCCGGTTTTGATCAGCTTCGACCGGTTAAGTCACTTTTGACCAAGGGTTGCCAAGACAAAACTTACTCCTTGTTTCAAGAATTCATTTTCTTAGTCGTGATCTTGAAACGGAGTCATGTAGCACATGTTATGGCCTTTTTATTGCAACCTATGTTTTCTGATAATTTCAATCTAAATTTGTTTTCGTGTGTTAGCGATCATGTTTGGGACACTATTTCCTTACCATAAGGAATTAGTAAAACTAACTCCATTTTCTATGTTTTTGTATATGTATGTTGTATATATGTGTGTTTATTATGTGAAGTCGAAGCACAATATATTGTACGTAACTCTACAAATACATACACAAATAAAGAAAGAAAAGCGAGTTTAATGTGAGGCCAAGAGCAAAGATCAACAAACTAGACTCCAATCATACCGGTAATGAGGTTTAACTAAATAATAGATTTAATAAATAGCTCGCCATTAATACTCGATTTTGACACCAAGTATAAAATCTTATCGTCCGAAGTCTTTTCGAATTGAAAACCGGTCTAAAGTGCGACTCAATCGTCTTTTGGTGAATAAGAGAATGGTTTGGTTTTGTTTATCTAATTTAACTAATAGCAAATAAGTAAGTGTCGTTGAGTAAAGTAGAAGTTTAAAGATTAAAATGACGATTTAAAATAGATGCTTGTAAACTTAAAGGCAATATTAGAAAAATACCAGCACACTAAATTAAACTAACACTTGGAAACTATGTAAAAACAATAAACTAAAATCATCTCTAATCGGAAAGTGCAAATAATGAAGCTGATCGAAATGTCCAAAAGAGGTGGCCAGATCGAAATGTATTCCGATCGGTTGATCGGAATGGTGAATTGGGTCAATCGGAATATTCAAAAAGGTGATGGATCGGAATAAGTCAAGGCCCACAATCTAAATATCTAAATTTGAGGCAAATCGGAATACCACAAAACTCCACCCGTCAGAATATTGGAAAGAATCTCAATCGGAATACTAAATAGAAACTCCCAATCGGAATGCTCAAGTAGGCTACTGTCGGAATGTGAAAGCCCTAATCCGATCACTATGATCGGAATATCAGGGGTGCAAATCGGAATCTACAAACCCTTTTCCGATTGATCAATCGGAAAGAGGGAAGGGGCGTCTGCTCGGAATGTGCTAATCGGAAAGGGGTTTAGACCCTTTCCGAAATATATGGGATTCGGTTATAAGCCGAGAAATAAGCTATATTGGTAATCTTATTCCCAAAACTAAAACGAACCAATACTAAATCGGATCAAATAAGCTCTAGAATCAACTTATCTAAACTTAAAATAAACAAACTTTTAGATCAAACATAAAAATATGAACTTTTTAAGAAAACTTTTTATAAGTAAATAAGCTAATCATAAAAATAAGCCAATAAGCACAAAAGTCTCAAAGCTTATTCGCAAGAAAACTTAGGTAATGATCAAAAGATTAACTTTTTAAGCACGAAATCATTTAGAACAACACGGATCATATGATAATCGCACCAAAATCAATCTAGAATCAAAGAAAGGTAGAATGAGATTAAGGATTAAAAGCTTAAGATAGAACTTGATTAATAAAATAAGCAATACAAAATGTTTAATCTTGAAAGATTAAAAGAAAAGATGAAATTTAGTGAGAGAAAGTTTAAGACTTTCTCTCTCTAAAACTAGAAACAAAAGTTAAAAAATAAAAAACTAGCTAACTCCCTCCTAATGACCATTAGGAGGTATTCATAGGGAAGGTGGAAGGAGTGCATGTGCTGCATCTTCTTTCTTGATTTCTTCACGTCTTCTCGACTCGACTTTAACTCTTTGTCTTTTCTCGATGTCGTCTCGGGATTTGAACTTGTCTTTTAATTTTCTTCTTCTATTAGACTTAAGTTCTTCGACTTCGTTAAACTTCCGTCTTTAGACTTTTTCTTCGATAAATCTTCAGAATAGGCCTTGGACTTCCGTTCTTTTTGCACTCTTGATCTTTTGAATTCGTCTTTTCCCGATTTCTTCGATAAAAGCCCGTGAAAACCCGTGTTTTCTTCCTTTTTCATATTTTGGTCCTAAAACACAATAAAAACACAAACCACGCATAATTCCGACTTTTACGACATAAATCACACGTTTTGGTCTTGTTATTTTTGGAAATAAGTGGTAAAAGGATAAGTGTTTTCACACTTATTAAATCCCCTACACTTGACCATTGCAATGCCCTCATGCAATGCATTAATTTTAAAGCACGATTTACATTTTCCATCATAAATAACACACCTTGGCCTTTATTAAATACTAAACATAAAAAGATAGAACAAGTAAAGAAAACAAACACTTACATTAGGTTTTGGCAGCCATGAACGTTTATCATCCTCAAGTTTCACGTTCCCCATACCAAGCTTAAAAACGAGATCATTGTTATTATAAGTTAGCAAACTATCACGAACTCATGTGGGCCAATTACTCACTTAGACTCCCTTATTCCTAGGTGTATCTCTTATATCTTGTTTTTGTCTTGAATGATCACGAGGATGCATTGTTTGACTTATTTCGATAGTTATTTAGTCCGAAAATAAAGTGAACGATTTAATCAATAGTTAGCTAAAGGACCAAATCTTTTAAAACTGCTTCTCGGGACCTCATAAAGTTCATATCTTGGCATAACTCGCTTCACGATTTGAGACCTTTCTCGGACCGATTTTTGGCAGCGACTTCATACTTCGAATCTTTGAGAGACGTTCTTGAAATTATGGTCTTCTCTTCATACTAGGAATTTCTTCACTTGAAGTTTTGAGAGATTCTTCATCTTTGGACCACGACTTCTTAATTTTTCTCCAATCTTTATTTTGGACTTTGATATACAACGATCCGCCTCCTTTTAGGACTTGGATTTATTTATCCTCATACCTTGTTACGGTCTTTTTGGATAGACTTCTCCATAATCATTTGGGGAGTGTTTGCTTTTCGTCGTGTGTCTCGATCCTTCATATTGATTTTCGATAAATGATTTTTCACATCACTTTTGGATCTTTAGCAACAAACTGTAGCCCTCATGCCTTGTTAGGGCCTTTTTGGACTCGTCAATCTTCGCATCCCGCTTCAATAAGTTATGCCTTGGCTATGACTCTAATCCGTACCGAGCAACTTTTAAACGATCTGGGGCTAGAAGCTAAGTAACCTTTTAAATCGTACAACCTTATTTATTACAGATATATTTATTAACAAGCGAATGGGAGAATAGGCTTATAATTAACTCACATAAATTCACGAAAGAATACCAAACTTATAATTGACTCTATCATCTCTCGTTCTCCACAGTTTAAAATCTCAAGGAATGAGACTCGTGGATGCTTAGCCTATTAAATCAAAGCTTTGGGTTTTCGAGTCGCCTATAGGATCTTGCAAATTCTTAGACTTTTTCAAGTTTAGAAATCGCATTTTAAAGTTCCCTTGATAAACGACTCTCTAGGATCAATTATAGGAACTTGCAAAAAGTTCTTGTTCTTAACCCGTGAGAGTTAAGACTTTCGTGTTTTATAGCTCCCTATATAAAAGGCTAGAAAAAATTGACTTAAACACGTTAAGGATACTAGCTAGAGTAAACTTAGGTAAGTAAACTCGGGTTGAGTCAAAATGTTTACGACTAAGAA
The DNA here is from genome assembly GCA_025667525.1 of Glebionis coronaria. Classification (NCBI taxonomy): domain Eukaryota; kingdom Viridiplantae; phylum Streptophyta; class Magnoliopsida; order Asterales; family Asteraceae; genus Glebionis; species Glebionis coronaria. Next base: position 30,827,921 of record CM046881.1, read on the forward strand.
AAATTTAAAACCACTTTATTGAAAATTTATTCTAGCAATGGAAAGAAACTAAACATGATAAAGGAAAATACAACTATACAACTAGGACAAAATAGATTAAAAATTTTGAAAAATGACGAAAAATCAAATTTTCTGGTTAAAATGAGGGCAAATTCATGGAAAAGACCACTTACTTCGATAGAAGTCCCCCCTACACTTGAGATAAACATTGTCCTCAATGTTTAAGCATGTGGGAGTAAACTCCCCTACACTTAGGACATTGTGCACTTGTTTAAATCTTGCTATGGAAAGGACAACTAAAGTGAATTCAATGTGAACATATAAAATATGAAATATTGAATCACAAGAGTTTAGGATAGAACCGGGAAGATGGGAACACGGTATCACGGTTCGTCAAAAGTCATCAAGATGCTCTTTGAAGCTTTAATCCCTGCACAACACACGAAACAAGACAACAAACACAAACGGGGCTCCCCCTACACTTATTATGAAAGCAGTAAAGGATAGAGCACGGTTTGCCTCCCGAGAAGCGCTTGTTTTTGTTCACCAAGTCACGAGCCTGACTCGACCCAAATTTAGTTCATGGGAAACGTGGTGAGGGATGGAATCATCTCGTGAGAGATGTCCTCACCAAAGTACAGCTTCAGACGCTGGCCATTCACCTTGAAATTGGGCCCATTTGGCTGAGAAAGCTCAATGGTCCCATATGGAGAGACTTTGGCGACGGTGAATGGACCAGACCAGCGGCTCTTCAACTTGCCAGAGAAGATCTTCAACCGAGAGTTAAAAAGTAAGACTTGATCACCAACGTGGAACTCTCGGTTCTTAATCCTTGCGTCATGAATGATCTTCGTCTTCTCCTTGTAGATCAGCGAGTTCTCATAAGCTTCATTCCTTAGTTCGTTGAGCTCGTTGAGTTGAATCTTGCGATGATCACCGGCTTTGTTGATGTCGAAGTTAGCCCACTTCAAGGCCCAGTGCGCCTTATGTTCCAGCTCGATGGGGGAGGTGGCATGCTTTCCCGTACACAAGACGATAAGGTGTATAACCGATCAGGGTCTTATAAGCAGTACGGAAAGCCCACAGAGCATCATCTAACTTATCGGCCCACGTGGCGCGATGCTCTCCGAAAGTACGCTCCAAAATTCGCTTCAATCCACGGTTGGATATCTCGGCTTGCCTATTGGTTTGGGGATGATAGGCGGTGTAAAGACGGTGAGTGACACCATACTTAGCCATGACTCTTGCAAATTGATCGTTGCAAAAATGAGTCCCGCGGTCACAGATAATAGCACGAGGACACGCCAAATCGAGCGAAAAGCTGCTTCAAAAAGTTCACAACCACCCTCGCATCGTTTGTAGGGAGAGCCTTGGCTTCAACCCATTTAGAAACGTAGTCAACGGCGACGAGGATGTACTTGTTCCCTTTGGAGGATGGAAATGGCCCCATAAAGTCGATGCCCCATACATCAAAGATTTCACATTCCTGTATGAAATTTTGAGGCATCTCATCCTTATGTGTGATCTTGCCTTGACGTTGGCAAGCATCACAATGCTTAACCATTTCGTGAGCATCACGATAAATGGTGGGCCAATAGAATCCATAATCAAACACTTTTTTAGCGGTGTAGTTGGGACCAAAGTGACCACCGGTGGGTCCTTTGTGGCAAGCTTGGAGAATGTCAAAAGCAGCCGGTCCGTCAACACATCGACGAATGATCAGATCAGCACATTGCTTGAATAGATAAGGGTCATCCCAAAAGTAAGTCTTAATATCATTCAAGAACTTCTTCTTTTGTTGGGATGTTAACCCTTTGATGAGAATACCACCCGCTAAGTAGTTTGCAATGTCCGCAAACCACGGGGTGTCATCAAGATTGAGATTTATAGACATTAAGGTCTCAAGGGGGAAAGAGTCATTGATCTCTTTGTTCGGATGATCCCCTTGATATGGATTCTCAAGTCGACTCAGATGATCCGCGGCCAGGTTTTCGGCTCCCTTCTTGTCGCGAATTTCAATGTTGAATTCTTGAAGGAGTAAAACCCAGCGAAGAAGTCTTGGCTTAGAATCATGCTTAGTCATCAAGTACTTCAATGCGGAATGGTTCGTGTATACGATGGTGGGGGATAAAACAAGATAGGGGCGAAATTTTTCAAAAGCATAGACAACAGCTAAAAGCTCTTTTTCGGTGGTCGTATAATGCAATTGAGCCCCGTCATTGTTTTTCAAGCATAGTGGATTGGTTGGAAGTGTTTATTCACTCGTTGGCCCAAAACCGCACCAATAGCAAAGTCGCTAGCATCGCACATTAATTCAAAAGGCAGCTCCTAATTAGGGGTAACCAAGACCGGTGCCTTAGTTAGCTTATCCTTAAGAAGATTGAAGGCTTCGAGACACTCTTTAGAAAAGATAAAAGGAGTATCTTTTTCCAAGAGGTGGGTCATCGGGCGAGCGATTTTAGAGAAATCCTGAATGAATCGACGATAGAAGCCCGCATGACCTAGAAAACTTCTCACACCCTTCACGGTTGAAGGTGGAGGTAATTTGGCTATGACATCTACTTTAGCACGGTCGACTTCAAGACCGGCTTTAGAGATTTTGTTTCCTAGCACAATGCCTTCTTTTACCATAAAATGGCATTTTTCCAAATTCAGAACAAGGCGAGTGTCTTCGCACCGCTTAAGCATACGTTCCAAATTGGCAAGGCAAGAAGAGAAGGAATCCCCGAAGACCGAGAAATCATCCATGAAGACTTCCATGGTTTGCTCAACCATGTCATGGAAGATAGCTAACATGCACCTTTGGAAAGTCCCGGGGGCATTCCATAAGCCAAAAGGCATTCTTTTGTAAGAAAATGTGCCATAGAGACAAGTGAATGTTGTCTTCTCTTGATCTTGGGGATCGATGGGTATTTGGAAATAACCCGAGAAACCATCAAGAAAGCAGTAATATTCATTACCCGCTAAACGTTCAAGCATTTGGTCCATAAAAGGTAGAGGGAAATGATCCTTTCTCGTGGCATCATTAAGTTTGCGGTAGTCTATACAAACTCTCCACCCAGTAACGAGACGGGTAGGGATCAACTCGTTGTTTGCATTGGGCACAACGGTGATTCCGCCTTTCTTAGGCACACAATGGACTGGACTAACCCATGGTGAATCCAAAATAGGGTAAATCATACCCGTATCAAGGAGTTTGATAACCTCTTTTTTGATGACTTCATGGATTTTAGGATTCACCCTTAGTTGGCTTTGAATTATGGGCTTAAAGTCGTCCTCCATGAGAAATTTATGTGTGCAGAAGTGAGGATCAATTCCATGGATGTCGGAAATTTTCCAAGCGATAGCTCTTTTATGCTTCTTCAAGACGGCGATGAGTCGGGATTTTTCGTCTTCTTTCAGGTCCTTTGCGATGATGACCGGTAACTTCTCGTTGTCTTCCAGGAAAACATACTCAAGATGAGGAGGTTGGTCCTTAAGCTCAAGAGTAGGAGGATCCTCAATAGATGGTGAAACTAACGATGGATCATCATTAGTCACCTCTTTAAGAGAAGGAGGAGAAAACGGGTCCTCATTGAGAAGTCTCTCAATAGTACGAATGTCTTCATCCCAATTGGTGGACAAATTATCATACTTAATATCAAGAGGACCCAAGCTAGCTTCGAAATCATCCAAGTCACTTTCTCCAAAAGGAGTCAATGCTGGAGCAATTGAGGCAACGGTCTCAACATTGGGTAGAGAAGAAAGAGTACTTTTGCAAGCATCATGAAAATGTTCTTCACAAGCCTCATCGAGAACATCAATAGCATTAACACTCTAATATGAATAAGGTTGCTTAGAAATCTTACCCATGTTGAAGACAATTTTATCGTCACCAACTCTCATGATTATTTCGCCCGCGGCTACATCAATGAGAGTGCGACCGGTCCTCAGGAATGGACGTCCAATGATTAATGGAACACGAGGGTCCATCTCGTAGTCAACGACAACAAAATCCGTCAGGAAGGTGAATTTGTCAACGCCAACAAAGACATCTTCGGCTATCCCCACTGGATAAGCAACCGTACGGTTGGTTAATTCCAAAGTCATTTTGGTAGGGACAAGCTCGGGGAGAGATAATTGCTTCCAAACTCTTAAAGGCATTAAGTTTATATTGGCACCTAGATCGGCTAGGGCCATGCAATTCTCTACTCCCGGGAAGTTACAAGGAATCAAGAAGCGACCCGGATCACTAAGTTTAGTGGGCAATTTTCTTAAGAGCACTGCGGAGCAGTTCTCATTAAGTTGGGTCTGAGCGATGTCAAGAAGCTTTTCCTTATCACTTAGAAGATCTTTAAACATTTTAGCGTATTTAGGCATGTGAGCGAGAGCCTCGGTAAAGGAGATGTTAAAATTCAATTGTTTAAACATTTTTAGAAAGTTTGAAACCTGAATCTCATCCTTGCTCTTTTACTCCTCTTTCCTCAACCTTGAAGGATAAGGTATATTGGATGAAGAAGAAGGCTTTAGGGGAATAGGATCACTCACAACCACGGGTGGTGGGGAAATGGGGATAGAATGTGAAGGAGGTGAGGAAAGTTGCTCTTTTTCCTTGTTCACAATCACGGGTGGAGGTGTAGGAAGCTCGGGTTTCATATAACCTTTTCCACTACGGGTGGTGATTGCTTTCATCTCCCCTCTTGGATTCACAACGGTATTACTCGGAAGAGTACCCAAAGAAGAGGATTGATTACCTTGGATGAGCGAACCAATCATATCACGAAGGTTAACCGCTTGAGTATTGAAAGAGTCTCTCATGTTTGCATGAATTTCATTGCTGTGTTTTGCCATGTCATTCCTTAGCTCGGCTCGAATATCGTTCCCTTGTTTCGCCATCTCGCCCTTCAAGTTGCGGACTTGACTCTGAAGATTCGTCACCATCTCCCGATTAGTCTTCATGAATGTCTCGACGTCTGGACTCACTGCCATCGGTTGATTGAGAGGTGGAGCTTGGTAGGCTTGATAATTTCCCTGAAGTGGGTATGGGTTTCGTTGGGATTGATATTGATTGTTTGCACGAGGTTGGGATTGGTTGTTTTGGTTATATCTTTGTTGTTGGTTTTGGTTTGCAGGAGGGAAACCGGGAGGAGCAAGATAATTGTTGGAACGATAACTTAGCAAGCTACGGTCTCCTTGAGGGCGAGCTTGATAGCCTCCCGTGGGATAAGTACCGTAAGCCGCGTTAACGTTTTCAGAAAAATTGCTTTGGGTAGAAGGACAATCATTATAAGAATGAGGACCACCACATGTGTCACAATAAATAGCAACGGCTTTAGCTTGTTGAAAGTGGTTTGTGGCTATGGACATGAAATCCTTGTGCATACTCGCGAGTTTTCGGGTAAGTTCGGATATCTCGGGATTGGAAGTAGTAGAAGAAACATTGACTCTCTGATTAGATCTTGAGGATGCGGATGAATCCCAATTCTTGTGGTGAGTAGTCATGTTTTCAATCAACTCTCGACACTCCTCCGGTCTCCTTTTCATAAAGGTACCACCGGCGGCAGTATTGATCGTGTCACGATCACGAAAAGTGAGACCATTATAGAAGGTGTCAATGAGAGTGACGGGGAGCATATTGTGATTTGGACAGCGGTCGATCAAATCATTGTATCGTTCCCAAGCATCAAAGAGCGATTCATCATTGTCTTGCATGAATCCACTGATTTGGTTACGAAGGCTAGTGACCATGGATGGAGGGAAGTAGCGCGATAAAAAGCGTTGAGTCATGTCATTCCACGTATGAATAGAATTCTTCTGAAGACGGTCAAACCATTTTTCGGCATGGTGAGAAAGCGAGTGGGGAAAAAGTTGGAGGCGAAGGTCATCCATAGAAACACAGGAGCACTTCATGCTTTGGGTAATGGTAATGAATTTGTCGAGGTGTTTGTTGGCATCATCATCCGGAATTCCACGAAATGGGTTAGTTTACACTTGCTGGATCATGTGATGCTTCAACGAAAACTCCTGAGCCGTGACGTGCATTGGCGCAATCGGGCCTCCGCGTCTGTTCATGGTGGGTTGACACAATTCCTCCATTGTTCGTAAATCAGGTAGGAGGACATTGTTGTTGTTGTTGTTGTTGTTATTCAAATTGGGTAGAGGTGGGTTATTATTGTTGTTATTAACACCAGCCATATCTAGATCTTCACGAGTCTCGGGCTCAGAATAGTTCGAAGATCTAGTACGCATACACCTGCAGAAGAAAAATATACACATAGAATATCTATATAATCTTTTTGGTGCAAAACCTTTGGAAAAGAATTGCTTTTTATGATTTTTCAATGTTTTTGTATTTTTGAAGAGTTTTATATTTTTTAGGATTTTTGAAAATTTTTGGAGCAAGGAAAATAACGTTCAAAGAACGGATCCCAAAATTCAATGCGTCTCTCACTAGAAACCGTTAATCGTAACGAAAAGAGCCAGCAGCGGCGCCATTTAATACTCGATTTTGACACCAAGTATAAAATCTTATCGTCCGAAGTCTTTTCGAATTGAAAACCGGTCTAAAGTGCGACTCAATCGTCTTTTGGTGAATAAGAGAATGGTTTGGTTTTGTTTATCTAATTTAACTAATAGAAAATAAGTAAGTGTCGTTGAGTAAAGTAGAAGTTTAAAGATTATAATGACGAATTAAAATAGATGCTTGTAAACTTAAAGGCAATATTAGAAAAATACTAGCACACTAAATTAAACTAACACTTGGAAACTATGTAAAAACAATAAACTAAAATCAACTCTAATCGGAAAGTGCAAATAATGAAGCTGATCGGAATGTCCAAAAGAGGTGGCCAGATCGGAATGTATTCCGATCGGTTGATCGGAATGGTGAATTGGGTCAATCGGAATATTCAAAAAGGTGATGTATCATAATAAGTCAAGGCCCACAATCTCAATATCTAAATTTGAGGCAAATCGGAATACCACAAAACTCCACCCGTCGGAATATTGGAAAGAATCTCAATCGGAATACTAAACAGAAACTCCCAATCGGAATGCTCAAGTAGGCTACCGTCGGAATGTGAAAGCCCTAATCCGATTAGTATGATCGGAATATCAGGGGTGCAAATCGGAATCTACTAACCCTTTTCCGATTGATCAATCGGAAAGAGGGAAGGGGCGTCTGCTCGGAATGTGCTAATCGGAAAGGGGTTTAGACCCTTTCCGAAATATATGGGATTCGGTTATAAGCCAAGAAATAAGCTATATTGGTAAGCTTATTCCCAAAACTAAAACGAACCAATACTAAACCGGATCAAATAAGCTCTAGAATCAACTTATCTAAACTTAAAATAAACAAACTTTTAGATCAAACATAAAAATATAAACTTTTTAAGAAAACTTTTTATAAGTAAATAAGCTAATCATAAAAATAAGCCAATAAGCACAAGAGTCTCAAAGCTTATTCGCAAGAAAACTTAGGTAATGATCAAAAGATTAAATTTTTAAGCACGAAATCATTTAGAACAACACGGATCATATGATAGTCGCACCAAAATCAATCTAGAATCAAAGAAAGGTAGAATGAGATTAAGGATTAAAAGCTTAAGATAGAACTTGATTAATAAAATAAGCAATACAAAATGTTTAATCTTGAAAGATTAAAAGAAAAGATGAAATTTAGTGAGAGAAAGTTTAAGACTTTCTCTCTTAAAAACTAGAAAGAAAAGTTAAAAAATAAAAACTAGCTAACTCCCTCCTAATGAACATTAGGAGGGTATTTATAGGGAAGGTGGAAGGAGTGCATGTGTTGCATCTTCTTTCTTGCTTTCTTCACGTCTTCTCGACTCGACTTTAACTCTTTGTCTTTTCTCGATGTCGTCTCGGGATTTAAACTTGTCTTTTAATTTTCTTCTTCTATTAGACTTAAGTTCTTCGACTTCGTTAAACTTCCGTCTTTAGACTTTTTCTTCGATAAATCTTCAGAATAGGCCTTGGACTTCCGTTCTTTTTGCACTCTTGATCTTTTGACTTCTTATTTTCCCGTTTTCTTCGATAAAAGCCCGTGAAAACCCGTGTTTTCTTCCTTTTTCATATTTTGGTCCTAAAACACAATAAAAACACAAACTACGCATAATTCCGACTTTTACGACATAACTCACACGTTTTGGTCTTGTTATTTTTGGAAATAAGTGGTAAAAGGATAAGTGTTTTCACACTTATTAGCCATTCAAATAGAATGAATCGTTGAATCGAATATAACAAAGTTATATAATACTTAAGCATGAGTTTGTTACATGAAATGTCAACTACTAGTTGTTTAGTTTTGTATATTATTCACCTTTTTAGGCTTCTCAAGGATAAATAATATCATTGTTGTCTTGATCAAAGAACGTGGCATGTTGTTAGAGTAAACTCATATCTCGATCGTTATATTATGGTGTGCCGCCGAGATGTTGTTTGTCTGGTGCATTCACAACTACTTCAAATACTAGCTGACCAACTTTTACAGCTTACAAAACACGACAAAGACTAAACAAAATAAATTCCTATGTGTGTTTTATCTATCTAGAATCCATGAAATGTCAAATACTTGTTGTTTAGTTTTGTATATTATTCACCTTTTTAGGCTCCTCAAGGATAAATAATATCATTGTTGTTTTGATCAAAGAACGCGGCATGTTGTTAGAGCAAACTCATATCTAGAACGTTATATTATGGTGTGCCGCCAATATGTTGTTTGTCCGGTGCATTCACAACTACTTCAAATACTAGCTGACCAACTTTTACAGCTGGCAAAACACGACAAAGACTAAACAAAATAAATTCCTATATGTGTTTTAACTATCTAGAATTCATGGAAAATGAGTTTTACCGGATTCTATGTGGTATATATGGACTGTAAATCAAAAGTCCTATTTTTGCTAGGGTTTGGATGATTTTGGCCGGTTTCGACATTTTTGGCTGTTTTGGCCGGTTTTGACCAGTTTTCGACCAGTTAAGTCACTTTTGACCAAGGGTTTCCAAGACAAAACTTACCCCTTGTTTCAAGATTTCATTTTCTTAGTCGTGATCTTGAAACAGAGTCATGTAGCACATGTTATGGCCTTTTTATTGCAACCCATGTTTTCTGATAATTTCAATCTAAATTTGTTTTTGTGTGTTAGCGATTACGTTTGTGATTCTATTTCCTTACCATATGGAATTAGTAAAACTAACCCCCTTTTCTATGTTTTTGTATATGTATGTTGTATATATGTGTGTTTATTATGTTAAGTCGAAGCACAATAGATTGTAAGTAACTCTACAAATGCATACACAAATAAAGAAAGAAAAGCGAGTTTAATATGAGGCCAAGAGCAAAGATCAACAAACAAAACTCCAATCATACCGGTAAGGAGGTTTAACTAAATAATAGATTTAATAAATAGCTCACCATTCAAATAGAATGAATCGTTGAATCGAATATAACAAAGTCATATAATACTTAAGCATGAGTTTCTTACTTTTTTTTTCTTAATGGTAAATTATTAAGAAAAGAGCGACAAAGGCCAAGAGTACAAAACTATAGCTTAACAAAAAATTAAATGGGACACACCCCCATTTAACTAGCTATAGCAACAAACATTGGCATGACAACAATACCATACTCAAAATGTATTAAAAACATATACAGAAACTTGAATATGGACATGGACAAATCCCATTCTCATATCAAGAAAACAACCAAAATACAAGACATTATAAAGAAGAAATAAAAACCTGCATACCCATAACTCTAACAACTTGATCCCATTTGATAAGACCAAGCTGTGCATCTCCATGGCATTTCAGAAATAGATCAGTACTTAAGCTGTGATAAGAACCCACTTCAGAATACATGACTGCCTTGATTCAACCACAAAGGGAAGCAACTAAGACAGCCAATCCATCCCCTATGGTAACTCCCATCCCCAAGCTAATACTAGATCAGCAGGCAATGAAACCTACTCATAACGCCATCAGATAAAAATGCAAAAATAAATGAAAGGTACAATAGTAGGACATCCAGCTTATTATCTCCTCAAAACTCCCAATTATGTAAAACCCAGTGGGAAACTGTTAGAAGTATTTAAAGTGATGGTCAAAGAAGTGAAGTCACATATTATATGACCACCCCTTAGGGGGAGATTGTTAGAAGTATTTAAAGTGATGGTCATATAATATACCGTTGCGAAGCTCGTGGAAAATGCTATTCAACAGTGTCGAGAGTTCTATGTCATTATTATGCATGAAACGGGAATTAGTCCCGAACACACAAATGAGGAAGGCCTCCTATTCATGTAAGCCTTAGTATAAAAGGCATAACCATCCTCATTTGTGTGTGTGTCTCTCATAATACTTTTCCTTCCTTCTTGTTTTAGAGAGAGAAACTCTCCTTAGTTTCTCTCACTAGGAACATACTTCTTGTATCTTTCTCTTTCTTGTTCATCTAATCTAATATTCCATTCTTAGTTTTAATCTTGATCGTAATCATCTATATTTATTGTTCTTATAAGTCGTGTGAATCAATCCTACAAGTGGTATCATTCGCCAAGGGATTCGTGGATAGCTCGTTGGTGTTCTTCAAGTCGTATACCTTCCTTAATCGTGTAATAGTGATTTGGGCATCTTGGTTTTGGCTTAAAAACAAGTCTTTTGGATCAAAAGTTGAGAAATTTCTTGTTTTTTCATCTTTCCGAAATTCTTGCAAGTTTCACCATCGGAAAGTACAAAGCACGTGAGGCCAGATCGCAATAACCTCAGGGTTTTACTTTGCGATCTAAAGATTTCGATACTTATTCCGATCTGGACATTCCGATCGTTCTTTGCGATCTGGGATTCCGATCTGAACATTCCGATCTAAGCATTCCTACAGGTCATCATTGCGATCTAGGATTCCGATAGTAGGACATTCCGATAGAAGCACATTCCGATCTAGGATTCCGATCTACACATTCCGATCTAGGATTTCGATCTACACATTCCGATCTAGGATTCCGATCTGCACATTCCGATAGAGGGACATTCCGATAGAAGGACATTCCGATGGATGATTCCGATCGACATTCCGATGGAAATTCTGTTTGAGTAATTTTTAGACTTAGCCACTATCTAGACTAGTCTCGGAACATACTTTACACGAAGATTAAAAAAAAAAAAAAAAAAAAAAAAAAAAAAAAAAAAAAAAAAAAGAGTTTTTTGGCGGGAAAACCATAGTAAAATTTAATTTTTCCTAGACCATTTTTAGGCCATTTAAGCTTCAATTTCAAATTTTGGCTATGCGAAAAAATTTTCGACCAAAAATTCAAATTTTCGGACCAAAATTCAAATTTTTAGGCCAAATTTCAAATTTTTAGGTTTTATTTTCATTAAAAAATTTCATTTTTTTCAAGTTTTTTCCCTACTAGTTATTGGCTATTTCTAACTCGATTTCACATTTTAGTGTTTCAAAATTTTTTCGGATTACCGTTTTGTCGGACTGAGGAATTTTTTTGTCGGGCTGGAAAATTTTGGCAAACTTTGATTTTGTTGACACCCCAACACACGCTTTCTACGAATTGAGATCCTGTTTTTCACACGACTTCTACTATGAGTTATCAACAAGATAGGGATGCTGCGGGTTTTGAGCATCGTGATAGACATGTAAGAAAGAAGGGGAATGTTGCTCATCTCCAGTCTCAGCTTCTTATAGCACAAAAGGAAGAAGCAGGAATTCCACTTCTAGCTGAAGAGTTTGATCTCATGGCATCTGCAGCAGCATATGAGGAGGAAGAAGAGGTGACTTCCGACTCCATCTTGATGGCTAATTCACAGCAATCATCCACATCGGTAGTTCAACTTGACAGAGCTCCTGTGTATGATTCAGACGGTTCCTCTGAGGTACACCCACGTCTCAATGCTAATGAGTTATATAATATGTCTAATCAGGAGGAAGAGTATACTGAGTCACTTGAGCCTTCCACTGAGACACACGGGGTTCAAACGAATAATAGCAATATTATTTCTAATGCACCCAGTGTGGACCTTAGTGGGGATCAAGTAGCGCAACCTACAACCCTTCCTGACGAGACGCATGCGTATTATAAATCATTATTTGATAAGCTTGCCAAGGATGTTACTCATGCGAATGTGGTTAATAATAAGTTTAGAGAAACTAATGCCAAATTGACCACTGAGCTTACGGGATATAAGGAACGGGAGAAAAGTTTTGAGATTCATCATGCTAAAATCAAGGAACTTGAACAAGCTCATGCTACATCGGTTTATCAAGAAAAATGCACCACTAAGAAATTAAATGCCTTACATTTAAGTAGTGCAAAAAAGATAAGCGAATTGAATGATGAAATCACCTCTCTTAATAAACAGCTTTCAACTGAAAAATCTATCGTTTCTGACTTAAAAGGAGAAATAAAAAAGCTAAAACATGATTTCAAAATTCGAGAAGATGGGCTTCTTGAGGATTTTTGCAATGCTCAGGATAGGATTAGGGAATTAGACAACCTTTTGGTAAAACGTGGACAATCTATGCAGACGATAAATATGCTCGCACCTAAAGTGAATGAGATAAATTACACCCGTTACAAAATGGCTTTAGGTTGTCCTCTTCCTCCCAATCCAGAATATCTTAAGCAGGTTCAGGCCACAAATCAAACTCTATATAATGGTAGTGTGCTCCTGTCTGATGAGCATGATCCTCCTAGTGTGCATGATTCTGAGGAAACTACTGAACTTGCTGAAGAAACTCGTTTAAGAATGAAAAAGCTTGATAAAGAAGTGACACCTGTTTACTATCCAAAAGTTAATCCTCCAATGGTTTTTGTTCGATCTAAAACTAGTACCGAATTGCTTTTGCTACCTAGTGAGGAATTGACAGAGGATCCTCCTAAACCGAGTGTTGCACGACGATTTCTTAACGAGCTCAAAGATAATTTTGTCATTCTCAAACGGGTTGTTAACGCCAAAATGACTGGAGGAAACTTTACATCACCCGTTCATGTCGAGTTACAAAAAGTGCTTCATACTGAAATCAATCCGATTATTAATCAAGTTGATGCGAGGATAGGCAATCTTGAGAACGCTTTTCTAAAAGAACTAGCCAAATTTGTTGAAGACTTTAAATCTTTGGCGAAGGAGGCTGATGAATCTCTTGATAGAATTAAAGTTTTGGAAAGCGACCTCGCATGTCTCTCGAAATCAAGTGACAGTGGTGATTGTGTTGATAGTAACCCCGTTGCGGTAAACATCTCTGTGTCAGACAATGAAACCCTCCAAAATGAGCTTGATCGTACGAAAGAGAAAATGGAGTCTTATGTCATCAAAAAGGACAACGAATTCACCGATCTTTGGAATAAATATGTCAAAAAATGTGATGAATGTAAGGATGACAAACTCTCGTATGATAAAGCTTACAATGAACTGCAACAAACAATCGAACAACTACGAGCTCAGTTAGGAGGTGAATGTCGCGACAGTGAGCCTTCAACAAATGTTAATCAAAAAGAGTTCACGATTCTTCAACACCGATATGATTTTCTTCAGAAACATTGTCATTCTCTTGAACTTGCTTTGCAAACCAAAGTTGGAAAAGTTCCTGATGACAATAATTTACAAGTAAAACTCTCTGAATCATTTCGTGAATCGAATGAAAAGAGTAAGGATATTTCTGATCTGAAAGCTCAGTTGCAAGACAAAGACATCGCGATTGCTGAGTTGCAGAAACTTGTTGGAAAGATGGGTGGGAAAACTGTGGAAGCTAAGGTTGTAAAATCAGTTGTTAGACAACCCAATGCGTACAAAGTACCAAAGCCATCTATATTAGGAAAACCGCCTTCTAATGTTTCTAGGTTACCTCCTAATACCGATGTGCCATCGACTGTACCAAAACCAGCCATCTCACCCTATGTTCCTCCATTTAGAAAACCCACTCTTGCTAAACACAACTCTGTGAATGCACCTTGCACTACTCCTAAGAGTACTCCCAAGTGTGTGACTCTTACGCCCACAAAGGAATCTAATGGTTCAAATGACGTTGGTCAAACCAAAAACCTAGGGGATGGTAAGCAAAAAGGGAACATTCAGAAAGTAAACCATGTGTATTCAAAACCTAGTAAACCAACAACCGCTAGAGTTCAACACACACCTAATGGTAGTCAACCAAAACCTAGGATCCCTTACCAGCAACCTAGGAATTGGCAACCACCAATGAGTAGTCGTGTATCGAACAAAGTGTCTGAACGGTCAGCAAATCCTAGGCACACAAGGCCTTTCGAGAATCTCAAACTCAATGTATGCCCCACATGCAAAAAGGGCATCCACCATGGAGACCATGCTCATTGCATTCTGCAATACCTCTATGAGATAAACTCTCGTGCCTTCTCACAAAGAAAGAATGCAGAATCCCACAAGACCACTAGGAGATACAAACCCATAGTTAAGCAAAGCAATGACATGGTATCTGAACGACGGATCAACACAGGAATTAGTGTCTCTCCAAAGAAGTCCTCTTCTGTGAAAGAAAACACTACTCCTCGCTCTAGTCTTTAGTGGAAACCAACGGGTAGGATCTTCAAGGAAGTTGGTCTTAAGTGGATTCCCATCAAGATAACTGATGAAACCTGCTCCAGCACTAATGCGAGTGTTTTGAATGTAGAAAATGAATTTGTTACTCCTAACACTAGTATTTGTGCACACTCTTCTTCTGTCATTGCAGGTTCTTCAGCGGATTCTAAATCCATTTCTTCAAAGGGTTCCAATTCTGTACATTCGACATCACCTTCTTCTGCTGTACAAAGGTCTATTTTGGATTATTTTAAAAAACATTGAAAATCAAAATACAAAAATATAAAACCTATAAAAACAAAACAAAAAACGAAAAAAATCTTTCAAAAATACCAAAAATATTCTTCTCGACATGTCTTTCAGTTTCGATAATATGGACGTGCCTAGAAATGTCGCTCAATAACGACACGGGTGTGTACATAAAGCTCGAATGAAAGTTCAAATGTTTTTCAAAACATGTCATTTCCCCTTTCTTCATATGATTTGCAGTTACCTCAGATTGTGACTCGTGCCTCAAAGAAAGGAAAGTTGATCACGGATGATAACTTATCCTTAACAACGAGAAAATAAAACTTTCTCGGTCATGAGCTTCCGATAAAAACATTCCATGTTTTAAGCTCATGTAAACGACTTACAGTTAAATGTCAGACCGTAACTCGAACTTCAAATAAAGGCGAGTGTATCTTTAAAGATAACTTATCCTAATAACGGGTAGAGCAATCTATCTCGGGTTGAGCTTGTCACAAAACATTCAAAGTTTTGAGCTCAACATAATGGCTTATAGTCACATGTCAGACTATAACCCGGTCCCCAAAAGAAAGGAAAGTCGTTGACTTATCCTCAACAACGAGAAATTCGCTTTTCTCGGTCATGAGCTTTTATCAAAACATTCAAAGTTTTAAGCTCATGAACCCAATTTTCACGGACTTTTGAGCACAATTTTTCAAGGTATTTCAAAACAATGTGCTCATATACTCCCCTATTTAAATAGAATCTCTTTTCAAGGGGGAGTATAATGATTTCATAAACATTTGTTGCAAAATTTCATGACACATTATTCTCTCCATGTTTCATCACTAATTTCACAAAAATTTCAATTTCATGCTATTTTTGAGGGGGAGAATAGTGATTAAAATGTGTTGTCTTGGATAATATCTTTGATGTAAGTGCTTTCTCTTCCTAATATGTGCAAAAACCTTTCCTTTTATGATGCACATATGTAGGGGGAGCGTTTTTGGTGATATAGAAAACTTTCAAGGTGTAAACATTGATTTCATCAACACCTTGACTGCATTTTCAAATGATCTTTCTGGTTACGATATCTATACCCTTCAACACATAAATTCACGATGGTATTGGTGTCAAAAGGTGGTTAGGTATTCGTCCTATGATCCAACCAGAACCGGAGGGATCTTCCCAGGGACAATCCATTAGAACTTAGAAGTCCTTAGGAAAGATGGAGTAGTTGAGTGTACGGGAATAATGCCGACTAATGACTTAAGCTAGCACTGGAACAATCACAACAAGGTGCTAGTTATGACGTCTTGGTAAGCATTGAAGGGGTTGAAGAATGAAAAAGAAATGTAAGGATAAAGGGTGTAAAGAAAGAAGCCCTCCATACAACTTAGGCAGAAACCGGGTCAATACATCTATTATCAGAATCACTTTGATGATTTCTGATACTGAAGACAAAGCATCATGGACCCAGTGATGCAATGCACAACCCTTCCCAGCCTACTCAAGCTTCTCTCAAAAGAAGTTTGTTTTATTGTCACGGAGTTCAACTCATTTCTATCAACTTTCTCACTCCGAGATAGTAGATATTGAATAGGTGGCAGTCTGCTCCAGCCTCCGATCACTAAATAAACGTGCACTTATAGAGTCTAGAGCTAACGAGATTCATCAAAAATCTCATTAGGACACTTATTCCATAGATCAATTGTTGTTCATCATTAGAACACAAGCGATGATTTACAGAGTCCTACGCTCTATCCTTGTGGTATTGCTAGAACATTCAGAGTGATACTCTTTAGTATTCACAGTGTTGAATGGAAATCCTTCCAGTGTTAACATCAAACAGCACTGCGGTAGGTCATATGTAAGATTCACTTGAATTAAACATATGTTAACTGGAAAGCAACAGTGGTTTGATTCTTAATTGATTCAAACTCGTTCCAGGTCTCGACGCAATATCTTTATGATCCTGCCAGAACATTCAGAGTAATACTTTTCAGTATTTACAGTGACGAATGGAAATCCTTCCAGTGTCATCATCAAACAGCACTGCGGTAGGTAACTTGTGCGATTCTATATGAATCAAACTTGTGTCAACTGGAAAGCAACGATGGTTTGATTCTTAAATGATTCAGACTTGTTCCAGGAAAGTGAATTGACGACTTAATCAGCAGAATGGAACTGCATGATTCACTCCTTACTTTGAGTTATCTTTCGATATATTCAAGTATTGAGAACGGCTACCACAGCTGGAAATCCTGTCAAGGAAGTTCTTTGAACTTACCTGATCACAGGTACAGTATTCGTACTGTATAACGGGAAACCGGTGGAATGCAAACGGTGGCGTTATCTCAAGAGTCGCAATTCAAGGCCACATATTCAGGATTATTGAAGAAAGCTCAAGAACATCTAAAGACAAAGACTTTCGCTACTCTGATGATCAAGGGAGATTGTTAACAAGCTTTCATGACAACACAAAACATGAGTATGTGGGCAAAGACACAAGAACACAAGCTGGAAAAGTTACAAGATCAAGTCAAGGCAAATATCAAAGATCCAAGATCACAAGTCATGAAAGGATCGATGAAAGAACTCTCAAGACAACGAGCTTCAAAGTCTGCAACAACAAAGAAGTGAAGTCACATAATACATGACCACCACTTAGGGGGAGATTGTTAGAAGTATTTAAAGTGATGGTCAAAGAAGTGAAGTCACATATTATATGACCACCCCTTAGGGGGAGATTGTTAGAAGTATTTAAAGTGATGGTCATATAATATACCGTTGCGAAGCTCGTGGAAAATGCTATTCAACAGTGTCGAGAGTTCTATGTCATTATTATGCATGAAACGGGAATTAGTCCCGAACACACAAATGAGGAAGGCCTCCTATTCATGTAAGCCTTAGTATAAAAGGCATAACCATCCTCATTTGTGTGTGTGTCTCTCATAATACTTTTCCTTCCTTCTTGTTTTAGAGAGAGAAACTCTCCTTAGTTTCTCTCACTAGGAACATACTTCTTGTATCTTTCTCTTTCTTGTTCATCTAATCTAATATTCCATTCTTAGTTTTAATCTTGATCGTAATCATCTATATTTATTGTTCTTATAAGTCGTGTGTTACAATCTTTCAGAAACCATAAGAGGGGGAAAGAGTACAACTAAGCAAGAATCCTTTCCATGATGCAATAATCAAAGTATCTATCAACACGACATTAAAAAGATACAGATTATTATAGAAACAAAGGAGGGTAAGCATCACAAAACCAGGTTTGGCAACTAAATTATTGTACACAGAGTTAGAAAAACTCATGTGTCCACTAATAGCACATCAAACCAACTCCCAGCAAACTGAGAGAAACATACTCAATACATGCACATCCAACAATACATAATAACATGATAGAAATTATCCAGCCGCCCAAAGCAATGAAGCTCCATTTTCCCTGTTTTAGCGAGGAACCTGCTAGGAAGATACCAAAACCAGCAAAAAGCATAGGGGAAAAGGAAAACCTCCATAGCAACGAAACATTAGTCATCTCATACCAATAATCCCAATCCAAAACCCTGCTAAGGTCAAAACTAAGACACATGTGAATCCAAACCCTATTACATAACCAGAAACCAGTCCCCCCAAAGGACCAGTCACACCAACCAAACCAAGAACAAGCACTACACATTAATACCAAGAGTTAACCCTATCCTCAAAAGAAACTCTAATACCTTGGTTGCTATTATGACATAGCTTAATATTCCACATTTCAGCAACTTTAACAACATTAACAGAAGGTTTCATGGTCAGACCTAATAACTTAAGTCTAACCGTATCAACAATCATCTTAACTAAAGCCGTGACATCCCTATGAGGCATGCCCATTCTCCCGTTATTTCTCTCTTGCCATAAAAAGTAGATACACGCCAAATAACAATCTCTGAATAACGCTCCAAATATTATTTTTAGCAGGGTTACTCACAAGGCCAGAAATCGCACAAGGCCAAATGTTACTAACATTTGGTTTGAGTCTTTCCCACAGCCTTTTAGAGAAACTACAAGCAAAAAAACAAATGGCTGTGGGATTCATTCTTACAACCACATAAAAAACATGAAACATTACTAGCATTAAACCATTTAGCTAACCTATCCCCAGTATTGAGTCTTTCTTTAATGGCAATCCAAACTATAAAAGCATGCCTAGGGATACATTGACTAAACCAAACATGCCTAAACCAACTAACCTCAGGGTACTCAGGCTTTAAAGCTCTCCAAACCTCCGTATGGCTAAATCTCCTTTCATTACCTCCCTTATTATGCCAAACAGTCCTTTCCATCCTATTCTCATCAAGAACCGGGACAGGAACATCTAAAACATCTCTAAGATTACCATTCCAATTAGAAGGCCAATCCCACACACCATTATCAATAAGGTCAATGACCTTACTATTAATAGAAAATCTAGCCAAATCAATCATTCTATGGTTAATAAGTTTACTAAGAGGTCCCTTTATGTGCCACCTATCAAAACACACATTACATGACCTACCATCACCAAGCTTGACAAAAACAAAATCTTTAATCATATCTCTAAGATTAAGAAAATGCCTCCAACACCAGGACATAATCCTTTTGGCTTTAATATCCCATATTCTTGCCCTTAAGCTTATGAATTCTAGCCCATTTAACCCATATAGAATCTTTATCACTCAAAATATGCCATAAATGTTTGGTCATTAGGGCATTGTTCTAGCTATGCATTGACTTAATCCCAAGCCCCCCTTGGCTTTTAGGAACACACAAATCCTCCCATTTTACACTCACCTTTTCCCCTACCTCATTCTTATTTCCCCACAAGAAATTAGCTAACAGCATATCAATGTCATCACACACGGCTAAAGGTAAGATAAATAAAGACCCCTAATACACTTGCATAGAAGATAAAATAGAAGCTATCAATTGAAGCCTACCCGCGAAAGATAAGCTTCTATTCTTCCAACTGTTAATCTTATTCTACAAAACCTCTAAAAGATAACTACAGTCCTTTTTCGTAATTCTTTTGGATACCAATGGAACACCTAAGTATCTAATTGGTAAAGTACCCTCAGAAAAAGGCATTGCCATTTGGATCTCATCCTTAACCTCATTAGGCGTATTAAAAAAAATACATTACTTTTAGACATACTAGGGAACAAGCCAGAGGACATAGTGAATTCATTAAGGCCACACCTAAGGATAGAAGCCCAAACCAAATCAGCATGACATAACATTAACAAGTCATCGGCAAAAAGAAACTAGAGATTTTCAAAACTTCACAGCCAGAATGGTATTTAAATCTTTTGTCTCTCCTAATTTGTCTTTTAACCATAAGGTTTAAAACCTCCATAACTAACGTAAACAAGTAAGGAGATATAGGGTCTACCTGTCTAAGACCCCTAATAAGTGTGAAAACACTTATCCTTTTACCACTCAATTATAATAAAAACAAGACCAAAACGTGTATTTTATGTCGTAAAAGTCGGAATTATGCGTGGTTTGTGTTTTTATTGTGTTTTAGGGCCAAAAGATGAAAAAGGAAGAAAACACGGGCTTTCACGGGCTTTAATCAAAGAAAAGGACGAAAGACGAAGTCAAAAGGTCAAAAGTGTTAAGAAGAACGGAAGTCAAAGGCCTATTCTGGAGATTTATCGAAGAAAAAGTCTAAAGACGGAAGTTTGGCGAAGTCGAAGAACCAAGTCAAATAAATGAAGAAATTAGAAGACGAGTTCATATTATCATTCGACTAATCCCGAGACAAAGTCGAGAAAAACGAGTCATTTAAAAAGACGAGATGACAAAAAGGAAGAAAGAATGCAACACACCACACCATCCCTTCTCCTATAAATACCTCCTACTGCTTCATTAGGAGGGAGTTAGTTTTTTTTAGTTAGTCACTTTTACTTTTAGTTTTCATATCTTTAGAGAGAAGTAGGTGTTTCTACTTTCTCTCTCTAGATTTCTTCATTTTTCTTTCAAGTTTTAAGCTTTCATTTAATCTTGTATTTGGAATCATTAATCTACAAGTTCAAGTTTTTGCTTTTTATCATCTATCTTATTCTACCTTTCTTGTTCTTGATTTGATTTTGATTCGGATCAATGATGCATCTTGTTTCAACTTGATGTTTGTTTGATTATAAAGTATATCTTTTGTTCCTATCAAAGTTCTTATACGATTTAAGCTTTTAGCTTATTTTGCTTTTTGGCTTATTTCGTGTTTAGCTTATTTCCTTTTAAGTGTCTTCAAAAGTTTAATCTTTTTAAAGTTATTTTATAAAATCTTTCTGATTTAAGTGTTTGAAAGTTTTTAAATTTGTGCTTGTTTAGATTTGGTTAAGTTTTTTGGTAATTGCTTATTGTTAAAGTGCTTATTCGGTTATTGCTTATTTGCTTTTTTGTGTACCGTCGTAATATTCTAAGTTTTACTTGTTCCGATCTAGTTTCGTGATCGCATCAACCCCGAGGGTTTCTACTTGCGATCCAAACTAAGATCACTCATTAAGATCACTGAGTAAGATCACTGAGTAAAATCACTGAGTAAGATCACTGAGTGCGATCACTGAGTGCAATCACTGAGTGTGATCACTGAGTGCGATCACTGAGTGCGATCACTGAGTGCGATCACTGAGTGCGATCACTGAGTGCGATCACTGAGTGCGATCACTGAGTACTATCCAAGAGTACTTATTTATTTCCTATTTTTATTTTAAGTTTTCAAATTAATCTTTTCCCGCCATTTTTACTTAGTTATTTTAAATTAGTTTTATCTTAGTTTAATACTAGAGTCTTCAAATTTACTTTTATCCGAGTCTTAACTTTTTGTCGAGTTTAATTTTAAATTATCTTTTCTTATTTTACTTTCAAATATACTTTTAATTTAGTTTTTAATTACTTCTATTACCTTGTCATTTCAATTAATCTTAGTATTGTTACCTCGTCATTTAATTTAAAATAAATAATCAAAAGCTCCCCCTTTTAGTGACCAAATACAATAGTTCCACCTTAAACCGTGATCAACTCGATTAGATACCGAGACGATTGAGTACACATATGCAAAATCAACATATCAAATGGCGCCGCTGCCGGCTCTTTTCGTAAAGATAAACGGTTTTTAGTGAGAAAAATTAGATTTTGGGATCCGTTCTTTTGGGAACGTTATTTTCAAGCACAAAAATTTCAAAAATCCTAAAAAATATAAAATTTTGAAAAATCCAAAAAATAAATAAAAAACAAAAGATAAAAAACGAAAAATATTGTATTTCATTTTAGTGTATGCGTACTCGATCTTCGTCTTATTCTGAGCCTGAGACTGTTAGAGACTTAGATATGGCCGGTGTGCATAATAATAATAACAACCCACGTCACCCCAGTTTGAATAATAACAACAACAACAACCATGTCCCTCCACCCGACCTTCGAACGATTGAGGAGCTTTGTCAACCAACCATGAACGGACGTGGATGACCGATTGCGCCGATGCAAATCACGGCTCCTAAATTTTAGTTGAAGCATCACATGATCCAACAAGTTCAAAACGCTTGTCCATTTCACGGATTACCGGATGATGATGCCAAGAAACACATCGATAGATTCATAACTGTCACTCAAAGCATGAAATTGCCCGATGTTTCCATGGATTTTCTCCGCCTTCATCTTTTTCCACACACTCTTTCCCACCATGCCGAAAAATGGTTTGATCGTCTTCCCAAAAACTCAATTCATACATGAGACGAAATGACTCAAAAATTTTTGTCGCGCTACTTTCCACCATCCATGGTCACTAGTCTTCGCAATCAAATCAGTTGTTTCACTCAAGAACCCGATGAGTCGCTTTTCGATGCTTGGGAACGTTATAATGTCTTGATCGACCGCTGTCCAAACCATAATATGCTCCCTGTCACTTTGATTGATACTTTCTACAATGGTTTAACTTTTCGTGATCGTGATATGATTAATGTTGTCGCCGGTGGTACATTCATGAAGAGAAGACCCAAGGAGTGTAGAGAGCTTATAGAGAACATGACCACTCACCACAAAAATTGGGATTCATCCGCATCTTCAAGGAATAACCCGAGGGCCAATGTTTCTTCTACTTCATCAAACCCCGAGATAACCGAACTTACCCACCAAATAGCCGAGATGAACAAAAACTTCTTAACCATGGCTAAGAACCAATTTCAACAAGCCAAAGCTGTTGCAACTTCTTGTGAGATTTACGGTGGTTCTCATTCATACACCGATTGTCCTTCTACTCATGACAATACGGAAAACGTGTATGCGGCTAACGGTAACTTTTCCACGGGAGGCTATCAAGCTCGTCCTCAAGGTGACCACAATTTACTAAGTTATCGTTCAAAGAACTTCCTTTCACCACCCGGTTTCCTCCTCAAAACCAAAACAACTTTAATCGCAACAATCAAAACCAACCTAGAGCTCCTAATCAATATCGAACCCAAAGAAACCCATATCCACCTCAAGGAAACAATAAAGTTTACCAACAACCCACTTATCAACCACCCGCTTACCAAGTTCCCCATCTCAACCAACCCACAGCATACAATCAAGAGGTTGAAATGTATGTTGATCCCAAACTTAGATCGATTAGCTTTATGTATACGAGATTAGATCAAGTAATACACTTAGAGAAACCTTTGTATATGCTTATGAATCTAAGTGTTATGCGGAATTTAACACTTAAACAAGAACACACAATGATATAAACAAACTTTCACTTTGATTATCAATATCAAACTTGCTTACAATGAAAGTAGTTTACGAATGAAAACTTATATAAAAACTTATATGTAACATTAACCTAAAGGTCTTCTTTTATAGATATAAGAATCCTTGTACAATAATCTACGTATCATCTATTCTAGGTAAAGATAAATATAGAAAATACATTGTTGTTCCTATCTTTACTAGAACTATTATAGAATACAATAAACGCGTAGAGTATATCTCCCATCAGTGCTTGTCTTCAATGTGTCAACGCTTGACTTTATCTTGTCAACGCTTGAGCTGTCAGCGCTTGTTTTGTTCTTGTCAACGCTTGTTTTACTCTTGTCAGCGCTCAAGTGATCTGGCCTTAATTTATTCCCAACAATCCTCCCCTAAACTTGATATCCACTCTTATGATCAAGTTTCTGAATAAGCATTAAGGACTAGGAGGAATCTTACAAACCTTCTCATATTGATAACGAATAAATCTAATCAAATCTTTTGCCACGTCACTTGAATAATCTATTTCCAGCTGAGTGTCCCTCATCTTCTCCAAAATAGCCTTGGATATGAAATACTGACCATCCACAAGTAGATACTCAGCAAACTTTGTAGAACTCAAATGGTAAACACCAGCAGCTGAATATAACCTCCATTGAAGACCACTGAGGTCATCTTCAAGATCCTTCCAAATTGTAGGATCCTCATCTTTTGGTCCACACATTCTTTTGAATGTGGTCCAAAGTTTTATTCCATTAGCTGAAGTTGGTGCTTCAGCCTCATACTTGGTCTCCAGCAACCTCCAAAGGTCCACCAAGTCTTCTCTATCACAACTTGCAAACAAAGATATGAGAGTGGTAAAAGTGTGTACCTTTTTACCATATCTACCAATCCTCCAGAACCCACATTCATCTTCTTCATAGCTCACAATTGGGTTCCTGGAATCTAATGGTAACACTTGCACCATATCTGAAGCTTCTAAAGGTGAGAGCTTGAGGCTCTTTCTGATGACAACTTCACTTGGATATAGTGGATCCATATCTTTGGGAAACTCAAATGAAATTCCCTTCTTCAATGGTCTGGGAACAAACATAGCTTTCTTGAGTTCCATTTCTTCTGCAAGTTCTTCCTTTCTTTCATCTGAAAGAAGTCTGAGAGTGTTTGCTTCCTGCACTCTCACCCAAATGGGATAAGCCTTGCTTTCCAACTCATCAAATGTCAAAGCCCTCAACTTCTGAAAATTCCATCCAACTCCATGACATCTGAGCAACATAAAGTATAACTCCCTTCTACCCCTTTTCAATTCTGAGAGAATATTACTTGCCTTGTGTTTCAAAATTACCTGGCAATCCTTCTGAACTCTAAGAAGAATCTCCAAACTCCATATTTGATCTGAAATGGTCAAGTCTGGATTCTCCATGCATCTTTCTTCCCAAGCATTATACATTTGAACCACCTCTGGCATGTCAAAGTCAACCTGCAATTTCAATTCTCTCAACTTCTCCTCAGCCAACTCATCACCATACTCAAGTCTTTCTGGTTCTATAATCATCACACTTGATTCTGAGCTAGCTCCATCACTTACTTCTTCTGAAATCCCAACAAATGGTGACTCCTTTTTATCCTGTTCCATGATTTGTGCAGCTAATCTTCTATCAAACTCAACTTGAGCTGCATCCTTTGGAACAATCTCTTCTACCAATATACCCTTACCCTTATCTGATGGTGCAATGGTTGGTAAGGTAGATGGTAATACCTGTGCAAAAACTTCCTTGATGATAGATGATGATTGGGATACATCACCTTCATGTGCAGGTCTGTCAACGCCCAATTTTGTCCTATCAGCGCCCAAAATATTTCTGTCAGCGTCTAATTCTTCCTTGTCAACGCCCAAATATCTTCCCTCAGCGCCTTGTGTAACCTCTCTCAACATAGCTGTAAATGATAAATTTAAGTTGGTAGGAGAGACTAAGGACATATCAAAACCTGTTTGTTTCTTCAAAGTTGTAAGGGCCTCAACAACATCCATTGATTGACCATCATGACTGCCCTTATCACTTAGATTTATTGGATCTTCCTCCCCTTTGGAAGATTCCTCCAGACCCCTCCTTGCACTAGCACTCTCCAAAACAACAATCCTCTCCCTCAATTGCTTGAGTTCAAGGCCTTGTGAGTTGACAACTTTTACTAAGTCTGCATTTTGCTTTTGCAAGCTTATGCAGACTGCCGTCAATTCCAAAAGAGTCATTGGTTCCAGTCTGCCCTCTTCTGAAATGGGAATTTGACCTCCCAAGTCAGATTCATTGGGCAAGGATGAGGACTTAATGATGGTGGGACTGCCTTGGCCAGCTTCTAAGCCAGAACCAATAGTCCTAGCCTCATCCAGGTCACCAGCCACACTTGTGGTGGTGGTTCTCTCTGCTACATGGCTAGGACCACCAGAGGAGAACACTCCAGTAGTCCTTTGGCGTTTCATCAACCTATATTCAGGGGGTGTGGAAGATGGTGTGGAAGAATGGGTAGAAGTGGGTTGGTTAAGGGGTGTTTGGGATTGTGAAGGTTGTGTGTCAGCGTTGGAAATAGGCACATCAACGCCAACATTTAATGTGTCAGCGTCGAAGGGTTCTTGGTCAAGTTGCATATGTTCAGGTGAAGGTATGGGTTCAGGTATTGGTTCAAGTTGTGGTTGGGGGTCAATTTGTGGTTGGGGGTCTGGTTGGGGTTGTGCTGCTGCAATAACAGCAAGCATAGCTGGGGTTAAAGGTAGGTCACGATGGGGTGGTGAGTTCATCTTAATAAAAATAGATTTCTTTTGCTCAGGGATCTTATAAAAATCATTATGATGCCTTGTGCAATAACCTTGGATATCAAAAACCATTTGTAGAAAACGGGGATAAGCTAAAGTCATTTTGTTCCCCTTGTTTTTACACATGCCCTCAAAAATCATTTTAGAATAATTAAATTTTTGCCCTGTTGCAATGCACACAATAGCACTGGCAATGGATCTATTGATCTCATTGTGTGCAGTGCATTTTGGACTCAAACATTGAAGGAGGACATGTATGAGGTACTTCCAGGCTGGGGAAATTCCTTCTTATGATACTTGTTTAGAGTACCTTCATCAGGAAAAGGATATCCCAAAGCCCTAAGCCCTTGTTCTATTTCATTTATGGGAAGAATGGCTATACCATCAGCATCATCAAGATGCAAGGCTTGGCGTACCAAAGCCTCAGTAACCACCCAAGGTCTCCCATGAACAATAGAAGTCAATGTAGGCACTCTATTAACTGTTGAGGAACTGATAGTGTTCCAAAACTGTTTAATATGTGTGACTGGAATGAGTGGTGCATGAGAAAGAGCATACCTTAAGGGGGATGCATTCAAATACGCCACCATTTGTGTGTATTAGGGAAACAGAGCATCATCAGCTTCAAGATATGCAATCATGTTGTGTTGAGATCTGAACCCCAATTCCAATTCTGATGGTTTAAACTTTGGTGCCATTGATAAAAGCTGTTAAATTTAAGTGAAGAAGATGAAGTTGATCAGAGAAAATTGTTAGACAAGAATTATAGATACCTTGTTTAAAAATAGGAGCCAAATTTATAGGAGAAGAAAATGCATGTGATTGGCCCAAAAATGGGCAAGTATTTTCAAAAATCAATGATGAAAATATTGAAAAAGTTATAAGTTTATCTCATGCATTAAATGAAAAGTAACAACTCCCAAAATTACGGCCTAAAAATATGTCAAAAATAACAACTGGGTAGGTCCCATTGGGTGTCAACGGTCAAAAATAACCTATCAACGCCTAACAGCTATAATCTTGTCAACGTTTGCCTATAGCCATGTCAGCGTTCAATTTGGTCACAACAACGCTTGGAAAATTCTTGTCAGCGTCCAATAATAAAAATGTTTTAAAACTGAAAAATGACCTAAACAAGTAATTTATCCTAGAGAAGATAACCAAAAGCTGATAATTATTATAGGGCGGCAAGCACTGTCCAGTTATGCACACTTGCTTAAGCAAGATAGACATAACAGTCCTCTAGTGTCCCTTGCTAACCAAAACTCTTAACAACCAAGTTACCTTACAAAATTCCTTGTTACTCCCAGGTAAATCCCATAACAAAATTATTCCCATGTCTCCCAACAGACCACAACCAATTCTAGGCCAAAAATGTCTTGGCAACATGCATAGTATATCAACTTTGCATGCTACAGTGCCTCATGATTTAGTAAAACTAACTCATACTCACCTGTGGACACAATCTAGAATTGTCATAAGAGTATCATATGGATACCCAAACATCCTAAAGGTTCCTAAAACCTCCCCTTAAACTATGATACAAAAGTTTGCTAAAATCATGCATGAACATAAAAAAATTATGTCAAGATAGGAATGAAACATTCCAACCATCATCCATAAATAAAAACTTGTCCAAATGCTTCTCCATTGATCCATAAGCAACTCTATATCCAATGGTATACTGCTAACACCATCTGCACATTTAGATTGAAAACCACAAAACTAACATTGTTGCTGACAACGTCCCGATAACACATGACAGCGTTGAGGAAAACTTTGTCAGCGTTAGACAATTATATTGCTGACAACGTTGCAAAAACACTTATCAGCGTTCAAGCAACCTTTGTCAGTGTTAGAAAAATATAGTGGAAAATCTAAAACATCAATAAGACCAATAACAATGCATCATCCTGTACATACTTTTACAAAAAGCCTCCAAAACACATATTATGTGAGATTGACCATTCCAATACTTGTTACCAAGTATTGAAATCTCCCAGCATCAAAAGGTTTAGTTAATAAATCTGACACATTTTCCTCAGTGTCAACCCTATCTGGTTGTATTAAACCTTTCTCAAAGCAATCTCTTATAAAATGGTGTCTAATTTCTATGTGTTTAGTTTTAGAATGATGTACAGGATTCTTAATGATGCATAAAGTGCTGTTATTGTCAACAAATATCTTAGTATGCATGAAATTGTACCCATAGTCCAACAGCTGGTTCTGAATCCACAACACTTGGCCACAACAAGCAGCTGCAGCCACATACTCAGCTTTAGTTGTAGAATTAGCCACCACTGTTTGTTTCTTGCATTGCCAAGATATCAACCTGCTCCAAGAAACTGACATCCACCAGTTGTGGATTTCCTATCAAATTTATCACCTCCATAATCACTATCTGAATATGCAATCAGCTC
The DNA here is from genome assembly GCA_025667525.1 of Glebionis coronaria. Lineage (NCBI taxonomy): Eukaryota > Viridiplantae > Streptophyta > Magnoliopsida > Asterales > Asteraceae > Glebionis > Glebionis coronaria. The sequence goes on from CM046881.1 coordinate 30,856,685, forward strand.
CAATGGTGAATCCTTTGGGTACCACAAACCAAGACCAGGATAGCATCTTAGGTACCTAAAGATCCTCTTCACATCATAAAGGTGACATTCTTTGGGAGTCACTTGATGACGTGCACAAGCACACACAACAAACATGATGTCAGGTTTGGAAGCAGTAAGATACATCAAGGATCCAATCATGGATCTATAGTGCCTGACATCAACATCTTTCCCATCTCCAATCTTTCCCCAAGGGTGTTCTCTATCCATAGGAGTAGTAGCCCTCTTTTCATGTGGAGAAAATCCAAACTTCTTCAAGATCTCAGCAACATATTTATCCTGGGAGATGAAGATACCATCTTCTTTCTGCTGAACTTGTAAACCAAGAAAGAAGTTCATCTCCCCCATAGCACTCATCTTGAATTTGTCTGTCATAAGCTTGGAGAAATCCTCACTCATCTTTGGATCAGTAGACCCAAAAATGATATCATCAACATAGACCTGGACAAGCAACACATCCTTGCCTTTCTTCTTTGTAAATAGTGTCTGATCTATGGTGTCCCTCTTGAACCCATTGTCCACCAAATAGGTAGAAAAAGTACCATACCATGCTCTTGGGGTTGATGAAGGCCATACATAGCCTTTTTGACTCTATACACTTTATCTGGATGCGCTGGATCCTCAAAACCAGGATGTTGCATTACATATACTTCCTCAACAATGGTGCCATAGAGAAAGGCACTCTTGACATCCATTTGATAGACAGTGAAGCCCATGTAGGATGCATAGGCTAGAAAAATCCTTATAGCTTCAATCCTTGCAACTGGTGCAAAGACTTCCTCATAGTCTATCCCCTCCTCTTGTGTATAACCTTGAGCCACTAACCTGGCCTTGTTTCTGACCACAATGCCTCTTTCATCTCTTTTGTTCCTGAGAACCCATCTTGTCCCTATAGGTCTGACATATCTAGGACAATCAACGAGCTCCCAAACATCCTGAATTGCAAATTGGTGAAGCTCATCCTGCATTGCTTCCACCCAACTTGGTTCTTTGAGAGCATCAAATATTTTCTTGGGTTCCTTTTGTGACAGAAAACAGGCAAACAAACATGCTTGCACAAGAGGTGTATCAACCTTCTTGTGTATATTGGCAATAAACCCACCAAGACCTTGATGAGATCTTCTAGTCTGAACTGGAGTCATAACATCACCAATGATCTGGGAAGGGGGGGTGATTCTTCATTGTGGAAGTGAGAACTCCTCCTTCAAAAAGTTTGGTGTCCTCAACCTCACGCTCCATATTTCGAATATCTTCTTCATCAGGCTCTCCTTCATCAACGTGAGGATGAACCTCTTCATATAAATTGGAAGGTTCACCTTGTTCAAAATTGGAAGAGAAAAGATGTTCAGTATTGTTGTCAACGCCTGAATCTTGTTTGTCAGCGCTTGGGCTAACAACGCTTGAAGTGTGATTGTCAACGTCTGAACCATCAACGTCTGAATTGGTCTTGTCAGCGCTAGATTTGCCTTTGTCAGCGCCTGAAGGACCATGCATGTTTGTATCTGGTGGTACTTGGAAACCACCATTATCTTGTCCAGCAGCAGCTGCAGCAAAAGCATCTGTCCAAATGGGAATTGTGACATATTCCAATATAGGAGATGCCTTTTCTGCTTGTGATCCATCCTTTTCATGAACCTGAGTACCTGAAACATCAACAACTTTTTCCTCCATAACATTTGAAGTTACCTTCACAATGTCTGGATTAGTGACAGGCATATAATTTAAAGTTCTAGATAAAGGTTCCAAGTCAAACAACCAATTAGGACCACTTTCAGGATCACTAGGTTTATTCTCTAAAAACCTAACATGTACTCTTTCAACTATACGTTTGTCCTCTTTAAGATAAACCCTATATCCATTGCTCTGCACTGAGTACCCAATGAAGTAACCCTCATCACCTTTTGCACTAAATTTCCCTAAGGCATCACTAGTGTCTAACACTACTACATGACAACCAAAAGGTCTGAGAAAACCAATATTAGGTTTTCTTCCCCAAAGTAACTCATAAGGTGTTTTGTTCTGAATTTTGTTGACCAATGCTCTATTTTGCACATAGCAAGCTGTATTAACATCCTCAGCCCAAAAGGCTATAGGAAAGTGAGCATCAGCCAACATTGTTCTGGCTGCTTCAATTAGGGTTCTATTTTTCCTCTCAGCAACCCCATTTTGTTGTGGGGTTCTAGCAATACTAAATTGCCTTGTAATTCCTTTCCTGGCACATAAATCATCTAGCTTCTTATTCCTAAATTCTCCACCATTATCACTCCTAAGCATTTTAACCTCATTGCCAGACCTCTTCTCAATCTGAGTGATAAAATCAATTAGAACATCAGCTGTGTCACTCTTCATAGCTAGAAAGAATGTCCAAGTAAACCTAGAAAAGTCATCTGTGATAACAAAGCAATATGACTTACCATTCAAACTTTCTATATTTGTTGGACCAACGAGGTCCATGTGAAGCATATGAAGAGGTCTAGAACTAGTGTGCACCTGTTTGGACTTGAATGAGACCTTGTGCTGCTTGCCTTTAAGACATGCAACACAAGAGTAGTCATTGTGGAAGGCCTTCTCAGGTAAACCATCAACTAAACCAAGCCTCACAAGTCTATTTATATTTTTAAAATTTATGTGCCCTAGTCTTCTGTGCCACAAATTACTCTCATCTACTGAGGCCTTAGCATAAAAACAGGACATATTATTATTCATTTTAATCCCATTTAAATTCACATTATATATGTCCTTATGCCTAGGTGTTCTATACTCAATATATTTCTCATCAGGGATCTTAAAATCCTTGCTTAACACCAAACACTCAGTATCAGTAAAAAGAACTTTATTTTTGTTATCACAAACTTGTGATACACTAAACAGGTTGTAATCAAGTTCTTTTACCAGGAAGACGTTCTCAAAACGCAGATTCTTGGTGAGAAGGGTTCCTTTGCCTGTGATAGTACCATATCTGCCTCCAAAGTAAACCTTATCACCATCCTTAATGGGAGTGAAGTTCGTCAGATAGTCTTCCTTCCCTGTCATGTTCCTTGAGCATCCACTATCCCAATATCCTTAATCATTGACATGTCTTTGAATGCCCTGCACATAAAGAAAACAAATTAGTTTTCTTTGGGAACCCAAGTCTTAAAAGACTTGGATTCATCTGGTTGTTCAATAAGAACAGACTTAGTTCTCACAACAACCCCATTCTCATCCTTCTTAGGATGAAATACCCAGTTAACCCCAATAGGTTTTGTAATGACCTTTGAAATGTAATTAAATCTGTTGTAGGTCATTGAAATCCCATTATCATTAGGGTTTTGATCTTTCTTGGGTCTCCATGTTAAGCTTGAAGAAGCTTTAGACCCCTTACCATGTGGTTGCAAATATTTAGGTCTGATCACGTTTCTGTCAGTGTTAGAATTTGTCCTGTCAACGCTGAAGTTACCCTTGTCAGCGTTGAACCTAGGGTTTGCTACATAAACCCATTGCCTATTAGACCAGGTGTTTGTCTTTTGAAATGGTCTTTGTCCATGAGTGTTAGACCCTCTAGTAAAGAATGGGGCAGGTCTAATCAATTGTGGACTTTGCTTCACACAAGGTTTGGGTCTGACAACGTTTGACTTCCTAACAACGTTGACTTTGTTCCTGTCAGCGCGGCTTTGGGAGCGTTGACACACTTGTATGCCAAGTGTGAAAAGCTACCACAAGTGTAACAAGCTTTTCTAGACACAACCTTAGGTCTAAAAGAGAAGAAGCCTGTTCCATGATTGCTAACTTGGCTCTTGGGAGACCTAGTATTCCTATACATCTCTGCATATTTAATGGTAGGTCTTCTAACAGTGTTTGAGCCTAGGTCAACAGCTTTACCAGTGATTGGGTTAGTAACCTTAATGGGTGGTGACTCATTAGGACTTTCACATAGCAAGCCACCTTTGACAAATAAAGTAGGGTTAGCCTTCTTCCACTCATTCAGGTCAGTCAGTTTTTGTTGATACTCTTCAACTGGAGTGACAACTCTTGGTGAAGGAATGAATTCCTCCTCTTGGAGCTCTGGCAAACCAGTCCAAGATAGGTCCTTTTTTGGACACCATAGAAGTCACCAGCTGGTGGTGGAACCAAAGAGTAATCATTCATCCCAATCCCAGTCATGTCCTTAGGATCTCTTTGTTTACCCACACATTCTCCTAGGGTTTGGGTGGCTCTATCAAATCTTTGAATTTTAAGGCCAACATTATCTTTATTCTTAATAGCCTCATCTAACTTAGCCTATAACTCACCATTAACTCTTTCCATGATGTTTCTAATATCCATACTAGCATCTAACTCATGTTTTAAGATATTGATTTTATCTTTTAAGTCAAATTCCATTTTCTTATATTCAGAAACGGTTTTCTCAGTTTTAGTAAGAGCTAGTTGGTAATTAGACATTTTGAATCTTTCAGTACTCATATCATCTATAAATCTTAACACCTCTTTGTTAAGTCTTTCAGTATTTAACCTACAACCTTTGTTAAAAAAGCGTCATCATATACCTCATTATCAGATGAAGAAAAGGAGTGTGCCATGAGAGCATATTCAACATGCTCTTCTTCTTCAATATCAGCAACCAAAGCTTTGTCCTCTTCAACATTCTTAGCCAGATAGCTCCAATCCCATCCCATACCATCAATTCTTTGAACTGCAACCATGGCCTTGGAATCCTGAGCTTTAACAACTTGACTTGAGGGTTTACCAGCATCAGATCTTCTAGGAGATCTGCATTCCCTCATGAAGTGCCCCATATGATGACAGTTGTAGCATTCAACTTTGGATTTATCAAATCCAGCTGTGTCTTTAGCATTGAAGGTCATCTTCTTCTTAAACCTTCTGTTCCACCTATTTGCTCTTATACTAGCAAGAGCCATGTTCCACTTGATGTCCATCTCTTCCAAGTGCTCATCACTTATCTGCTCAAGGTCCTCATATGTAATCACTGAACCATTGGGCAAAGAAGCAATATAAGCACAAACAGTATCCAAATCCAAACCAGCATGTTTAACTCTTGGGGAGTCACTCTTGAATGTGTCAGCGTCTGAATAGGAGACGTTGACAGGACTTGTTCCAGCGCTGACATATGATGATCCAGTAACTGGATGCATGTAAGAGTCCTTCTGATTGAATTGACCTTCACTATGAGAGAAGAAGGCCATGTTGCTGTTGGTAGTCTTGCTTCCATGCTCTAAAAGAGTTTCATCTTCCAACAACCTTAGTTTGTTGTAGATGTCATCAAACGAGGAGCTTTTGTAAGTATTGTTGGCAAGAATAGATCTTGCCTCAATCTTCCATGCCTCACCAAGACTTTTAAGAAAGGTAGCATTAATGTCAACATCACCAACTTGTGTCCCCATGAAGGACAACTTGCTTGTAATGTCAAGCAATCTGCTTCTCACACTACTCAGTTTCTCATTGGGTTGAGCTTTGAAGACAGCATAATCATGCATGAGTTACTTTTTCTTTTCTTCCTTAGTGTCTGCATTGCCACCATGTGCAACTTCAAGAGCTTCCCAAAGGTCTTTAGCAGATTCATAACCTCTGTATTTATGCTGATTCTCTTGTCCCAAAGAGAGCTTCAGGATATTTAGGGTTTTCATGTCAACCCTTCTCTTTGCTATGTCTTCAGCAGACACAGCTCTACCATCATCAGGTTTTTCCTTCTTGTCAGCTTCTGAACATCCAGCAACAGCTGTTCTTGCAGCAATAGCATTAGCAATCTTTTGAGCCTTATTGAATGTGTTTCCATATTCAATAATCTCCTAGAGTGTGTAGTCATAGATCCCTAGATATTGCTCAAAGTTAAATTTCCACTGATCAAAGTTGGTTGCATCAAGCATAGGAATCTTGATGTTTGGTAAGGGTGAGGAGGAAGAGTTGGTGATTTCTGGAGTTGACATGATGTTGTTAGGGTTTTTGAGAAAATTAGGGTTTTGGTGATTTCTAGGGTTCTTGTGTTCTTTAAGATCAAAAGTTTCTCAACAAGCTCAGATACCACTTGTTGATCCCAAACTTAGATCGATTAGCTTTATGTATACGATATTAGATCAAGTAATACACTTAGAGAAACCTTTGTATATGCTTATGAATCTAAGTGTTATGCGGAATTTAACACTTAAACAAGAACACACAATGATATAAACAAACTTTCACTTTGATTATCAATATCAAACTTGCTTACAATGAAAGTAGTTTACGAATGAAAACTTATATAAAACTTATATGTAACATTAACCTAAAGGTCTTCTTTTATAGACATAAGAAGCCTTGTATAATAATCTACGTATCAGCTATTCTAGGTAAAGATAAATATAGAAAATACATTGTTGTTCCTATCTTTACTAGAACTATTCTAGAATACAATAAACGCGTAGAGTATATCTCCCATCAGTGCTTGTTTTCAATGTGTCAACGCTTGACTTTATCTTGTCAACGCTTGAGCTGTCAGCGCTTGTTTTGTTCTTGTCAACGCTTGTATTACTCTTGTCAGCGCTCAAGTGATCTGGCCTTAATTTATTCCCAACAATGTACATAAGGACTAATGATGCGCTGGTGAAGAATCTTCAGAGTCAAATCATCAACTTAAAAGGTGACATGGCGAAACAAGGGAATGATCTTCGAGCCGAGCTTAGGAATGACATGCGAAACTCTTTAAGTAGTTAAACGAATGACTTAAGGGATATGATGGCTAGTTTCTTCCCAAGTAATCAAATCTTTGCTTCGGGTTCTATTCCGAGTAACACCGTTGCTAATCCAAGATGGGAGATGAAAGCAATCACCACTCGAAGTAGAAAAGGTTTAAAGGAACCCGAGATTCCTACACCTACACCGGTGATTGTGACAAAGGAAAACGAGCCCCCTTCACCAATGCCTCCACCTTCTACTTCTACCCCTCTACCACCCAAGGATGTGAGTGAGAATTCCATTCTAAAGCCTTCATCTCAACCCGATATACCTTACCCTTCAAGGTTGAGGAAAGATAAGTTGAAGAACAAGGATGATATTCAAGTTTCGAACTTTCTTAAAATGTTTAAACAAATGAATTTCAACATCTCCTTTGTTGAGGCTCTCGCTCACATGCCTAAATATGCTAAAATGTTTAAAGATCTTCTCAGTGATAAGGAAAAACTCCTTGATATTGCTCAAACCCAACTTAATGAGAATTTCTCCGCGGTTCTCTTAAGGAAATTACCAACCAAACTTGGTGATCCGGGTCGCTTTCTCATTCCTTGCAACTTTCCTGGGGTAGAGAATTGTATGGCCTTAGCCGATCTAGGTGCTAGTATCAACTTAATGCCATTAAGTGTTTGGAAACAATTATCTCTACCCGAGCTAGTCCCCACACGAATGACATTGGAATTAGCTAACCGTACGGTTGCTTATCCGGTGGGGATAGCCAAAGATGTCTTCGTCGGTGTCGACAAATTCACTTTTTCGGCGGATTTTGTTGTCGTTGACTATGAGATGGACCCCTGTGTTCTATTAATCATTGGACGTCCATTCTTGAGGACCGGCCGCACTCTCATTGATGTAGCCGTGGGCGAATTAATCATGAGAGTTGGTGACGACAAAATCGTCTTCAACATGGGTAAACTTTCTAAGCAACCTTATGAACACGAGAGCGTTAATTTCATTGACGTACTTGATGAGGCTTGTGAAGAACATTTCAAAGACGCTTGTAAAAGTGTTTTTCTCTTCTACCCATTGTTGAAACCGTTTCCTCTATTGCTACATCATTGAATCCATTTGGAGAAAGTGATTTCCTTTTGAAAGAATTTGAAGAAACTTTAGGGGATATGGACTTAAAATATGACGATTCTCCCTCCGATTGGGATGAAGACATCCGTACCATTGAGAAACTTCTCAATGAGGACCATATTTCTCCACCATTCCCTAAGGAAATTGCTAATGATGATCCGAATTTGACTAAGCCTTCCATTGACAATCCTCCGGATTTAGAGCTTAAGGATTTATCGTCTCATCTTGAATACGTTTTCCTAGAAGACAATAAGAAGTTACCCGTCATCATTGCAAAGGACTTACAAGAGGATGAAAAATCTCGACTTATCGATGTGCTAAAGAATCATAAGAAAGCAATTGCTTGGAAAATTTCCAACATTCGCGGAATTGATCCTAACTTTTGTACTCATAAAATTCTCATGGAAGATGACTTTAAACCCGCAATCCAAAGCCAAAGAAGGGTTAATCCAAAAATTCATGACGTCATCAAGAAAGAAGTTATCAAAATTCTAGATGCCGAAATGATTTACCCTATTTCGGATTCGCCATGGGTTAGTCCCGTCCATTGTGTGCCTAAGAAAGGCAGAATAACCGTTGTTACCAATGAAAACAACGAGTTGATTCCTACTCGACTTGTCACGGGTTGGCGAGTTTGCATAGACTATCGCAAGCTCAACGATGCCACCCGTAAGGACCATTTTCCTCTTCCTTTCATGGATCAAATGCTCGAGCGTTTAGCGGGTAATGACTATTATTGCTTCTTAGACGGTTTCTCTGGGTATTTTCAAATTCCCATCGATCCAAAAGACCAAGAGAAAACCATATTCACTTTTCCTTATGGAACATTTGCTTACAAAAGAATGCCTTTCGGCTCATGCAATGCTCCTGGGACTTTCCAAAGGTGTATGATGGCCATCTTCCACGATATGGTTGAACAAACCATGGAAGTCTTTATGGACGATTTCTCGGTATATGGTGATTCTTTCTCATCTTGCCTTGCCAATTTAGAACGCATGCTTAAACGGTGCGAAGACACTCGTCTTGTTCTAAATTGGGAAAAATGCCATTTCATTGTAAAAGAAGGCATTGTTCTAGGTCACAAAATTTCCAAAGCCGGTCTTGAAGTCGACCGTGCTAAAATAGATGTGATTGCTAAATTACCTCCTCTTTCAATCGTGAAGGGTGTGAGAAGTTTTCTTGGTCATGCGGGCTTCTATCGCCGATTCATTCAAGATTTTTCTAAGATAGCTCGCCCGATGACCCACCTCTTGGAAAAAGATACTCCTTTTATCTTTTCTAAAGAGTGTATTCTTAAGGATAAATTAACTAAGACACCGGTCTTAGTTACCCCTAATTGGGAGTTACCTTTTGAATTAATGTGTGATGCTAGCGACTTTGCTATTGGAGTGTTTTTGGGACAAAGAATCAACAAACACTTCCAACCAATCCATTATGCTAGCAAGACAATGACGGGGGCTCAATTGCATTACACTACAACCGAAAAAGAGCTTTTAGCTGTTGTATATGCTTTTGAAAAATTTTGCCCCTATCTTGTCCTCTCCACCACCATTGTCTATACCGATCATTCCGCGTTTAAGTACTTGTTAGCAAAACAATATTCTAAACCAAGACTTCTTTGTTGGGTTTTACTCCTTCAAGAATTCAAAATTGAAATTCGTGATAAAAAGGGAGCAGAAAACCTAGCCGCGGATCATCTTAGTAGACTCGAGGATCCTTATCAAGGGAACTCCCCAATCAAGAGATTAATGAGTCTTTTCCCCTTGAGGACTTGATGTATATTAGTTCCAACCTCGATGATACCCCATGGTTTGCGGACATTGTAAACTATTTAGCGGGTGGTATTCTCATGGAAGGGTTAACGTCCCAACAAAAGAAAAAGTTCTTCAAGGATATTAAGCACTATTATTGGGACGACCCTTACCTTTTCAAACAATATGAGAATCTTGTCATTCGTAGGTGTGTTGATGGGCTGATAGCTTTACTAATCTTGGAAACTTTCCATAAAGGACCAACCGATGGTCACTTTGGCCCTAACTATACCGCGAAGAAAGTTTTCGACTCCGGATTTTATTGGCCCACCATTTATCGTGATGCACACGAAATGGATAAGCGTTGTGATGCTTGCCAACGACAAGGCAAGATCACACATAAAGATGAGATGCCTCAAAATTTCATCTAAGAATGTGAAATATTTGACGTATGGGGCATCGACTTTATGGGGCCATTTCCATCATCCAAAGGGAACAAGTAAATCCTCGTAGCCGTTGACTACGTATCTAAATGGGTTGAAGCAAAAGCTATACCTACGAATGATGCAAGGGTGGTTGTGAACTTTATGAAACAACTATTTGCTCGATTCGGTGTTCCTCGTGCTATCATTAGTGATCGTGGGACTCATTTTTGCAATGATCAATTTGCTCGAGTCATGGCTAAGTATGGTGTCAATCACCGACTTTCCACCGCGTATCATCCACAAACTAATGGTCAAGACGAGATTTCTAACCGTGGACTTAAGAGAATCTTAGAGCGTACTGTGGGAGAGCATCGTTCCTCATGGGCCAATAAGTTAGATGACGCTTTGTGGGCTTTCCGTATCGCATATAAGACACCTATTGGTTGCACTCCATATCGTCTTGTGTACGGAAAGACATGCCACCTCCCCATTGAGTTGGAGTATAAGGCTTATTGGGCCTTGAAATGGGCTAATTTTGATATCAACAAAGCCGGTGATCTTAGGAAGATCCAACTCAATGAACTTAATGAATTGCGGAATGAGGCTTATGAGAATTCATTGATTTACAAGGAGAAAACCAAGCTCATTCATGATTCTAGGATTAAGAACCGAGAGTTACACATAGGTGATCAAGTTTTACTCTTTAACTCTTGGTTAAAAATCTTTTCTGGAAAGCTTAAATCTCGTTACCGTTGCCAAAATATTCCCATATGGTACTCTCGAGCTCGCTCAACCAAATGGGCCTAATTTCAAGGTGAATGGACAACGTGTTAAGTTGTACTTTGGTGAGGAAATCTCTAATGAGATGATTCCATCCCTCACCACGTTTCCCTTGAATTAATTCTGGGTCGAGTCAGGTGCGTGACTCGGTTAACAAAAACAAGCGCTTCTCGGGAGGCAACCCGTTGATCTACCCTTTTACCTACTTTTCATCCTAAGTGTAGGGGGAGCTACGTAGGTGTTTGTTGTCTTGTTTCTTATGATGTGCAGGGATTAAAGTTTCAAAGATCACTTTTGATGATATTTGACGACTCGTGATCCCGTGTACCCGTCTTCCTGGTTCTATCCTAAACTCTTGTGATTCAATATTTTATATCTTATATGTTGACATTGAATCACGATAGTTGTCTCTTCCTTAACAAGATTTAAACAACATGCACAATGTCCTAAGTGTAGGGGAGTTTACTCCCACATGCGTAAACATTGAGGACAATGTTTATATCAAGTGTAGGGAGGACTTCTATCGAAGTTAAGTGGGCTTTTCCATGAACTTGTCCTCATTTTAACCTGAAAATTGATTTTTCGACATTTTTCAAAATTTTTAATCTATTTTGGCCTAGTAGTTTTTCCTTTATTATCGTATTTACTTTCTTTGCTGAGAATAAAGTTAAATAAAATGGTTTTAATTTTTCAACGTCATGAATCTTTTGACTCAACCTGAGTTTACTTATCCAAGTTTACTCTAGCTAGTATCCTTAACGTGTTTAAATTAAGTTTTGCTAGGCTTTTATATAGGGAACTTTAAAACGCGAAAGTATTAACTCTTACGGGTTAAGAACAATAAATTTTCGCAAGTTCCTATAATTGATCCTAGAAAGTCGTTTATCAAGGGAACTTTAAATTGCGAATTCTAAACTTGAAAAAGTCTAAGAAGACGCAAGATCCTATAGATGACTTGTAAACCCAAAACTTCGATTTAATTGGCTAAGCATCCACGAGTCTCATTCCTTGAGATTTTAAATTGTGGAGAACGAGAGATGACAGAGTCAATTATAAGTTTGGTATTCTTTCATGAATTTATGTGAGTTAATTATGAGTTTTTTTTCCTATCGCTTGTTAATAAATATAATTGCAATAAATAAGGTCGTACGATTTGAAAAGTTACTTAGCTTCTAGCCCAAGATAGTTTAAAAGTTGCTCGGTATTAATTAGAGTTCATAGCCAAGGCATAACTTACTGAAGCGGGATGCGAAGATTGGCGAGTCCGAAAAGGCCCTAACAAGGCATGAGGGCTACATTTTGTTGCTAAAGATCCAAAGTGATGTGAAGAATCATTTATCAAAAATCAATATGAAGGATCGAGACACACGACGAAAAGCAAAAAATCCCCTAAAGATCATGGAGAAGTCTATCCGAAAAGACCCTAACAAGGTATGTGGATAAATAGATCCAAGTCCGAAAAGGAGGCGGATCGTTGTATATCAAAATCCAAAATAAAGATTGGAGAAAAATGAAGAAGTCGTTGTCAAAGTATGAAGAATCTCTCAAAAAACTTCAAGTGAAAAAATTCCTATTATGAAGAAAAGACCATTATTTCAAGAACGTCTCTCAAGATTCAAAGTATGAAGTCAATGCCAAATATCGGTCCGAGAAAGGTCTCAAATCGTGAAGCGAGTTATGCCAAGATATGAACTTTATGAGGTCCCAAGAAGCAGTTTTAAAAGATTTTGTCCTTTAGCTAACTATTGATTAAATCGTCCTACGTTATTTTCGGCCTAAATAAACTATCGAAATAAGTTAAAAATGCATCCTCGTGATCATTCAAGACAAAAATAAAATATAAGAGATACACCTAGGAATAAGGGAGTCCAAGTAAATAATTGAGCCACATGAGTGCGTGTTAGCTTACTAACTTATAATAACAATGATCTCGTTTTTAAGTTTGGTTTGGGGAACGTGAAAATTGAGGGTGATAAACATTCATGACAACCAAGACCCCAATGTAAGTCTTATATTTCTTTACTTGTTATCTTCCTTTAAATATTTTGCAAATTTCTATCTTTTTAAGTTTCCTTAATGTCTTGTGTTTTAATAAAGGCAAAGGTGGGTTAATTATGACGGGAAATGTAAACTGCGCTTTGAAATTAATGTATTGTATGAGGACATTGCAATGGTCAAGTGTAGGGGATTTAATAAGTGTGAAAACACTTATCCTTTTACCACTTAGTTATAATAAAAACAAGACCAAAACGTGTATTTTATGTCGTAAAAGTAGGAATTATGCGTGGTTTGTGTTTTTATTGTGTTTTAGGGCCAAAAGATGTAAAAGGAAGAAAACACGGGCTTTCACGGGCTTTTATCGAAGAAAAGGACGAAAGACAAAGTCAAATGGTCAAAAGTGAAAGAAGAACGGAAGTCAAAGGCCTATTCTGAAGATTTATCGAAGAAAAAGTCTAAAGACGGAAGTTTGGCGAAGTGGAAGAACCAAGTCAACTAAATGAAGAAATTAGAAGACGAGTTCATATTATCATTCGACTAATCCCAAGACAAAGTCGAGAAAGACGAGTCATTTAAAAAGACGAGATGACAAAAAGGAAGAAAGAATGCAACACACCACACCATCCCTTCTCCTATAAATACCTCCTAATGCTTCATTAGGAGGGAGTTAGTTTTTTTTAGTTAGTCACTTTTATTTTTAGTTTTCATATCTTTAGAGAGAAGTAGGTGTTTCTACTTTCTCTCTCTAGATTTCTTCATTTTTCTTTCAAGTTTTAAGCTTTCATTTAATCTTGTATTTTGAATCATTAATCTACAAGTTCAAGTTTTTGGTTTTTATCATCTATCTTATTCTACCTTTCTTGTTCTTGATTTGATTTTGATTCAGATCAATGATGCATCTTGTTTCAACTTGATGTTTGTTTGATTAAAAAGTATATATTTTGTTCCTATCAAAGTTCTTATACGATTTAAACTTTTAGCTTATTATGCTTTTTGGCTTATTTCGTGTTTAGTATTTCTTTTTAAGTGTCTTCAAAAGTTTAATCTTTTTAAAGTTATTTTATAAAATCTTGCCTATTTAAGTGTTTGAAAGTTTTTAAATTTGTGCTTTTTTAGACTTAGTTAAGTTTTTTGGTAATTGGTTATTGTTAAAGTGCCTATTCGGTTATTGCTTATTTGCTTTTTTGTGTACCGTCGTAATATTCTAAGGTTTTACTTGTTCCGATCTATTTTCGTGATCGCATCAACCCCGGGGGTTTCTACTTGCGATCCAAACTAAGATCACTCATTAAGATCACTGAGTAAGATCACCGAGTAAGATCACTGAGTAGGATCACTGAGTATGATCACTGAGTAAGATCACTGAGTGCGATCACTGAGTGCGATCACTGAGTGCGATCACTGAGTGCGATCACTGAGTGCGATCACTGAGTATGATCACTGAGTACGATCCAAGAGTACTTATTTTATTTCCTGTTTTATTTTAAGTTTTCAACTTAATCTTTTCCCGCCATTTTTACTTAGTGTTATTTTAGATTAGTTTTATCTTAGTTTTATACTAGAGTCGTCAAATTTACTTTTATCCGAGTCTTAACTATTTTTCGAGTTTAATTTTAAATTGTCTTTTCTTATTTTACTTTCAAATTTACTTTTAATTTAGTTTTTAATTACTTCTATTACCTTGTCATTTCAGTTAATCTTAGTATTGTTACCTTGTCATTTAATTTAAAATAGATAATCAAAAGCTCCCCCTTTTAGTGACCAAATACGATAGTTCCACCTTAAACCGTGATCAATTCGATTAGATACCGAGACGATTGAGTACACATATGCAAAATCAACATATCAACCCCTCTTAGCCTTAAAGAAACTACGAGTCTCCCCATTAACCGAAACAGAGAAGGATGCAGTTTTTAGGCAGACCATGATCCAATGAATCATCACCGGGAAAAAACCAAACCTCTTTAAACAGAATTCTAAAAAATCCCAACTAACAGTATCATAAGCTTTTTGGATGTCAATTTTAAAAGCACAGTTAGTGACACCCATATCCCAATTATATCCTTTCATAAACTCTTGGGCAAGTAAGATGTTATCACTAATGAGTCTACCCGGGATAAAAGCACTTTGATTTACATCAACTAAGTCACCAAGCACAAACTTAATCCTATTTGTAATCACTTTACAAATGGTCTTATAGACAACATTACAACAGGAAATGGGTCTATAATTAGTATCCTTAGCAGGGGATGCAACTTTAGGAATAAGGGAGATGGGATTAGTATTAACCTGACCAAGTAATTTTCCACTGATGAAGAATTCTTTGACCGCAACACACATATCACCACCAACCACATTCCAAGCAGTTTTAAAAAACTTTGAGGTAAAACCATCAGGTCCCAAAGCTTTGTTATCCTCAATGCTAAACAACGCATCTTTAATCTCAACATCAGAAATAGGCTTTATAATATTAACAGAACGCTCCACATCCAACTTCTTCATAAACAAACTATCAGGGTCTTCTATGGGTATAACTTCATCACATTTGCCAAGAAAATTTCTAAAATGTTTAACAACCATATCAGCCACCTTATCAGCGTAACAGGCATTACCTTAATCATCGTAAACCAACTGAATTCTATTACGGCTAACTCTTCCTCTTATTACATTATAGAAGTAAGCACTATTAGAGTCCCCTTCTTTCAACCACTCGATCTTTGTCTTCTGCTTGAACACTTTCTCCTCATCTAAAATAGCCTCTCTATACTCTCTAACACAAGACCTCTCCTCATCACGAAGAGAAGTACTATTAGGATCTTTGTCTAAAGCAATTTGAATCTCTTCCAACTTACCCTTCCACTCCTTAACCTTAACAAACACGTTAACATTCTTTTTGTTAAGAAACCTTAAATCCTTCTTTAAATTCTCCAGCCTTTTCACAAACTTATACATAGCAAAACCCTTAACCTCTAGACTCCACTTCTCCTTAACCAGATCATGGAACTCTTTTTTATCAGTTAAGAAATTCATAAACCTAAACGCCTTGACCTTAAATATCTGAACCTCAGGAATACATAGGATAGCCGAACAATGATCAGAAGACATGTACAACATAAAATTAGCATAACTAGCCGGGTACATATCAATGAAATACTTGTTCCCCATAATCCTGTCTAACTTCTTGAAAACACCATACTCTGGATTCCTCATACGCTGAACCCAAGTATAAAACATGCCACACATATTTATATCCTCCATTTCAATCTGCTCAACACATTCCATAAAATCACGCCTTTCATCAAACCTAAGATAATCACCACTAGAATTCTCATTGGTCTTGAGAATAACGTTAAAATCACCCATCATAATCCATAGGAAATCCTTAACAACTAAAATATGATCAATAAGATTGCTCCATAATCTTTTGCTAGGGTTAAGATAATTCTCCCCATAAACTATTGAAACAAAAATCTTAACATTTTCTTTAATAAAAGTAACCAAGAAATGCATAACTTGGCTACTCTGAGATAGTAACTAGGCAATGACGGCATTAGTGTTTCATCCCACCGCTATACGGCAACCTTTACAGCTGTCCATAGTGTTAGATACCCACGACCACCCATCAAAAACCTCATCACAGACCTTGTTGACAAATTTCTTCCTCAACTGAGTCTCCACAATTCCCATAAAACAATACCATTATCTCTTATAAAACTCTTAACTTCTAACTGTCGAAGGGCATTACCAATCCCTTTGATATTCCAAACCCCTAGTTTCGTACACATAATTCAACAGGTTGGGGTGGTGTAGTCATACCCTGCATCTGGCACAAATCTCCATCAATAACATTCGTAGGAACATTACTTGCAACAAATTGAGCAATAGCACTCAAATCTACTCCAACATCTTCCACCATATCATCATGTTTCCCATACTTAGCTAAATCCAAAGCCAACGTAGAAGCTTCAGCACCAAAAAAAAGTTTATAAAACTCAAGTTTTACCTCAGACCAAGAGTTCCACTCAAGCAATGAAAATTCCTGTTTAGTACGGAAAAAAACCTCCATCTCAGCATACTGCTTCCTTAGCTCTAAAACTGTGATCCTCTCCACCTCATCAGTATACAATTCCTCATATACCTCTTGAAACGCTTCATTTTTAGAAAGTCCTTTCTCTACCATAACCGCCTTATATCTCTTATCTGCTCTACTTTTAACCTCAATGGCTATCATGTTATTGCTATGCTAAATTTGTTTATCTAGCACAACAATACTAGCCGCAAGTTCATCCAAAGAGGCCTTCCTAGTAACATCTTGCATCTTCTTGACAAAATACGAATTCAACTCCTCATCCCACTTTCTTCTTTCATCAGTCGAAATATGAACCTCTTTTTCACACGCCATGTCAATTCTACTCCTCATAACTTCCCAATCTAAAACCTTGTCCACAACCACCTCACTTGATGATGTAGCAAACCTATTTGCAGATTTAACATTCACAGAAACCTTCACATTTCCTTCCTTGTTGTTAAAACTCCCATCCTTATGCATACCAGCCATGCTACCACTCTTATCAACTTCCATTCTAGTAACTCCCTTTACCTTAGGTATGACATTCTCTTTATTACCATTAACATCAACTGTATTCTTCTTAACATTTGGTCTCTGAATATTCACTTCCCTATACAACCTTTGATCACCAACCCCTCTTCCACCTCTACCCGTATTTCCTCTACCTCTACCATTGAAACCCCCTCTGCCATAACCATCAACCATCCTATTCATTTTCCCATAAGAAGTACTCCCTTCATTAACATAATTCTTCTTATTCCCCACAGTCGTCTACTCACCATCTTCCTCATTATGAACTTCCTCATTAACCACAGCCTTACCCTTATCAACAACTTTTGCCTTTCTCAATGACTCAATAACACTTCTTTTAGTACAATATTCATAAAAGTGTCCAAAAACCTTGCAATGCGAGCAAACCATAGGCCTCCATGGATATTCAACTCTAAGGTCCATAGACTTGCCCAAACTCTTATATGTAACATGAAAACTCACTGGCAAGCCTCTATTAGCCTCTACCTCTATCAACACTCTAGCGAAACATGCTCTCCCATAAGCCTTATCACACATAAATGCCGTAATTCTATCCATGATAATAGGAGTACCCACACAACTAGCTATCTTACTTATACCTTCATTATTCCAAGCCTCAAGAGGGATGTTCTATATTTTAACCCACAATGGAACCTTAGAAGGTTCAGGTTTCACCATACATAAACCTGGTTCCCATTTTTGCACAAACAACAGAACATCATTAACCATCCGTGGCCCATTTTCTAGTATAAAGTTCATCCCCTCTGAAGGTCTACGTAATTAATGGCCTATTCTATATCATAGATTTGATGGATTAATGTGGTTGATTGATTGATAAATAAAGAAGAAGATGAAGGAATGAGATGAGGGATTAGAGAGAGAAAGGAGAGAAGGGAGAGAATTAGAGAGAGAAAATAAAGATGGATATGATTAAGTGAAAAATGACAATCAACAACCCCTCCTAACATGCTAGGAGGGGATATATATAGCCCACCCTACATGTGGGCTATATGGACTATACATAAGATAAATAGATCACGAGCCCATTACATAATTATCGTTGGAGCGACCGATCCTTCATAAATACGTAAAAACGTATTTCTAACAATCTCCCCCTAAGGGAGGTCGCTCCAAGAAACAAAGTTCTAAATAGTCTATAACTCGTGATCTATGCTAACTAAGATGTGACCGAGACTTTATTGGGAAAAACGTATTTCCAACAATCTCCCCCTAAGGGAGGTCACATCTTTTTACAAAATCTTAAACCTAGCATCTATGCTTGAGTCTTCGATCTTGTTCTTGTGAATATGCTTGATGTGATCTTTGACTTTAGTCTTGAGCATGTTTCCTTGCCTTGACCTTGTGCATTCTTCACTTGTGATATTTGCCTCTTTGTGACTTCATGTTCCACATACTTATACTTTTAAATTCTTGAAAGCTTCAGAGTTTGATACAGCGGAAGACTTGACCTTCAGGCTTTCTTGAATTTGTTGAAGTACTAATTGTATGTAGTATAAGCATGTGGTGACGACTTCTTCTGGATTGTACACCGCAATGCCACCTTCTTGTTACGCTGCATAAGACAGTTAGCAACAAAACAATATACACGGATGAAATGGCCTTGAACATTTCATTCTAATTCGGTAGCAATTTACCTCCGGTCGGTGAAGACCGTTGGACGATATTAAATATCGTACTTGTGGCAGGTAGTTTCAATAAAGAACCTCCTTGACAAGATTTCGCGGGTAAACCCGTTCTCTTTACTCGACCGTCCAAAGCTGACTGCGAACGTAAAGAGTGGATCATTTGGATAATATTATCCGCATGATTTGAAGCCGTCAATTCATGTTCCTGGAACAAGTGAAGTTCAATTAAGAACCGCACCATCGTTGCTTTCCAGTTGTCACTAGCTTGATTCATATAGAATCTTGCAAGTTACCTACCAAGTGCTGTTTGATGTTAACACTAGAAGGATTTCTATTCGTCACTGTAAATACTTAATAGTATTACTCTGAATGTTCTGGCAAGATCATTAAGATATTGCGTAGAGGCCTGGAACGTGTTTAAATTCATTTAAGAATTAAACCACTGTTGCTTTCCAGTTATCACAAGTTTGATTCATAAAGAATCGCACAAGTCACCTACCATGAGCTTTTTGATATTCGCTCAAGAAGGATTTCCATCTTCATTGTAAATACTTTCGTATTACTCCGATGTTCAGGCAAGATCATGATGATTTTCCGTAGGACTCTTAAGATCTTTCTTACTTTTCACAGTGTGTGAAGAAGCAAGGAAATATGAAAGTGTGTCCTAATGAGATATTTGATGATCTCAAATGGCTCTAGACTCGATCGTGCATTTTGGTTTTTAGTGATCGGAGGCTGGAGAGGAGTGCCACCTTTTCAATACCAGTCTATTCGGAGTGAATAAACCAATAGATAACGTGTTGATCTCCGTGTGATTAAAACAAATACCTTTTGAGAGATATTTGAGTTAGATGGGAAGGGTTGTGCATTGCATCACTGGGTCCATGACGTCTTTCTTCAATATCGAGAATCATTAGCAAAAATGACCTCAATAGCATATGTATTGACCCGGTTTCTGCCTAAAGTTGTAAGGAGGGCTTCTTTCTTTACACCCTTTATCTTTACATTTCTTTTTCATTCTTCAACCCCTTCAATGCTTACCAATACGTCATCACTAGCACCTTGTTGTGATTGTTCCAGTGCTAACTTAAGTACTTGGTCGGCATTCAGCTACGTTCACAATCTTTCTCCATCTTTCCTAAGGACTACTATTTCTAGCTATGGAATGTCCTTGGGAAGATTCCTCCGGTTCTAGAGAAATCATTGGACTTTAACCTATCCTACCATCCTTATGTCACCACAATCTTCACCGTCGTGAATAGAGATGTTTTGGGTAAGTGTATGTCACCATGAAATCCATTTTGAAGTGCAAATCCATTTTGCTCCCCCTTAACATATGCTACGATATCCGAAAACATTTTGCACATGTCGGGATGAGCTATCACGTTAAGTCAAACCATTTATGATTGATCATATATTAAATCACATTTTCTCCCCCATATTAAAAATATTAACCCAATCGATGTTTTTAATATCAATTGATTTAATAGCATTTTAAGAAAATTTGGGAAGAAAAATGCAAGTCCAATTATCTTCATGAATTACACAAGCTCCCCCTCAAATTAATGAGGGTGTGCTGAAACGTAAAATAAATACCTTTTAAACACAAGTGTAAGGTATTTATCACGTGCAAAGATCATATATGATAATGAATTCACAAGATTAATAATTTACGAGGTAGGACCTGAATGATGGAGAACATCATATGAAAGAATCACATGGTTCTTGTTCACGAATGTTGATCTCCTCGTCACGTTCCCGAGAAAATTAATTCCCGTTGTTGAGTCAAAGCTTTCCGGTGAAATGCTTGACTTGATTATGAAAAGCGGGTTGCTATCTGAAATAATAGCAAACCATTTTGAGCATGTTTTAAAAGTTTGAACTTCTGCTCGAACTTTATTTACAACCCCGTGTCATTATTGAATGACATTTCTAGGTTCGTAAATATTATCGATTCCAGAAGACATGCTCTTTTTATCAAAACATTTTTGAACACACAATTTTGAAAGATTTAGAAAAACCTTTTGAGAAATTCTCGAAAAATTGTGTTCAAAGTTTTGAAAAACAATTACTTGAGCTTAAGATGTTGAATATCTTAAAAGCGAGCTCAAGTCCGAGAAGTTGTGAACTTCCCGTTGATAAGGATAAGTTTATCATCGGCGATAAACTTTCCTTTTATCTGAAGAACGAGTCCTAAGCTGACATTTACTTAGAAGTCGTGTTCATGAGCTTGAAAACTTTGACTGTTTTAACGGAAAGCTCATGACCGAGAAAGGTTAATTTCTCGTTACGAGGAAAAGTTCTCTTAGTTAAAAGATACACTTTCCTTTATGAGCTTAAAACTTCGAATGTTTTAATACAAGCTCATGACCGAGAAAGGTGAATTTTTCGTTAAGAGGATAAGTTATCATAAAAGATAATCTTTCCTTTATTTTAATTTCGAGTTACAGTCTGACATTTAACTGTAAGTCATATACACGAGCTTAAAACCTTTGAATGGTTTTAATGTAAGCTCGTGTCCGAGAAAATTTAATTTCTCGTTGTAAGGATAAGTTTATCATCGGCGATAAACTTTCCTTTATTTGAAGAACGGGTTACCATCTGATATTTAATGATAAACCACATACACGAGCTTAAAACCTTTGAATGGTTTTAGGATAAGCTCGTGTCCAAGAAAACTTAATTTCTTGTTAAGAGGGTAAGTTATCGTTGCGTGGATAAACTTCCCTGTCTCTGAAGTCCGGGTCGTCATCTGTCATTTAACGAGGAGCCATTGTGCATGAGCTTAAAAACTTGGAATGTTTTTGATGTAAGCTCATGCCCGAGAAAAATTAATTTCTCGTTTTTAGGATAAGTCATCATCGGGATGAACTTTCCTGTCTTTTGAGATCGAGTTACAGTCTGTTATGTGACTGTAAGTCCTTGTGAGCTTTAACCATGAATCCCTGAGATACTAGTTTCTCTGATATCTACTTCTTCAGCAACCAAACTCTGAGAGTGTCCTTAGTTTAACGGTATACAACGATTGGACCGCTTCGTTCTTTTGGAACATCAACTTTGGTACCTGCATTCTCATTAGGAGTTTGTATACTTTTGCATGGATTAGCGATATCTATTTTAGAAGCACTTAGGGGTTCACGGTTTTCTGTTCTTGTGTCAGAGGTGGCCTGAAGGGATGATTCACTTGTCTTAGTTGGCAAACGTTTCCTTTTATAGAAAATCTTAAGTTCAGGCTTAAGTGATGTATCATCCTTTGCAATTTCCTCCCTAGTAGTCTTAGTAGAATCGGAGACTATCCTAGTTAAAGGGCACTCGTTTCCTATAAGAGTGAAAGTTCTACCAGTGGGGCGTCACATTTTACCAATGGGTTTGATTTTAGCGATCCAGTGGGA
This sequence comes from Glebionis coronaria, assembly GCA_025667525.1. Taxonomy (NCBI): domain Eukaryota; kingdom Viridiplantae; phylum Streptophyta; class Magnoliopsida; order Asterales; family Asteraceae; genus Glebionis; species Glebionis coronaria. The sequence goes on from CM046881.1 coordinate 30,879,098, forward strand.
TTTAAGTCTAGCACGGGAGTTCACCTCATTAAGCAATTTTTTGATACAGGAATCATGATTTGCCGTAAAGACACATTTTCTACATGTTTTACAGGTAGCATATTTAATGTCTGAATAATTCCTAGATGATTGATCGATGCTCCTAGGAGATGACATGCTACGGTTAGCAGTGTTGGGTAATCTAGAAGGCATCTGACTAGGTTGGACATTGCTATCTCTTACACGTGTCTTTTGAATAGCTTCCCTTTGACCAAAATCATGGCGCACATCAGTTGAACTAGTTCTAGACGTGTTTATTGAACTATTCTTAGAGGAACTAGGGGCAATCATGTGATGAGGTCTTGCTAAAACTGATTTAGTCACATTAGGCCTAGTTGGTGAAGTGACTGTTCTAGAAATATGTCCCAAATCAACTTGGGAGGCAAACCGCGGTCTCGAGGATTGGGGTCGCTCGGATCTAAATGCAGTAGGTTGTCTGACAATCGGTTGTCTGACGAACTGATTTGTAGGCGGTTTCCCCAAGATTGATGGTTTTTCAAGCTTAGTGTCCACACTAGGTCCTCTAGTATTCCTTAACTCGTTTTTCAATGCAGCTATAGCAAAAACCTTTTCCTGTACTTGGGCCTTTAATGTTTCATTTTCTTTGAGCACGTTATCTTGGAATGCCAACTTAGATTCAAGCAGTTGAATTTGTTTCAAAAGATTATCCTTTTCAGCTTTAGAATCTAGAACAGTTTGATCCAATTTTCTTTCAAGAACAACGTTTGACTTTTCAAGTTTTTCAAAGTATGTTTCAAATTTGTCCGTTTTCTTAGAAAATTCAAGTTTGGCATCCTCAAGATCTTTTGATTGCCGAGCTATGATCGTTTCGAGCTCTTTAATCTTGGAATCAGAATCAGTTAACGAGGCAGTTGTAAAGCATTTATCATGATGTACTATAGCATTTTGAACACTTTCTCCCCCATTATGACTCACATCGGATGAATCAGAAGTGGTATTTCTATCACTCTTTTCCATCCCATGTTTGTCATAATTAGGTTCAGAATTCTCAATATGCGGCATGTCATCAGCATATACATCATAAACAACATTACATTGTACCATGTTTGCAGGCGCTTCGTCATAAACGGGTAAGGTGTCAGCAAAAGAGATCTCGTGAACAGTCCCTGACGTGCCACTGGTATCATGTTGTCCTCCTGATTCCGTGCTCTTGGCATCGATAGGCTCCAAGTTTTCAACCGTATGACCAGTTTCCTCTTGCATCGAAGAGTCTTGCACTCCATTATCATACCCTTGCTGAAGTCGAGATATTTCATAAATCGAAGACGAGACCGATGACATGAGTTTCAAAATTGTATCACGGAAAACTCGAAGCTCGGTATGTGTATCTCGAAGAAATGAATGGCAAATCATTGAACTTTCAGACTTGATGATATTGAATTGGAGGAAAGGCGTGAGTTGTGTCACAAGAGCCTTATATGCAAGAGCCGATGCAGAGTGATTAAAGTTGCCACGGTTGAGTTGCTCGGCGAGTTCGGTTAAAATGGTGAATATTGAGTCGATGAATATATGACAATCTTGTCCAAAGATAGTCACAAATTCGCTCCCTCCTTGAATCCTCGAAAGAGTAACAAGATGAGACTGAAGCATTTGAAATGAAGTGATGCCACTTTTCATAACTTTGTTGTGCATTGAATGCGATTCTCCCTTTTGACATGTCGAATCGAACAAATCCATTAAATATCGATTAAAAATGACGTGGATGTTGTTGTGTTCAGGATTTTATAATTCGTGAAAAGACCAAGAAATTGAAACCCGCAAGATTTGACAAAACCAACAAAAGATCCGTAAAAAGCTGTAATTCGGTTTTGGTAAGATGTAACGTTTTCCCGTCACCTTGTCTCGTAACTTTTTCGTGACAATGCCCGAATAAAAATCAACTAATAAATATTTATACACCAAAATTTGGAAATATAGGAAAAATAAAAAATAAAAGGATAAAATAAAATAAAACTATAAAATAACTACTATTTTACAAACACCACGTCACAATCTTTCACGTCAAAATTTAGTATGATATGCAATTTTAGAAACAATCTAAAAAATTCGAAAATAAAGTCAACAAACGTGTTAAGAAAAACTTCTCGTTTACACGTGGTGGAAACCTAAAACGTGTCTAACTTTTGTACCTCTCTTGGATTCTCCGTCCCAAAATCTATTAAAAAATGTTCCCAAATCACCAAGTGGCCAAAAACTAAATATAACACAGTCTGTTGCTTTTCCCTTATATCTCTCTCTCCTCAAACAAATCTCTCTCTCTCAATCACTGATCTCAAAAACCTTCAATCTCGAGATCTCCGTTTCATTGGTTACCATCTCCAATCAATCCTTTTAATCTCACCCCAATCACACCGAATCTGTTCCAATCTCCAATCTCATATTAGACTCCCTTTAATCAATTAAAACCGAGCCTAATCCCATCAAAATCCTATGTTCCCTGAAGTACGATTCTTCAAGATCAATTAAGTTTGGTCTCAGGTAGGTTTTATTTTGATTGCATGTTGGTTAATTGAGTCCCTCTCTCATCTGTTCGAGTCTTTCTGTCGTGATGAGGTTGTTGTGTGAGTCTGGTATGGGTGAGTTGTAAGCGAGGGTGAGGGTGTTTGGAGTCGTGAGGGGAGAGTGTTATGAGAGACGAAAGATGTTGACGAGAGATTGTTTGGTTATGTGTGTTAGTGTCGAGTGTGTGAGTCTTGTTTGATGGTGTTTTTAGTCGAGAGAGAGGGTGGGTGGGTAAATTGTGTGAGTCGAAGTCGGTTGGGTTTAGTCAAATCTGTGGGTGTGGTGTTTGAGTGAGGATCTAGTTTGAGTCACGTTGAGAGGTTGGGTTTGTTTTGTGTCTGAGTCGAAAGGTGGTGAGACGAGGGTGTTTTTGGTGAAGTGTTGTTTGTGTCGAGGGTCTGATGTGAATGTCTGTGTTTGTGTCAAGTCAAGATTTTTTGAAGAGGTGTTGTTAAGTCTGTAAATAGGCAGAAGGGTCGAGAGTTGAGGGTGGGTAAATGAGTCGTGGGTTTGGGTAAATCAAGAGTGTGATGTGGGTTTGAGGAAAGTCTGGTGTTGAGTGTGAAAACCATTTTAGATTGAGGGAGTTAAGGTGAGACAGTGTGAGTCGCGTCTGGTCGAGAGAGGGAGTCGAGGGAGTCGTTTTGGGGGTGTAGTGTGGTTTTGAATCGAGTCTCAGAAAAAAAGGTGTTCGAGAGGTGTGAGTTGTGATAGGTAACCAGTTGGATTCTTAAGTTGTGTATATTTTAGATCGATGAAGGTTTTGTGGAAAAACTGAGATCGAGTGTAAAAGTCATGTGGGTTTGAGTCTTTGTCTAGTATTGTGTGTCTGATGAGTCGAGGCCGTTATGTTTGAATTGGATTCATTCGGAACTTTTCATTCATTCAGAAGAGTTCCGAATCGGAACATTTCCTTCACCCGGAACTTTTTGCTTCACCCGGAACTTTTTCTTCACCCGGAAGTTTCGTTCACCCGGAACTTTTGGGTTTGATTCGGAACTTTTGGTTCACTCGGAAGTTTCGTTCACCCGGAACTTATTCGTCCGGAACTTTTTGGAGTTTGATTCGGAACTTTTAGAATGACAGATTTGTTGGGACAAAGTTTGGACAGTTAGGATTGGACAGATGATACCAGGACAAAACTTGAAACCCAGATATAATAAAAAAAATTATATATAAAAACTGGTATATAAAAAAAATTTAAAAGGATTATATAAAAAAAACTGATTATAAAAAAAATAAAAGATTATAGAAAACTATATGAAAAACTGGATAAAAACGAAAATTGATAAACTAAAATCAATAATAAAAAAATTAAAGTAGTAAAATTGATAAAAAAAAATAAAAAGAAAATAAAATTAAAAGTTCAATTTAAGAAATTCAAACAAAAAGGCAATCAAAATAGAAGGATTTAATCAAAAAAAAAAATACAAAATTAAAAAAAGAAAAACACAAACTTTTATTAAAAAAAAACAACTTTTTATAAAAAACGCAAACTTTTTAAGATTTGATAAAGAAATTTTTGATTTTTATATAAAAATTTGTGATTTTTTATCTAAAAAGTAAATAAATTTGAAGATTTAATATGATTTAACACATAAAAACACAAACTTTTTATAAAAAAATACAAACTTTTTATGATTTAAGCATGATTAAATCAAAACCCACCAAAATCAAAAAATAAAACAAGAATAAACCAAACTAACCATGGCTCTTGATACCAATTGAAGGTCTACGTAATTAATGGCCTATTCTATATCATAGATTTGATGGATTAATGTGGTTGATTGATTGATAAATAAAGAAGAAGATGAAGGAATGAGATGAGGGATTAGAGAGAGAAAGGAGAGAAGGGAGAGAATTAGAGAGAGAAAATAAAGATGGATATGATTAAGTGAAAAATGACAATCAACAACCCCTCCTAACATGCTAGGAGGGGATATATATAGCCCACCCTACATGTGGGCTATATGGACTATACATAAGATAAATAGATCACGAGCCCATTACATAATTATCGTTGGAGCGACCGATCCTTCATAAATACGTAAAAACGTATTTCTAACACCCTCCTTCGACTTAAATTTGAAAAAGTATAAGCCACATTCATGAGTAACCACTTCTACAAAATCATGCCCCCTCCACATTCTCCTCAAGTGACCCATAATGTCCCTATAACTCATCTTCTCACCCACAAAATACCCAACAAGAGTCATTACCCACTTCTTACTTCCCAATTTAATAACACGGTCCAAATTAGCACTAATTCCCCCTTCTCATTGACATCAACAGGAAACAACTTAAGCTTTGTACTAGTACTCTCCACCATACCTTGAATCTCCTTCAAAAACGCATTAGATATCCTAGCATCAGTATTTTCTCCCATAACAGTATCACCACTAACCACATTTCCTTCACCACTCTTACCATTACTTCTATTCTTAGGCAAACTCGGCCACTTCTCATCATTGTTAAACGAGAAAGTAGCGTTTGCATTATTTCCTCCATCAACCAACTCTTCACCCCTTTTAAGAATCCTAGGACCATCATTAACCTTAATCCTGTTTAGAATAGGGTTTTCACTAACAGGAACCGGCATAGGTCCTAAGATACTATCATTACTAGCACTAATACCCTCATTAACTACAGAACAAAAAGTAATACCACTTTTATTATGATTAGCCTCATTCAAAATTTGGCTTACCATTTCATTGTCAATACCAGTAGGGATCTCACCATCTATGGCAGCCTCACTTACACTTCTCGAATCCAAACTATGAGTCTCTTAGCACGCAACAGAACCACCAGCATCACTATCACCCTCAACATCACATCCTTTAATATCCTTCCCACCATAGTTTTTCTTAACCCCCTTTTTATAACTAACATGAGAGGGTTTAGAAACCTGCTGATTTTGCGTATTCCTAGTGAACAAACCCGTCTCCTTGTTTCGATTCCTATTACCCCTCTTAGCACGAACCACATCATCCGAGCCCCTAGGTGGGACTTGAACAATACTAGGGTTTGGTGGATCTTGTCATGATAGAATGATATTGAATCAATTAGAGGAATAGAAGAGAAGAATCATAGTGATATAGGTTATATTAATGAATGAATTAATTGTCCGAGGAATGATAAACAATAGATGAGATTGTATGTGTAACGGTTATCAAACCCAGAACAATGATAACTAATTTTTAAAATGTCTAATGAAATGTTTAATGAAGGATTTTATATGTATAGATAGATCAGGAACAGTAGAATCAAAATCCAAAATAAAATCAATGATCCATTGGTTGGATCAAATTTAGATGGAAGATTACTTAATAAAATTTCAAGGTTTTTAGAGAGAGAAAAAAAGGTAAGAGAGAAATAGCATGAGTTTCTTACATGAAATGTCAAATACTAGTTGTTTAGTTTTGTATATCATTCACCTTTTTAGGCTTCTCAAGGATAAATAATATCATTGTTGTTTTGACAAAATAACGCAGCGTGTTGTTAGAGCAAACTAATATCTCGACCGTTATATTATGGTGTGCCACTGATATGTTGTTTGTCCGGTGCATTCACAACTACTTCAAATACTAGCTGACCAACTTTTACAGCTGGCAAAACAGGACAAAAACTAAACAAAATAAACTCCTATGTGTGTTTTAACTATCTAGAATCCGTGGAAATTGAGTTTTACCGGATTCTATGTGGTCTATATTGACTGGAAATCCAAAGTCCGGTTTTTGCTTGGGTTTGGATGATTTTGGCTGGTTTTGACATTTTTGGCTGTTTTGGTCGGTTTTGATTAGTTTTTGACCGGTTAAGTCACTTTTTACCAAAGGTTGCCAAGCTAAAACTTACTCCTTGTTTCAAGATTTCATTTTCTTAGTCGTGATCTTGAAATAGAGTCATGTAGGACATGTTATGGCCTTTTTATTGCAACCCATGCTTTCTGATAATTCCAATCTAAATTTGTTTTTGTGTGTTAGCGATTATGTTTGGGACTCTATTTCCTTACCATATGGAACTATTAATACTAACTCCCTTTTCTATGTTTTTGTATATGTATGTTGTATATATGTGTGTTTATTTTGTGAAGTCGAAGCACAATAGATTGTAAGTAACTCTATAAATACATACACAAATAAAGAAAGAAAAGCGAGTTTAATATGAGGCCAAGAGCAAAGATCAACAAACTAAACTCCAATCATTTTTTTTTCTTAAAGGTAAATTTTATCAAGCAGGAAGAAATGTAACAAAGAATAAGCACAAAGACTAAAAAACATTAGGACAAACCCTTAATAATTATAGCTTTGGCATCAAAAAACAAATGGCAATGGCAATGGACAAGACCCATGCTCATTACATACAAAATACCAAAAACAAAGCAACTAAAAACCATAGAAATTCTAGCTACTATCCAATACACTTGATCCCAATTAGCAAAGACCAAGACCCTGCAAATCAATGGCACACCAAAATACCAACCCTTAACTCACATGAGCAGTCCACTTCTGAATCCATGAATGCCCTAAGTTCAGACCACAAAGGGAAAAAACTAGGAACACCCAATCCATCACAACAGACCACTCACCTAAGCTAAGGGAAAAGGCAGCAGGCACAAGTAAACCTGCTAAAACCACCATCTAAAACTGCAGAGGTAAATAGAGAGTTGCCAGTATAGCAGTCCACATTCCCTTGCCTCCTCAAAACCCCAACCAAGTAAAACCCAGTGGGAAACCTTGGAAGGGGAAAGAGTACAACAAGAACATGGACCCTCTCACTATGATGCATAAAATACCTATATAAATGCTTATGGATTCATGACACTAACCAAGCATAAGGTATAAAAGGGAGGACTAAGCATGAAACAGGCTTGGAACCTAAAAATTGTGCATATGGTTATATCAAAGGAAAGAGAACCACCCTAGCATAGATGGCACATCTCTCAGCACACTCTAGAAGGGATAGCGTACTTCCATGACATAACCATACATCCACTAATAGTACATCAAGCCTGCACCCACAACATCCAAACAGTCCTCCCCACAGCTCCCAAAAAACTGGGAGAAGATGACATAAGGTAGAAAAGAACATACCTTTAATAAGCAAACTTGCAAGAGTCCATATCTAGGCAGAGATGAACCCAACATCTATTACACGCCCATAAACCAGTCCCAGCATAGGACCAGAACCCCCAAATCTCAACCTTAAAATCTCTCGCCATCAATATCCATAGGATCAGAAAAGAACTCATCCCTTATATCCTTCAAGGAAGTATCAGCTTTATCATTAGCTAAAACAGGGAAATCCCAAGTCCTAGCAGCAAGTAAAGCTTCCGGAGTACCTTTAATAGTAAGACTACACATTCTATTCTTAACAGATAAGATGATAATCCTAAACAGTTCATCCTCAGTCCTAAAACTCTTCTCAAAAAATCTAATGTTGCGCTCCTGCCATATGAAGTAAATAGTAGCACCTAACACTAATCTTTGAATTATACTCCAAACTGAATTCCTAGCAGGCATATTGGCAACAAAAGGAAATAACTTGAGGCGAAGAGTTAGGGAGACCATTAAGGTTCGACATACCTTTTAAGCGCTCCCAAAGTCTTCTGGTAAAAACACACTTAAAAAATAACTGTGAGTGCGATTCTTTGCATGTAACACCCCCAAATTTATACAACTCAGTACAGCGGAAGACTAGTTGGTGTTACGGGATAGCACATTACTCACATCATAGACAACGCATAAAAATCGCGTCGTTTATTGATAAAGCATTTCCATTCATAAATATCAAAGTTACATCGGTCCCAAGTCATTATATTTTACACAGGTTTTACAAAGTATTTGAATGGAAAGTATTATTTAGGTGCGGGCCATGAATTCTTGTCGTCTTCCCGAGAATTACCTTCAAGTACCTGAGATAAGACATGTTAAAAGAAAAGGTCAGCGATAACGCCGAGTGAATTCATAGAGTTTAATAAATTCCATCAATATAATATCAGTATAAAAGTATTACTGAAAATCATTTTGTACAAATCGTTTTGATAGGCCATGAAATAGCCAAAATCATTTTATACAAATTCTTATCGAAGATCATAATATAGGCATTTGCCTTAAAAATCATTATACGAGCCAATGTCGTAAAAACAATCATACAATACGTCTTATGACGTTGTATAAAATCAAATAAAAACCGTTATATGAATATGGTTATGAAAACCAAAATACAAACATAATATCAATAGTATGACCCTGTATTGCTAGTCAGGCAATACATCGTAATTCGGAGCGTCTATTAGTATTTCGTTAATTCGGATTATTATAAGCCGCATGACATTGTTACCTTACTAAACCAACAACGGGTAGCTAACCCGATACAAATTTTGCCCATCTAAAGTAGCGTGTCGTCACAAAGGTCACGCTATTGAAATCTTCTCATACATAAATTCGCTTACCAATCAATGTGGCACGACGGGGATCAACCGTCAAGGCGCGAACTGGGGTGATCGTCCCCAAATAGTACTATTAAATGCATAAGCGTCTACCAACTCCCGGTAGTTCACAATTCATGCTAATGGGACTTTTAGTGACATAACCTAACTTTAATAATCCATTTAATTTCATCTATCGGGTCCATTAATCATTTATCGGGTCATACAATCGGGTCATTCAATCATTCGGGTCCAAAATCAATAAACAAACAATCGGGACAAATGGTGTCCTATTTTATAAAACTAACATGTTATCTCCCTCGCGGGTTTATAAAACATTTATAAAAACATTTAAAAGAGTGCGAGGCTATGAACTCACGTTGATGTGGGAAGGCGGGTTATCGGCAATTCGGACGTATGGTACGCGCTTCAATCACGGAAACCTAGACAAATAATAATCGGTCTTAGACGTTTTTCCAATGACTTTATAAAAATAACATCTATGTATACATATGATGATTATATATATATGATAATCAAGTGGGTTTACATATTCTCGTTTACTCATTTTTAGTGTTATATGTCGATAGCTTTTATACTAGTTTACTAGTTTTACCCATTTACGTGTTTTAGGTCCAACAAGCTTATTATAAGTTATTTAACTTATTTTAATCTCTTTTATACCTATATTATCAGTATGTGTACTTTCCATGTTGGGCCCAAATGGGTTAAGCCCAATAATTTCTTTTTACAAGTTTATATCTTATTTACTCCAATTATTAGTCCAATATGTTTACTTAGCTCGTTAATGTCCGTATGCCCTAAAGTTCGGGTTTTATCGGTTTTTACTTGTTATACATGTTTATATATCAGTACATAAGTTTTATAAAGTTTACATTAGACGGGTCCAACCATCTAAGTTTTATTTAACAAAAACGTTAATTTTACGGCGGTAGCCGAAAAAGTCGTAAAAATCAAGTTTATAGTTTTATAACTTATAAGTATTATTTCACTACCATTTATATAAGTTATTCATCTATTTACCCTTTTACATATTTATATAAATAAGTTTTATAAGTTAGTGGGTTTTTATTTTACATTTTATATATTAAAATGTGAGTGCTTATATAATAGTATTATTCTTTAATTTCCAAAAAATCTGATTTTTAACTTCATCTTCACCAAAACTGCCATATCTTGAGTTCTATATGGAGATAGAAGCTCAAATTTTTATCACATAAACTACATGATATGTGCTACAATTAACTCTTCTATAGCTACTGTTGAATCATCTTCTAAATATTTTCTAAAAATCGTCCAAAACAGTAACTTCAGATTTATACCCTAAACTTGTTTTGATCATATCTTACTCATTATTTTGATTCCATTGTATGGCCAACTCTCACATGTGTACAAGACCCATAGCTTAATGTAAATAGATTCTACTTCATCATATTATCAGTCCATGACCTGTTTATTTACTGTTTTATACAGCCAACATATTTAGACAAGATTTTAGACTTGTTTCTTATAGTTTTTCTTCTTTTTATCCATGATTATCAACAACAAATCCCCATATAACATTTTTATCATCATATAATCATCATAAATATATACAATAGGAAATAAAATACATGTTTACATAATCAAAATAACAAGAAGTTGAGGAGGACAATCTTTATACCACCAACTTGATGTAGGTTATGAGTTTGGCATGGTTTTTGATGGAGAAACTTGTGCTTAGCCAACACCATCTTCAAGAACTCCAATCTTCATCAACTCCTTGTGGAAAATCAGCCCCATGACACCATGAAAACTCCTTCATGGATGTTATAAGTTGCACCAATCTTCATCTTTTTGAATGGAGATTAACATATGTTAATTATAACATATGTTCTTGGTTAAATTTGGATCAATTGGTGGTGTTTTTGGTTAGATATGGGACGGCATAAGGAAGCCAAGGGAGAGAGAGAGGAGTGGTTTGCATGTAAGAAATGGATGAAGTGGTTTGAGCTAGTTGTTTTTGAGGTGGAAAGGCTTAAGATGTAAGCTAAGTTACACTTGTAACTAGCTAGCTTAAGACTTAACACCAAGTGTGTTAAGGTGTAGTGTTGTGCCGGTTTTGAAGTGGGGTGGGACAAGTGTCCCACTTGTCTCATCCCATTTATTTACGGGTACTCCTCGATTCTAGTTTCCTCGATTTGCGTGCCCTCGGGTCGTTTTACGAAAAACGTTTTTATAAATTATGAATCGACGTCACAAAACGAATCCAATAAAAATTGTCTCATCAAAAACGGAGTTCGAAAACGTAAATACGTAATCCTAAGGTTTCCGGTTTAGTCGTAAAGGACGTTAAAATAAAATCGTAAGTCCTAATCTCTTCTCGTAAATTTGTGAGTTTATGAACCAACACAAATTTAAAATTCCAAAATAATATTCATGGACAAATTTATTTTCTGAAATGTCGGATTGTCACCAAAGACGGTGTATGTAAACGTAAGCACGTAATGTTGAATCCTCCGGTTTAAACGTAGTCGATGCTACTTCAAGACGTAAATCCAAATTTCTTCCCAAAAATATGTGAGTTCATTTTGTATTATTAAAATAATATTTTCAAATAATATTTGAGAATAAAATATCAATCGTAAATTGACGGATTGTCACAGCATTTACCCCTAAACAGGATCTTTGTCCTCAAATATCATCTTACTACTCGCTTCTTATAGAGTTAAAGCCATGTGGGTATTTCCTCCACATTCGGTCTTTTCTCACAAGTGCAATTCATTACAATACGCGAGTTTCAGCAAACATAACTACGGGAATAAGATCAGGCTAAATGTTGACTTACTTTCTCTATCCATGATGTTCACGGGTTTCTGATGAATGCAACTTTTCGCCGATCTAAGCTTTGCTAAGAACAATCAGATTTTCACTTGATAGATATTCCATCAAGTTCGATTTACGAAACATAATTCACGCGGTTCTTGAAGTCCTAGGGTAGATCCAGCTTATATGCCTTTCAATCCCAACTTTTACATCATCTCAGTGGTCCCATACAACGGGGACTTATATCCCATGATTTGTCAGATCATGAATTCATTTTTCCAAGTTTAAAATTTTGTGGCATAACTTCGCTACCCATTTGGCACTTCAAGATCTACATTTCCTATTCACATAACCTCTTACTCACTATCGGCAGTTAATAATCAGATCCTAATTTCAACAATCATTTCAGATCTCGCGGGTCGGGTATTTTGCAAGGATAGGTTCGCCATCATAGGAAACCTTAAACCTAAAAGACATGTCCAACTCACAATGGGTGTATGTCAGATGTCTTCATCTCAACTCCTGCTTATAGATGCTCTAAGATTTAGATCCTAACAAGATTCGATCTCAATCCTAACACGATGATTATCAATGATAATCTCTCCAAAGGAAAACGATTATACGGTCTATTACCAAAGGTCAATCATTCAAACATAGAACAACGCTTATAGTATTTTGTATCGTTACTTTACCTCGTCCCTTCGATTGGGGTGGTACATAGTACTCTCATCAAGGTTCGTTCTCAATGATTTCTGAGCAAATCTCTAGAAATTCGATGCGAAGCGAGGATCTTGATATATAGATGATCGATACAGGCACACTATGTTTACATAACTCTTTTGCATTTATCATTTACGGGAATGATATTAGCAGATTTGGTCAGTCTGTCGACGATGACCCAAATCGGATCAAATTTAGATGATGACCTTAGCAATAGCTAGACGTTTACTAATGTATGAGGCGATGTCTGCCTTCATAATTGCCATCAGTACACTTCTTCAGACAAAGATATTTTTAGTCAAAAATGACATACATATAATACTTATACTTACAAATTCCAACATAACTCTATCTCACAATCTCCATATTTAGGCAACCACAAGTGGCCTTTTGAAACATTTAATGCCATCGGCTTCTCAATTTTTAATGGTTCACATTAGCCGCGAACCTCTTTTAGTATCTATATTATCCTTCTTACAAACATCGTTTATTTTTATATCGTATTATAATTTATTTTTGCACCTTCATTATTAAGGAACATGTCCTAACTGGTTCTTTATCTTTTCTACATAATGCGTCGGTATCTATATTCACTTCTCATGATGATATAATTATCATGTTCACAATTCACTCAGATATTCTTTCTATATTATGCGTCAGAAATTACGTTCACTCTCCTCAAGAAATAAATGTCACAACCGTATTTATTCAAAAGTTCTTTCTTCATATATCCTATGTTTTAGTTTCGTCTCAACTATCATTTTTATCCGTTTTACTCAATCTGTCGTCTAAAGCGTCGATAATTATCAAAATTAATTAAATAATTATTAGTTAATTTTTATGAAGCGTAAAAGTTTTAAATTTCTTAGTTCGACCAATTATATAAAATGTTCAAAAATAAATTTGAATTTAATTAACAAGATTTTTGGTTGATTTATCAAAAATAATTAATAAGATTCGTAAATGTTTGAAAAATCTTTGTTTATACTTTGGTCAAAATTTTCTTTAGTTTGAAAAGCGTAAATTATCGTTTCAAATTTCAAATCATGGTTCAAATGGTTTCCTCAATCCCTTTTAGGTTATCTTGAGGTATACACAAACATTTACCCCTAAACAGAAGTTTAGTTAAATGGTTTGTGTATAAGGGAATAATTCCTTAAAATCCTTTGTTAAAACATTTGTCAAAACATATTTCCGTTTCTTTTTGGTAAAATCCAAAGTCTTTAAAGGGCTCTTAATTTTTGAAGAGTCAATTTATATTCCATTATCCTTTTAATCACATAGTCTAATCATGTAAAGGTTCAAGTCTTTAATCACGTGTTAATTATTCAAGGTTCAGGTTTACACTGTTCGGCCAATTCAGGGCAATCTATGAATAATTATTAACTCATTCTTATTCTTATAAACAAATATATAGTTCTTAATGATCACGAGCATGAATTTATCAAATTACAGCCTACACACGTGATTCACCAAATTTATGAATGCTACATGTGTATTAGTCAATCCAAACGACATCACGTGAAACTCATAATGTTAATTACAAGCACCGGATGTAGTGATTGGAATAGATAATCTCTTTCGCAGATGCGAAGTTGATGATAACCATGCTATGGATCAAATCTGCTAGAACCTTGTAAATGATCGAACAATTCTTCCATTTCGAGTTATGGACATCGTTTTCGATTGTCAATTTACTCAGTCACAGTAATCTATAAATATAAGGAAAGATAACACCATAGCTCTTCAGGATGACAGGCTTGGTATAATAAAATCTTTCTCCGACAACTTTCTCAGTTGTATGGTAATTCCTTTAATTTAGATGGTGCTGACGTACAGTGCACAAGCCACAGGTGCAGCACCGAAAATATAATCAATACCAAATTCAACTTGCCTTAATGGCGAAAGTATAGGTAATTCATCAACAAATACCTCCTAAAGTTTCAGATAACATAAGCATCTTCTTAATAAATTCGTTTTAAGTTCATTCTAGATTATAATATCTATGACTAATTCACAATCATTCATAATATAATTTCAATTCCCAATATAGGATATCGTCATCTACCAAGAATTATTTATATCACTTTTGATAATCAACATCTTATCATTTAGGGGAATTCTATTCGGGTTCCCATCAATTAAGACAATGCCGTCATGTCATAATCAATCAATCCATTCTACTGGCATTACCAACTTTCCAGTTTTATTGCCGTTGATAAGATGTGAACTTCTCAAAAGACTAATAATAACTCATAATCCTTCACAAATTCAAGGATACATGGAGACACAACTACCATTAAAAGAGTAAGGTCAACGCATAATCTATGCGAGAGAATTTCAAATCAGATACAGACGAAAACACTTAACGAATATGAATATATTCCATGTTTTCATAATTTGAGTACGCATTCGAAAGCTCCTCGGATCGTTACCCAGGTCATTCAAATGAAATCAAATCAAAAGAAATGATAGGAACGTCGATACATCCAGTCGGGTATCAACACTCGATAATCAGATACTTTTCCTAAGAATCTCACTACGGGAGAATTGGACAAGAATGGGTATATCAATTGTCAAATAAGACAATTTCCACAAATGAGTAAATTCAACTCAGAAGAATAGATGCTACAGGCACATATGTAGGTGTCCCTAACACTATGTCCCTATTTTTCACTTCTTGCAGATCTCATAAAATTTTAATCTTTCGCAATCTCCAAAGAAAATGTAGTGTTTATTCATTAGTTTTATGGTGACTACTAATCAGTCTTGCATAGTCCATTCCAAATTGTATGTAGGCGCGCAACTATATACAATTTCAAGATTAACGATGCAATACTCAGTTCGTCAAAACTTTATCATCATGTTTATAATAAAAACATTTTCATGCTTAATTCTTAAATAAGAATCAAGAATAAATTTACAAAGATTTTCTTTGTTATGGAAATAATTAAGTTTCCAAATCGTCTCATAAACAACTTCATTTGGATATCAATCACTTATAAATCTCACTTTGACTAATCCTTATAGTGATGAAAATTAAATTTTCTCAAAGGATACTGTTTTATCTTATACAAACAATGAGTGATCTGCAAAAGAGTGATGAAAGCTTGTTCGCCAAGAATTAACTACGATATGATAGGAAATGAGCTTAGCCAATTAATCATGAGGTTCATGATCTCGATGGCACTCAAAAGAATAATCCACAACGTAACTCGATTCAAGATGAGCACTTGTTCAATGGTTGCATCACTAATACGAACATTAGGATGAAGCAATAAAGGATAGATAACATCGATGCATGTAGAATTTAGTGATCAAAGGTAGTCTTTTCATTAATCACAAACAAGTCAAAATTGTACCGTAACACATTACGTGTCACTATGTCATACAATTCTCAGAACTCATCCTACCAACTGATATCTCAGTTAAGTTAGGGATTATTTTTAAAAGATACCACAATGAACACTAATCTACAAGAGTCATTAGGTGTCCTGCCTGTCCTGGAAGATCCATCGGTCCCAATTCAGAAGAAGATTTCTTCAATTTATTTATTGGACACTGGGCATCCTCATTAGTGGACAATGGCCTAGGAACAACCCTTAACACGAACCTACAATCATTTAAATCCTTATAATTCAATCACAGGACTCAACAACTTCCTCTTAACAATTTCTTATTCCATACAGGTTAAATTTTTACTTTATTCAAGTCTTAACCAATTTTATACTCAATTCGATATCCTACCTCATTATCCAATACTTACAACCTTATTCTTCGGCCTTGTAAAGGCAATACAATCTCAATATGAATCAACACTTAATTTCCAATCCTATTAGCTCTTACAACAACAATTATCAAATGAGTCATTAATATGAAATGACTTGATCATTCGACTAGACTTCTCGGAAAGGTATTAGTGGCATGAGGCTTTTGGGTAATGGTTCCAATAACAGCCTCAAGTGCAACATTCACCCTTTCGATTTCAATTTAAGAATTGGATGACAACGAATCAGATGACATCTTTCTAGGTGGTAACGTTTTTTTTTTCAAACTCCACTCTATAAGGAAAGATCGTCATGACATCGATATCATATTTAAATTCGCCAATTCTTTTTCAAGATCACCATCAACTAATATCTACATTTCTACGAAATTCAACCATTTGTTGGGATCATAAATATCCACAACTTGGTTTAGATCTAGGATTGCTAGAATTCCTACGAGAATAGCTTCGATTAATTTACTAGGGGATTTAGGGTTACTTGTGACAATCGACGTCGTATAAATACCTCGTATAAAAATCAAAATAATCATCAAACAATCATGTAATAAAATTACATCATATATATATATATAATCCAAGTTATATATATATATATATATATATATATATATTAAAATAACACTTCTCAGTCTTGGCCTTGTCGGTAACTCGGGAATTCTTCGGCACCGTTATAGTCAAAAGATTTTTAGACATTTTTAGAAAATGTTTATAGTTAAAAGATTTTGAAATGTTTTAATCAAAACCTTGGTTTTAAAAATCTTTCGTTCTCTATAACGAGAGCTCTGATGCCAAACTGTAACACCCCCAAATTTATACAACTCAGTACAGCGGAAGACAAGTTGGTGTTACGGGATAACACATTACTCACATCATAGACAACGCATAAAAATCGCGTCGTTTATTGATAACGCATTTCCATTCATAAATATCAAAGTTACATCGGTCCCAAGTCATTATATTTTACACAGGTTTTACAAAGTATTTGAATGGAAAGTATTATTTAGGTGCGGGCCATGAATTCTTGTCGTCTTCCCGAGAATTACCTTCAAGTACCTGAGATAAGACATGTTAAAAGAAAAGGTCAGCGATAACGCCGAGTGAATTCATAGAGTTTAATAAATTCCATCAATATAATATCAGTATAAAAGTATTACTGAAAATCATTTTGTACAAATCGTTTTGATAGGCCATGAAATAGCCAAAATCATTTTATACAAATTCTTATCGAAGATCATAATATAGGCATTTGCCTTAAAAATCATTATACGAGCCAATGTCGTAAAAACAATCATACAATACGTCTTATGACGTTGTATAAAATCAAATAAAAACCGTTATATGAATATGGTTATGAAAACCAAAATACAAACATAATATCAATAGTATGACCCTGTATTGCTAGTCAGGCAATACATCGTAATTCGGAGCGTCTGTTAGTATTTCGTTAATTCGGATTATTATAAGCCGCATGACATTGTTACCTTACTAAACCAACAACGGGTAGCTAACCCGATACAAATTTTGCCCATCTAAAGTAGCGTGTCGTCACAAAGGTCACGCTATTGAAATCTTCTCATACATAAATTCGCTTACCAATCAATGTGGCACGACGGGGATCAACCGTCAAGGCGCGAACTGGGGTGATCGTCCCCAAATAGTACTATTAAATGCATAAGCGTCTACCAACTCCCGGTAGTTCACAATTCATGCTAATGGGACTTTTAGTGACATAACCTAACTTTAATAATCCATTTAATTTCATCTATCGGGTCCATTAATCATTTATCAGGTCATACAATCGGGTCATTCAATCATTCGGGTCCAAAATCAATAAACAAACAATCGGGACAAATGGTGTCCTATTTTATAAAACTAACATGTTATCTCCCTCGCGGGTTTATAAAACATTTATAAAAAGATTTAAAAGAGTGCGAGGCTATGAACTCACGTTGATGTGGGAAGGCGGGTTATCGACAATTCGGACGTATGGTACGCGCTTCAATCACGGAAACCTAGACAAATAATAATCGGTCTTAGACGTTTGTCCAATGACTTTATAAAAATAACATCTATGTATACATATGATGATTATATATATATGATGATCAAGTGGGTTTACATATTCTCGTTTACTCATTTTTAGTGTTATATGTCGATAGCTTTTATACTAGTTTACTAGTTTTACCCATTTACGTGTTTTAGGTCCAACAAGCTTATTATAAGTTATTTAACTTATTTTAATCTCTTTTATACCTATATTATCAGTATGTGTACTTTCCATGTTGGGCCCAAATGGGTTAAGCCCAATAATTTCTTTTTACAAGTTTATATCTTATTTAGTCCAATTATTAGTCCAATATGTTTACTTAGCTCGTTAATGTCCGTATGCCCTAAAGTTCGGGTTTTATCGGTTTTTACTTGTTATACATGTTTATATATCAGTACATAAGTTTTATAAAGTTTACATTAGACGGGTCCAACCATCTAAGTTTTATTTAACAAAAACGTTAATTTTACGGCGGTAGCCGAAAAAGTCGTAAAAATCAAGTTTATAGTTTTATAACTTATAAGTATTATTTCACTACCATTTATATAAGTTATTCATCCATTTACCCTTTTACATATTTATATAAATAAGTTTTATAAGTTAGTGGGTTTTTATTTTACATTTTATATATTAAAATGTGAGTGCTTATATAATAGTATTATTCTTTAATTTCCAAAAATCTGATTTTTAACTTCATCTTCACCAAAACTACCATATCTTGAGTTCTATATGGAGATAGAAGCTCAAATTTTTATCACATAAACTAAATGATATGTGCTACAATTAACTCTTCTATAGCTACTGTTGAATCATCTTCTAAATATTTTCTAAAAATCGTCCAAAACAGTAACTTCAGATTTATACCCTAAACTTGTTTTGATCATATCTTACTCATTATTTTGATTCCATTGTATGGCCAACTCTCACATGTGTACAAGACCCATAGATTACTGTAAATAGATTCTACTTCATCATATTATCAGTCCATGACCTGTTTATTTACTGTTTTACACAGCTAACATATTTAGACAAGATTTTAGACTTGTTTCTTATAGTTTTTCTTCTTTTTATCCATGATTATCAACAACAAATCCCCATATAACATTTTTATCATCATATAATCATCATAAATATATACAATAGGAAATAAAATACATGTTTACATAATCAAAATAACAAGAAGTTGAGGAGGACAATCTTTATACCACCAACTTGATGTAGGTTATGAGTTTGGCATGGTTTTTGATAGAGAAACTTGTGCTTAGCCAACACCATCTTCAAGAACTCCAATCTTCATCAACTCCTTGTGGAAAATCAGCCCCATGACACCATGAAAACTCCTCCATGGATGTTATAAGTTGCACCAATCTTCATCTTTTTGAATGGAGATTAACATATGTTAATTATAACATATGTTCTTGGTTAAATTTGGATCAATTGGTGGTGTTTTTGGTTAGATATGGGACGGCATAAGGAAGCCAAGGGAGAGAGAGAGGAGTGGTTTGCATGTAAGAAATGGATGAAGTGGTTTGAGCTAGTTGTTTTTGAGGTGGAAAGGCTTAAGATGTAAGCTAAGTTACACTTGTAACTAGCTAGCTTAAGACTTGACACCAAGTGTGTTAAGGTGTAGTGTTGTGCCGGTTTTGAAGTGGGGTGGGACAAGTGTCCCACTTGTCTCATCCCATTTATTTACGGGTACTCCTCAATTCTAGTTTCCTCAATTTGCGTGCCCTCGGGTCGTTTTACGAAAAACGTTTTTATAAATTATGAATCGACGTCACAAAACGAATCCAATAAAAATTGTCTCATCAAAAACGGAGTTCGAAAACGTAAATACGTAATCCTAAGGTTTCCGGTTTAGTCGTAAAGGACGTTAAAATAAAATCGTAAGTCCTAATCTCTTCTCGTAAATTTGTGAGTTTATGAACCAACACAAATTTAAAATTCCAAAATAATATTCATGGACAAATTTATTTTCTGAAATGTCGGATTGTCACCAAAGACGGTGTATGTAAACGTAAGCACGTAACGTTGAATCCTCCGGTTTAAACGTAGTCGATGCTACTTCAAGACGTAAATCCAAATTTCTTCCCAAAAATATGTGAGTTCATTTTGTATTATTAAAATAATATTTTCAAATAATATTTGAGAATAAAATATCAATCGTAAATTGACGGATTGTCACATTGCAGGTAGAACAAAAATGACAAAACAAATCTGGAATATTAAGTCACTTAGATAATCTGTCCTGCGTCTTCAATCTGCATTTAATGGCCATCCAAAGAACAAATGCATGCCTTGGAATGCATTGACTAAACCAGACATGATTATGCCAAATAACATTTGGAGAGTCACTTCTAATAGCCTTCCAAACTTCGTGAACATTAAAAGCAACATCCTTACCATCTTTATGAGTCCAAAGGACTTTATCAGAACCATCTAACTCCATTTTGGGAGTAGGAATGTTAATGACTTCATTAAACCTGGAATGCCATCTTCTTGGCCAAATCCATCTACCATCAATTACCAAGTCAGCAACTTTAGAACATCTAGTAGTAGAATCATGAGCTAGAAGACGAGGATCAATAAGACTACATAATTCTTGGCCCATTGTACCATCTATCAAACCTGAAATAGCAATTTTTGTGATTGCCAAGTTTAATATGCACAAATTTCTTGACTTTGTCTCTCAACATAAGAAGCTTCTTCCAACACTAAGAGATATGTTGAATATTCTTGGCTGCCCAGAAACTATCTCCTTTAAGCCATTTAGCTTTAACCCATTTTACCCAAATAGAGTCTTTATCAATGATAATATTTCAAATGTGTTTAATCATGAGAGCTTCATTCCATTCAAAGAAAGACTTAAGCCCAAGGCCCCCTTCATCTTTCTGTTTACAGACTTCCTTCCAAGCCACACAATGCATATAACCTTTCTTGCCTTCAGCATTCCATAATTTTTTTTTGAAGACTTTATCAATGTCATCACACACTTCATTAGGTAAAACAAATATAGACGCCCAAAACACATTAATCGAGCTAAGCACTGAAGCAATCAGCTGAAGTCTTCCAGCAAACGAAAGATTCTTGTTCCTCCAATTATGAATTCTTTTTTTTACTTTATCAAGTAACACAGTACAATCACTTCTAGCTATTCTCCTAGCATCTAATGGAATACCAAGGTATCTTACCGGAAGACTACCTTCTTGAAATGGCATCACAATTTTAATTTTATCTCTATCACCATCAGGAACATTGCCAAAATAACTGGTACTTTTATCCATACTAGGCCTAAGACCAGATGAAATACAAAACTCATCAATTGCTCTCCTAAGAACAAAAGCCGATACCAGATCACCATGGCAAAACATCATGAGATCATCAGCAAAGCATAGATTAACAATACCCAACTTCTTACAACCCCAATGATATCTAAACTTCCTCTCATTCATAACATGTCTCTTAAGCATCAAAGTAAAGACTTCCATTACTAATGTAAAAAGATATGGCGAAATGGGATCACCCTGCCTAAGTCCCCTCTTAGCCTTAAAGAATCCATGCGACTCACCATTAACACAAACCGAGAATGAAGCAGATTTTAAGCAAACCATAATCAATTCCACTATAACTTTATGAAAGCCAAACTCAATTAAACATGATTCTAAAAAGACCCATGACACAGTATCATAGGCCTTTTGGATGTCAACCTTAAAGGAACACCTAGCAGGCTTCTTAATGGCTGAATATACACACATTAATTCCTGAGCTAACATGATATTATCATAAATCTGCCTACCCTGAACAAATGCACTCTGATTAGCATCAATAAGACCACCTAATACAGTCTTGATCCTATTAGTTATAACTTTGCTAATGCATTTATAAACTACATTACAGCAGGCAATATGTCTATAATCCGTAACTTTGATAGGAATGTTGCACTTAGGGATAAGCGATATAATTGTAGTATTAATTTCACCCAAGATCTTACTAGAGATAACAAATTATCTCATAGCAGCACATAGATCATCACCAATTATACTCCAAGCAGACTTGAAAAACTTAGAGGTAAATCCATCAGGGCCCGACGCTTTATCATCTTTAATGTCAAACAATACAATTTTAATCTCTTCATTAGACACTTCTCTAATTAAATGTAGTGCCATGTCATGATCAAGTTTAACCATAGACAGAGTCTCCGATAACTCAATGGGAAAAACCTCATCATCTGAACCAAGAAAGCGTTGAAAGTGTTTAACGAACTGATCAGCCACATCTTCATTGATGTACTCAACCCCTTCCTCATTTTTAACGCTCATAAACCTACTCTTCTTCAACCTTCCCATCAAAAGGTTATGAAAATATGCCGTATTCTGATCACCTTCTCTAAGCCACTCCACTTTGGATTTACGTTTGAGTACTCTCTCTTCATCAAGAACAGCTTCTTTATAACCAGCATTGAAGATCATCTCGATTTCCTTTAATTCCCCATTCTGTGGATCACCATCGAGCTCAGTCTGAACAAGTTTAAGCTCATTTCTTAACATAACAGTTTTCTCAAAAACATTACAATTCTGTCTATTCAACCTTTTCATATGAGTCTTCATGCTTTTAAGCCTTCTAGTAAAGGAATACATGGCATAACCCTTAATAGGGATATTCCAATTCTCTTTAACGACAGTAAAAATCTCTTTCTTATAAACCAGATAATTCATGAACCTAAACGATCTTCACCTCTTCATTATTACGTCACTTAGAATCAGAAGAGCTGGGTAATGGTCAGAAGTAACATATGGAAGGAATTTAGCAAAACATGTACTAAACAGATCCATAAAGTTACTATTCCCTATAATTCTATCTAACTTCTTCATAATTCCACTTTTAGGATCCTTTATTTTCTGCACCCAAGTATGAAACAAACCAGTCATAGGCAGATCATCCATGTCTAGCTGCTCAACACATTCATGAAAATCCCTGTTAGCATGATACTTGTCAGTATCACCAGCTGAGTGTTCCTCTGTACTCAGAATTACATTAAAATCCCCTAGAACAACCCATGGCTCATTATTAACAGTCGCCAAATGATCACCTAAGTTCTTCTACAAACTAACTCTATCTTTAGGATTAACTTCACCATAGATAAAAGAAATAAAGAATTTCCTTCTATCATCTACTAACCTAACCTCAAAGTGAATAACTTGATCAATAATAGACAAAACCGAAGCATGAATAATCTCAGCGTCCCATCCAACCACAATTCTACACCCTTCCTACTTTCCGACGAATTTGAAATCCAATCCCATCTATCAAATAAACTATCACAAACAGACTTGACCCTTTTCTTATTAAGTTGAGTCTCAATAACCGCACACATTTTTAAGTTGTTTTCACTAATAAGAAGCTTAACTTCGTCTTTCTTAGAGGTATCACACATACCTCTAATATTCCACGCTGCTATTTTGATACTTATTGGAAAGTAGATGATGAAGCACCATCTCCATTCCCAGATACACTCGCCATCTCTGCATCAATCGGTCCCGAAACAACATTAGAAGCATGAAATATGCATGAGGTGATTTTTCATTACTCACTTCTTCTACAATACTATCCACAAAATCCAAAACATCTTTAGCCTTATCCTCATAAGTTCTAGTCTTGTGATGAGCTCTCATAATCTCTGACCAATGGCTAACATCCCCATAAGAAGGTACTAATCCTGTCAGCAAGTATAAGTCAACCTCATAAAAATCTTTCTTTAGATTCATTTTATGAGTTTCTTCTTTCTCAGCTATCATTGCTTCATTATATATTAGATCACTAGTTTGATTCTTGGATCGGCCAGATCTAGTCATCACAGAAGACACATTCGCCTTTACAACATTATTAACGGTTTCATCAACCATTTGCTTCCTAATCTTAATATCACCATCTAGCTTTTTGATTTTATTCCTTACTAACTGAACTTTCACCTTCTTATCCAAGATTTTCCACCTGTTTTTGTAGTAACCTTGAACTTCATTAGACCATTGTTATACCATTTCTTCATCATATAGTAATCCCCCCTCAAAAGCAACATCAATATCCATCTTAATTTGATCTATCTTTCTTTTAATGCTTTCTCCATTATCTTCACTGTTATCATCCACAAGAGTTTCAAAGCTATTCTTTGTAGTAATATCATTCTTAGCTATGTGTTTAACAACAGTGACTTTAGGTTTCTTAGTAGGAACCTCATTAGCATTCTTCTTCACATTGTTGTTAGCTGGACCCATTGTATTCTGATTATTATTTCCATTCTCTACATTACCCATATTGTATCCACCTCTACCTAACATCATACCCCCTCTACCATATGGATTACCTCTACCTCTATTACTCCATCCACCTCTATTCATATTATACCCACCTCTATTGCTAAAATAACTCCCTCTAACATTGGAGCCAAACTCCATATTAGCTTGACCCTCTTGTGGCTTAACTTGACTACTACTATTAGGAGAAACATTCCTCACCGGCACAGACTGCCAGCCTTCCTTACTAGGTTTAGCATGTTCCACATTAACATCCTTACGAACACCATTACCTGTCATATCCACCTTCTCATCATCACTCCTAGCACGAACTTTACAAACCTTAAACTCATGACCGAAAACCTTACAATGCTTACAACATGGTGGTTGCCAAGCATATTCCACTCTCAATTCCATACTTCTGTTAAGATTTTCATAACATATTTCAACCTTGTCAATTAATCCATCTGCCGCATCCACTTCTACTAGTACCCTAGCAAAACTGCCCTCCCAAATCCTCTTTCACACATTGAGGTAGTGACCTTATCCATGATAACCAGAGTACCAATCCTACTAGCTATTCTGCTAATACCTTCTCTTGTCCATGCTTCAAGTGGGATGTTGAAAACTCTTACCCACAAAGGAACCCTAGCAGGTTCAGCTTTGTCCAAAAAAAATCCCCAGGGCCCATTTTTGAACAAACAGTGGTCTCTGGTCAACCAACCAAGGCCCATTCTCTATTACAGACTGCAAGCCATATTTTGATTTAAATTTGAAGAAATAGAGGCCCTCATTAACAATGACCTCAATTAGTTGATATGGTCTCCACATCCTTCTTAAATGACCTAGGATTTCTCTATAACTCATCTTGAAGCACACAAAGTATCCAACCACAGTTAATTCCCACTTCTTACTTCCTTCCTCAATAATAGGGTCCATTTTAACAACAAGCCTACCATCTCTATCAACACAAGGAACCTTCATGAGTTTATTATCATATGTTACCCCATTCCCTTGAACCGCATTACTAAACGAAATTGACTTCTTAAACCCACTATTCACCTTTTGAGGCTCAACTTGCACATCCATATCCTTAACTCCATCAGGATTACTGGCTACCCTATCACTACCAATATCTCCCTTCATAAGCCCAGTATTATCCTTAGCACTCATTTCCATCAATACACTCTTCATACTATAAACCTTAACAGCACTATTACTTTTAATACTACTAGGAACAACATTAACTAATAAACTATCATCCACAATCTTAGATTTCAAAACATTAGACCTAAGTTCAGGAAACATAGCATTAAAGTTACTAGGATCAATATTCATATCGTCCTTACCAGCCTTATCTTCATTAGTAACATCACCCTACTTGGCCACATCACCCTGCTTGGCCCCATCACCTAACACATCACTTAAGTCATCAGCAATAAAAACCCCTTCCTTCTTGTCCTTAGAGCTATTCTGAGTGACTCCTTCCTTAATATTGACCTGATTGACTAATTCTCCTAACAATTCCTCCGTAGCATGCTTCATAGTAACCCTTGGATCTGGGTTCATCATTCTGGTGGTTTGCTTAGTTTTGAGAGCTTTGGTGCTTGATTTCTTCACGGGAGGATTAGTCACTGGAACTAATGCTAGGATCAATCATGGTGTTGGATGTTGGATTAGACATAATACATAGTAGAGAGGGAAGCGGTTTAAAGGTTTGAATGAAATAGAAACAGTGGAAATGAATTAAACAAGGTTAAGTGGGAAATGGGTTCGATGAACAGGAACCTAGAAAGTATAATAAAATGAATTTAAAAGGTTGTAAATGGGATGTTTTATGGTGAAATGTTATAACAATAGAAAGGTAATGAAATGAAAAACAAGGATCTAAAATAAAATCAGAGATCCCATGGTTGGATTTTAATTAGATGATGATTCAATGAAAAAATTAAAGGGTTTTTAGAGAGAGAAAGGTATTTTTTAGAGAGAAGTCAGAGAGAAAGGTATTTTTTGGCCAGTTTTGATCAGTTTTCGACCGGGTAAGTCACTTTTGACCAAGGGTTGCCAAGACAAAACTTACTTCTTGTTTCAAGATTTCATTTTCTTTGTCGTGATCTTGAAGCAGAGTCATGTAGCACATGTTATGGCCTTTTTATTGCAACCCATGTTTTCTGATAATTTCAATCTAAATTTGTTTTTGCGTGTTAGCGATTATGTTTGGGACTCTATTTCCTTACCATATGGAATTATTAAAACCAACTCCCTTTTCTATGTTTTTGTATATGTATGTTGTATATATGTGTGTTTATTATGTGAAGTCGAAGCACAATAGATTGTAAGTAATTCTACAAATACATACACAAATAATGAAAGAAAAGCGAGTTTAATATGAGGCCAAGAGCAAAGATCAACAAACTAAAATCCAATCATACCGGTAAGGAGGTTTAACTAAATAATGGATTTAAAACATAGCTCGCCATTCAAATAGGATGAATCGTTGAATCGAATATAACAAAGTCAGATAATACTTAAGCATGAGTTTGTTACATGAAATGTCAAATACTTGTTGTTTAGTTTTGTATATTATTCACCTTTTTAGGCTTCTCAAGGATAAATAATATCATTGTTGTTTTGATCAAAGAACGCGGCGTGTTGTTAGAGCAAACTCATATCTTGAACGTTATATAATGGTGTGCCGCCGAGATGTTGTTTATCCGGTGCATTCACAACTACTTCAAATACTAGCTGACCAACTTTTAAAGCTGGCAAAACACGACAAAAACTAAACAAAATAAATTCCTATGTGTGTTTTAACTATCTAGAATCCGTGGAAATTGAATTCTACCGGATCCTATCTGGTCTATATGGATTGTAATACAAAAGTCCGGTTTTTGCTTGGGTTTGGATGATTTTGGCCGGTTTCGACATTTTTGGCTGTTTTGGCCGGTTTTGAACAATTTTCGACCGGGTAAGTAACTTTTGACCAACGGTTTCCAAGACAAAACTTACTCCTTGTTTCAAGATTTCATTTTCTTAGTCGCGATCTTGAAACAGAGTCATGTAGCACATGTTATGGCCTTTTTATTGCAACCCATGTTTTTTGATAATTTCAATCTAAATTTGTTTTTGTGTGTTAGCGATTATGTTTGGGACTCTATTTCCTTACCATATGGAATTATTAAAACTAACTCCCTTTTCTATGTTTTTGTATATGTATGTTTTATATATGTGTGTTTATTATGTGAAGTCGAAACATAATAGATTGTAAGTAACTCTACAAATACATACACAAATAACGAAAGAAAAGCGAGTTTGATATGAGGCCAAAAGCAAAGATCAACAAACTAAACTCCAATCATACCGGTAAGTAGGTTTAACTAAATAATAGATTTAATAAATAGCTCGCCATTCAAATATAATAAATCGTTGAATCGGATATAACAAAGTCATATAATACTTAAGTATGAGTTTGTTACATGAAATGTCAAATACTTGTTGTTAAGTTTTGTATATTATTTACCTTTTTAGGCTTCTCAAGGATAAATAATATCATTGTTGTTTTGATCAAAGACCGCGGCGTGTTGTTAGAGCAAACTCATATCTTGACCGTTATATTATGGTGTGCCGCCGAGATGTTGTTTGTCCGGTGCATTCACAACTACTTCAAATACTAGCTGACCAACTTTTATAGCTGGCAAAACACGACAAAAACTAAACAAAATAAATTCCTATGTGTGTTTTAACTATCTAGAATCCGTGGAAATTGAGTTTTTCCGGATTCTATGTGGTCTATATGGACTGTAAATCAAAATTCCGGTTTTTGGTTGGGTTTGGGTGATTTTGGCCGGTTTTAACATTTTTGGCTGTTTTTGCCGGTTTTGATCAGTTTTCGACCGAGTAAGTCATTTTTGACCAAGGGTTGCCAAGACAAAACTTACTCATTGCTTCAAGATTTCATTTTCTTAGTCGCGATCTTGAAACGGAGTCATGTAGCACATGTTATGGCCTTTTTATTGCAACCCATGTTTTCTGATAATTTCAATCCAAATTTTTTTTTGTGTATTAGCGATTATGTTTGGGACAGTATTTCCTTACCATATGGAATTATTAAAACTAACTCCCTTTTCTATGTTTTTGTATATGTATGTTGTATATATGTGTGTTTATTATGTGAAGTCGAAGCATAATAGATTGTAAGTAACTTTACAAATACATACACAAATAATGAAAGAAAAGCGAGTTTAATATGACGCCAAAAGCAAAGATCAACAAACTAAACTCCAATCATACCGGTAAGTAGGTTTAACTAAATAATAGATTTAATAAATAGCTCGCCATTCAAATAGAATGAATCGTTGAATCGGATATAACAAAGTCATATAATACTTAAGCATGAGTTTGTTACATGAAATGTCAAATACTTGTTGTTTAGTTTTGTATATTATTTACCTTTTTAGGCTTCTCAAGGATAAATAATATCATTGTTGTTTTGATCAAAGAATGCGGCGTGTTGTTAGAGCAAACTCATCTTGACCGTTATATTATGGTGTACCTCAGAGATGTTGTTTGTCCGGTGCATTCACAACTACTTCAAATACTAGCTGACCAACTTTTACAGCTAGCAAAACACGACAAAAACTAAACAAAATAAATTCCTATGTATGTTTTAACTATCTAGAATCCGTGGAAATTGAGTTTTTCCGGATTCTATGTGGTCTATACGGACTGTAAATCAAAAGTCCGGTTTTTGCTTGGGTTTGGATGATTTTGGCCGGTTTCGACATTTTTGGCTGTTTTGGCCGGTTTTGATCAGTTTTTGACCGGGTAAGTCACTTTTGACCAACGGTTTCCAAGATAAAACTTACTCCTTGTTTCAAGATTTCTTTTTCTTAGTCGCGATCTTGAAACAGAGTCATGTAGCACATGTTATGGCCTTTTTATTTCAAACCATGTTTTCTGATAATTTCAATCTAAATTTGTTTTTATGTGTTAGCGATTATGTTTGGGACTCTATTTCCTTACCATATGGAATTATCAAAACTAACTCCCTTTTCTATGTTTTTGTATATGTATGTTGTATATATGTGTGTTTATTATGTGAAGTCGAAGCATAATAGATTCTAAGTAACTCTACAAATACATACACAAATAACGAAAGAAAAGCGAGTTTAATATGAGGCCAAAAGCAAAGATCAACAAACTAAACTCCAATCATACCGGTAAGTAGGTTTAACTAAATAATAGATTTAATAAATAGCTCACCATTCAAATAGAATGAATCGTTGAATCGGATATAACAAAGTCATATAGTACTTAAGCATGAGTTTGTTAGATGAAATGTCAAATACTTGTTGTTTAGTTTTGTATATTATTTACCCTTTTAGGCTTCTCAAGGATAAATAATATCATTATTGTTTTGATCAAAGAATGCGGCGTGTTATTAGAGCAAACTCATATCTTGACCGTTATATTATGGTGTGCTGCCGAGATGTTGTTTGTCCGGTGCATTCACAACTACTTCAAATACTAGCTGACCAACTTTTGCAGCTGGCAAAACACGACAAAAACTAAACAAAATAAATTCCTATGTGTGTTTTAACTATCTAGAATCCGTGGAAATTGAGTTTTTCCGGATTGTATGTGGTCTATATGGACTGTAAATCAAAAGTCTGGTTTTTGCTTGGGTTTAGATGATTTTGGCCGGTTTCGACATTTTTGGCTGTTTTGGCCGGTTTTGATCAGTTTTTGACCGGGTAAGTCACTTTTGACCAACGCTTTCCAAGATAAAACTTACTCCTTGTTTCAAGATTTCTTTTTCTTAGTCGCGATCTTGAAACAGAGTCATGTAGCACATGTTATGGCCTTTTTATTTCAACCCATGTTTTCTGATAATTTCAATCTAAATTTGTTTTTATGTGTTAGCGATTATGTTTGGGACTCTATTTCCTTACCATATGGAATTATTAAAACTAACTCCCTTTTCTATGTTTTTGTATATGTATGTTGTATATATGTGTGTTTATTATGTGAAGTCGAAGCATAATAGATTGTAAGTAACTCTACAAATACATACACAAATAACAAAAGAAAAGCGAGTTTAATATGAGGCCAAAAGTAAAGATCAACAAACTAAACTCCAATCATACCGGTAAGTAGGTTTAACTAAATAATAGATTTAATAAATAGCTCGCCATTCAAATAGAATGAATCGTTGAATCGGATATAACAAAGTCATATAATACTTAAGCATGAGTTTGTTACATGAAATGTCAAATACTTGTTGTTTAGTTTTGTATAGTATTTACCTATTTAGGCTTCTCAAGGATAAATAATATCATTGTTGTTTTGATCAAAGAATACGGCGTGTTGTTAGAGCAAACTCATATCTTGACCGTTATATTATGGTGTGCCTCCGAGATGTTGTTTGTCCGGTGCATTCACAACTACTTCAAATACTAGCTGACCAACTTTTACAGCTGGCAAAACAAGACAAAAACTAAACAAAATAAATTCCTATGTGTGTTTTAACAATCTAGAATCCGTGGAAATTGAGTTTTTCCGGATTCTATGTGGTCTATATGGACTGTAAATCAAAAGTCCGGTTTTTGCTTTGGTTTGGATGATTTTGGCCGGTTTCGACATTTTTGGTTGTTTTGGCCGGTTTTGATCAGTTTTTGACCGGGTAAGTCACTTTTGACCAACGGTTTCCAAGATAAAACTTACTCCTTGTTTCAAGATTTCTTTTTCATAGTCGCGATCTTGAAACAGAGTCATGTAGCACATGTTATGGCCTTTTTATTTCAACCCATGTTTTCTGATAATTTCAATCTAAATTTGTTTTTATGTGTTAGCGATTATGTTTGGGACTCTATTTAATTACCATATGGAATTATCAAAACTAACTCCCTTTTCTATGTTTTTGTATATGTATGTTGTATATATGTGTGTTTATTATGTGAAGTCGAAGCATAATAGATTGTAAGTAACTCTACAAATACATACACAAATAACGAAAGAAAAGCGAGTTTAATATGAGGCCAAAAGCAAAGATCAACAAACTAAACTCCAATCATACCGGTAAGTAGGTTTAACTAAATAATTGATTTAATAAATAGCTCACCATTCAAATAGAATGAATCGTTGAATCAGATATAACAAAGTCATATAGTACTTAAGCATGAGTTTGTTAGATGAAATGTCAAATACTTGTTGTTTAGTTTTGTATATTATTTACCCTTTTAGGCTTCTCAAGGATAAATAATATCATTATTGTTTTGATCAAAGAATGCGGCGTGTTATTAGAGCAAACTCATATCTTGACCGTTATATTATGGTGTGCCGCCGAGATGTTGTTTGTCCGGTGCATTCACAACTACTTCAAATACTAGCTGACCAACTTTTGCAGCTGGCAAAACACGACAAAAACTAAACAAAATAAATTCCTATGTGTGTTTTAACTATCTAGAATCCGTGGAAATTGAGTTTTACCAGAATCTATGTGGTCTATATGGACTGTAAATCAAAATTCCGGTTTTTTGTTGGGTTTGGGTGATTTAGGCCGGTTTTAACATTTTTGGCTGTTTTGGCCGGTTTTGATCAGTTTTTGACCGAGTAATTCATTTTTGACCAAGGGTTGTCAAGACAAAACTTACTCATTGCTTCAAGATTTCATTTTCTTAGTCGCGATCTTGAAACGGAGTCATGTAGCACATGTTATGGCCTTTTTATTGCAACCCATGTTTTCTGATAATTTCAATCCAATTTGTTTTTGTGTATTAGCGATTATGTTTGGGACAGTATTTCCTTACCATATGGAATTATTAAAACTAACTCCCTTTTCTATGTTTTTGTATATGTATGTTGTATATATGTGTGTTTATTATGTGAAGTCGAAGCATAATAGATTGTAAGTAACTCTACAAATACATACACAAATAATGAAAGAAAAGCGAGTTTAATATGAGGCCAAAAGCAAAGATCAACAAACTAAACTCCAATCATACCGGTAAGTAGGTTTAACTAAATAATAGATTTAGTAAATAGCTCGCCATTCAAATAGAATGAATCGTTGAATCGGATATAACAAAGTCATATAATTCTTAAGCATGAGTTTGTTACTTTTTTTATTTTTTTTTTCTTAATGGTAAATTTAT
Organism: Glebionis coronaria; assembly: GCA_025667525.1. Classification (NCBI taxonomy): domain Eukaryota; kingdom Viridiplantae; phylum Streptophyta; class Magnoliopsida; order Asterales; family Asteraceae; genus Glebionis; species Glebionis coronaria. Next base: position 30,911,910 of record CM046881.1, read on the forward strand.
TAAGAAAAGGCCACAAAGGCGAAGCCACAACGGCAAGAGTACAAACAAACATTGGCAATAGACAAACCTATGCTCAATGAAAACCATAATAAGCCACATAACCAAAACTAACCTATAACAAAACAAAGGCAATGGACAAAAACCCATGCTCAATGTTTTAAACAGGAATACAAGGATAACAATTAAACATACACAGAATGTTTAAAAAACTGCAGCCCCAATCCATAACCAACTTGAACCCATTTGACAAGTCCAAGCTTCTGCACTTCTATGGCACACCAAAGATAGACCAGAACTTAGCATTTCATGGGAACCACTTCAGAATACATGGATGTCCAGATTCAACCCATACAGGAAGCAACCAAAGACAACCAATCCATCCCCCATGGCAGAACCCATAACAATACTAAGAAAACCAGTACAGTAGGCATAAGGAGACCTACTATGTAACGCCATCAGAACCTGCAGAAAATAAAAGAAGGGTGCCAGTGTAACACAACACGTTCCTTGCCTCCTCAAAACCCCCACCATGTAAAACCCAATGGGAAACCATGGAGGGGGAAAGAGTACAACAAAACATGTATCCCCTCAACAGATGCAATTATAACAGAGCACCTATCTACATGACACTAATCAGGTACACGATATAACATGACAGAAGGACAATGCATCATATAACCAAGGCTTGGAAACAAAGATACAGGCATACATGGCAATTTCAGGGACACAATGCCATACCCAGCCTAGACGGCACAACCCACCAGCACGCACTAGGAGATATAACACGCCTCCCCAAAAAAACCACAAACGCCAACAAATGCACATCAAGCCTTCACCCAGAAAAAACCAACAGATGTCCTTCTTCAAAACCAGATACATGATCTGGCAAAATACATCACACCAGAAGCTCCCCATATCCGAAGCTTACATAAAACCTGCAAAACAGCAAACTCACCTATTCCAAAGTCCTGCTAAGGTCATAAACACAGCATATATGCACCCACGATCTATTACAGTCCCACATGCCAGTCCCACCATAAGACCAGCACACCCATAAATTCATAAAATAGGACTTAATCATCATAAGTGCTATTTTGACATGGTTCAAACTCAACCCTCTTACCTGTATTACTACCCTCACATAACTTAACATTCCAGATATCTGCAATCCTCCTAACATTGGTTGATGGTTTAACAGCAAGACTAAGAAGCTTTAACCTAACCGTGCTAATAATGATCTTAACTAAAACAGAGATGTCTCTAGGATTACAACCAATGCGCCTATTGTTTCTTTCCTGCCAGATAAAGTAAATACAAGCACCAAAGAGGAGTCTCTGGACAACACTTACTATATTATTTCTAGCCGGGAAACTAACAACACCAGAAATGGCACATGGCCATATATGACTTACATTATCCATTAAGGCCATTACTTTAAGCCTTTCCCATAATCTCCTAGAATACGCACAAGCGAAAAACAAATGACTGTGAGATTCATTAGGATCACCACAAAGAAAACAAGAACGGTCCCTAGCGTTGAACCATTTCCTAAGCCTATCACCTGTTTTTAGTCTTTCTTTAATAGCCAGCCAAGTAATGAAAGCATGTCTAGGTATACATTGAGTATACCAGACATGTTTATACCAAATCACTTCCGGGTTATCGGGCTTCAAAGCCTTCCAAACCTCAGTCGGGCTAAATCTCCTTTCAATCTTACCCTTATCCCACCAAACAGTTAAGTCCTTTTTCTCATCAATAAGCCTAGGGACAGGGATATTCAAGACCTCACCATAACGACCCTCCCAATTGTTAGGCCATAACCATTTTCCCCTATCAATAAGGTTAACAACCTTATCGTTAAGAGAAAGACCAGCCAGCTCAATCATCCTGTGGGTGATAATCTTACTTAACGGTCCCCTATCATGCCATCTATCATACCAAATATTACAGTCCTTCCCATTACCAATTTTGACAAAAACAAATTCCTTAATCATATCTCTAAGAGCCAGGATATGCCTCCAACACCAAGACATACTACGCTTAGAAACAATACTCCAGATATTTTGACCTTTGAGTTTATGAATTTTAGCCCATTTAACCCAAATGGAGTTTTTATCACATAATATATGCCAAAGATGTTTAGTCATTAAGGCATTATTCCAATACTGCATAGATTTAAGACCTAAGCCCCCTTGACTCTTTGGCATGCAAACATCGCTCCACTTAACACTAACCAAAGCACCCATACTACTTTTATTACCCCAAAGGAAATTACTCAGCAGTTTGTCAATATCATCACATACGGCCAATGGTAAGATAAACAGAGAACCCCAATAAACTTGCATAGACGAAAGCACAGAAGTAATCAATTGTAATCTACCCGCAAACGACAACACTCTATTCTTCCAACTGTTAATCTTATTCTGTAATACTTCTAACAAAAAACTACAATCCTTCTTAGTTATCCTTTTAGAGACAAGTGGAACCCCAAGGTATCTAATAGGCAAGACACCCTCAACAAAAGGCATAACAAGCTTGATTTCATCCTTAACAGACTCGGGGGTATTATAAAAAAATACATTGCTCTTTGCCATACTAGGAAAAAGACCAGATGACATTGTAAACTCATCCAGCCCTCTCCTAAGTATAGACGCAGAATTTATGTCAGCATGACAAAGCATTAAAAGATCATCAGCAAAGAATAAACTATTAATCTTCATAGTTTGACATCCCGGATGATACTTAAACTTCATATCCCTCCTAATTTGTCTTTTCACCATTAAGTTCAAAACCTCCATAATCAGCGTAAACAAGTAAGGTGAGATAGGGTCACCCTGCCTAAGACCCCTCTTAGCCTTAAAAAATCCATGAGTGTCCCCATTGACAGAAACCGAAAAAGAGGCAGTCCTTAAGCATGTCATAACCCAATGAATCATAACCCGGTGAAACCCAAAATTCCTAAGGCAGACCTCAAGGAATTCCCAACTAACCGTGTCATAAGCCTTTTGGATGTCTATCTTAAAAGCACAATTCCTAACACCCATGTCCCAATTATAACCCTTCATAAATTCCTGAGCTAGAAGAATATTATCGCTAATAAGTCTACCCGGAATGAATCCACTCTGATTCACATCAACCAAATCATCTAAAACCATTTTAATCCTATTAGTGATGATTTTACTAATGGTTTTATAAATCACATTACAACACGATATGGGCCTAAAATCAGTGACCTTAGCAGGTGAGGCAATTTTAGGAATAAGTGAGATAAGAGAAGCATTCAACTGACCCAACATCTTGCCACTGATGAAGAATTCACGAACAGCAGCCCTCACATCACCTCCCACAATGGACCATGCAGCTTTGAAGAACTTGGATGTATAGCCGTCAGGACCCGAAGCTTTGTTGTCATCAATGCTGAAAAGCGCCTCCTTGATCTCTGCATCAGAAACTAGTTTGATGAGGTACACAGACTTCTCCACACTCAGCTTCTTCATGAATAAGCTCGAAGGATCTTCAATGGGAATGATATCATCACAGGTACCAAGGAATGTACTAAAGTGCTTAACAAACATATCTGACACCTTATCAGCATAGCAGGCATCACCCTCCTCATCATACAACATCTGAATTCTGCTTCGACTAACTCTACCCTTAATAACATCATGGAAATAAGCAGTATTGGAATCACCTTCCTTCAACCACTCAATCTTTGTCTTCTGTTTAAGTACCTTTTCTTCATCAGACATAACATCCCTGTACTCTTTAACACAGACCCTCTCTTGGTCCCGAAGCATGGTATTAAGAGGGTCCTTATCAAGAGCAACCTGAACACCCACTAACTTAGTTCTACATACACTCACATTGTCAAAAACATTCCCATTCTCCTTATTAAGCCTCCTTAAGAACTTCTTTAAATTTCTAAGCTTCATGGCAAGCTTATACATAGCAAAACCATCAACCTCAATATCCCAGTTCTCCTTCACAACCTCACCAAATCTCGTTTTATCAACTAAAAAGTTCATAAAACGAAAAGATTTGGCCTTAAACATACTAACCTCAGGAATAGATAAAATGACAGGGCAGTGATCCGAAGACATGTATGGCATAAATTTAGCAAAACCAGCAGGGTATAAGTCGAAAAAGAATTTGTTACCCATAGCTCTATCAAGTTTCTTAAAGACACCATACTCCGGATTTCTCATTCTTTGAACCCATGTGTAAAACATCCCACACATCTTAATATCCTCCATTCCAATCTTCTCAATACACTCAACAAAATCTCTCCTTTCGTCGAACCTAATGTAAGCCCCACTAGAGTTTTCATTAGTTTTTAAGATGACATTAAAGTCACCCATCATAACCCAAGGCTTGTTTCCAACAACAACACTATGTTCCATCAAGTTCTTCCACAACTTAAGCCTAGGAGTGAGATAATTCTCACCATAAATAACAGAAACATACATACTTTTATTATCCTTAATAAACGTGACAAGAAAATGCATGGCTTGACTTCTTTGAGAAAGTAGAGTAGCCAAGACAGCATTAGTGTCCCATCCTACTACTATTCGACACCCCTTACAACTGTCAACAGTATTAGAAACCCACGGCCACCCTTGGAATACATCATTACAAACTTTATCAACAAATTTCTTCCTTAATTGAGATTCTATAATACCCATAAAAACAATACTATTATCCTTAATAAAACTCCTAACCTCCGACTGCCTCAGGGCATTACCTATCCCCTTGACATTCCACGTAGCTATGTTTGTACACATTTAAACAGGTGGAGGGGGAGCAGACATATCCTGCAACAAACTAGCATCTGAATCCATCACATTCGAAGGCATATCACTTGCAGCAAATTGAGCACTAGCACTCCTATCCTCTGCAACATCTTCCTGCATATCATCATGATTCACATTCCTAACAGCATTCACCATTTCATCAAAGACATCCTTACTAATAGACTCCCCAAAGAACTCCAATTTATCATCAGACCATTCTTCAAGTTCCCTACCGGTAAAGATCTCCTTATTTCTAATGAACAACTCAACCTCAGCATACTCTTTCCTAAGCTCTAAGACATTTATCCTATCAATCTCATCATTGTATACTTCTTCATACACCTCTTGATACGCTTCATTATCAGACAGTCCTTTCTCTTTCATAACAGTCCTAAACCTTTGATCCGCAATATTCTTAGCCTCAATAGCTATCATCTTATGACTATGACTAATCTGGTTACTAAGGACATTAATAGTGGATTTAAGTTCATCAACAGTGTTCTTCTTAGTAACCTCCTGAGTCTTCTTCACAAAATACTTCCTAAGCTCATCATCCCAACTTTGTTTCTCCATAACCGTAATATGCACCCCCTTTTCACAAGCCATGTCTATCTTACTTCTCATAGCCTCCCATTCTAACATTTTGTCAACAACCCTCTCACTTGATAACGTAGCAAACCTATTAGTAGCTTGCGCATTAACACTAGCTTCCTCATTACTTCCCTTCTTCTTCTCACTAGCAGTCTTTTGTTTAGTAGCACCATTACTAACCTTATCAATATCCATCCTATTTGTTCCATTAACCTTAGGCGCAACATTCTCTTTATTACCCCCTCCCTCACTTGCACTCTTCCTAGTAACCGGTTTTTGGATATAAGCTTCCCTCTGAAACCTAGACTCACCCGTACTTCTACCACCTCTACCCATACCACCTCTCCCTCTACCACTAAAACCTCCCCTGTTATAACCCTCACTAAACCTGTTTCTCTGTCCATACGACGTGCTCCCTTCATTACTAAAGTTCTTCCTATTTCCCACCGTTTTCCACTCTCCATCACCCTCAACTTGAATACCCTCATTAACAACTTCCTTACCCTTTTCAGTCTCCTTAGCTTTCCTCACAGAGTCATTGGCAATTCTCTTAGCACAATTAGTAAGTCTATGACCAAAGACTTTACAGTGAGTACAAGTCAAAGGCTTCCAAGGATATTCAACCCTCAAATCCATAGCTTTTCCTAGTTTCTCATATGTAGCATGAACATACTCTGGTAATCCTCTAGAGGCATCCACTTCAATTAAAACTCTGGCAAAACTTGCTCTCCCATACGCTTTCTCACACATAGATGTAGTGATCCTATCCATGATGATAGGCGTACCCACACCACTAGCTATCCTACTAATTCCTTCATTATTCCAAGCCTCAAGAGGGATGTTCCAAATCTTGACCCATAATGGAATTTTAGTTGGCTCCGGTCTCACCATACACAAACCCGGCTCCCACTTCTGAACAAACAACGGCACACCATCCACCATCCATGGTCCATTCTCCAAAACAAAGTTCATCCCCTCCTCAGCTTTGAATTTAAGGAAGTATAAACCACACTCATTTGTTATTTCAGCAAAACTATACCCCCTCCACATTCTTCTAAGGTGACCCATCATTTCCCTATATCTCAACTTTTCACCAGCAAAATAGCCTACCAAAGTCAAATCCCACCTCTTACTTCCTACCTCAACCATAGGGTCCAAACTAATACTAATACCCCCCCTTATCACTGACATTAACTGGAAATAACCTAAGTTTATTACCAGAGTTTTCAGCTACCCCTTGAATAGCTTCCAAAAATGCCTTAGATATCATAACACTATTGCTCTCTTCCATCACAACATCACTACCAGTAACACTACCCACAACATTTTCACTAGTACCATTATCCTTAGGTAAACTAGGCCATTCATCAGCATTAATCAGTGAAGGAGCACTAGAACTACCTCCCCCATCAACTAGCATTTCACCTCTTCTTAATAACCTAGGACTCTCATTAACCTGAATCTTATTCAAAATAGGGTTTTCACTAACTAGCACCAGCATAGGTCCTAAGTTACTAGAACTAATACCAGTGACACCCTCACTAACAACCTGACTAAATGTACTACCACTCCTATTAAGCTTTGCCTCACTTAAAACCTGATTCACCATATCATTAACAATAATATTTTGAACATCACCTTCATTACCTAAATCATCAATACTTTGTGCTTCAGAGCACACAACCGAGCTTCCATCCCTATACTCACTAGCATCACTCTCCCCATCAATTTCAACACCCTCAATATCCTTTCCCAAACTACCTTTCTTCGATGCCTTCTTGAAAGTACCATGAGAAGGCTTCAAACCCGACTGACTTTGCTTATTACCACTACTAACCTCCTTCCCACGATTCCTAGTACTCCTCTTCGATCGAACGACATCATTAGATCCCCTAGGAGGCACCTGGGCCAAACTAGGGATCAACGGATCTGGGTCAGACATCAAAAAGGAAGAAATAGAATCACAAGGAAGAAAAGGAATAATGATTCATGATAACAATAGAGATGGATAGATGAAGATTAGCGAAAAGGCGCAAAAAATGGAACAGTGTGTGATTTAAGTGTGTGTAACGGATAAATCTCGTACAGTAAAATGAATATTTAGAAAAGATTAATGAATTTTTTGTGGTGGATTAATATATGGATATGTAGATCAAGAATAGTAGAATCAATATCAAAAATAAAACTCCAATCATACCGGTAAGTAGGTTTAACTAAATAATAGATTTAGTAAATAGCTCGCCATTCAAATAGAATGAATCGTTGAATCGGATATAACAAAGTCATATAATACTTAAGCATGAGTTTGTTACATGAAATGTCAAATACTTGTTGTTTAGTTTTGTATATTATTTACCTTTTAGGCTTCTCAAGGATAAATAATATCATTGTTGTTTTGATCAAAGAATGCGGCGTATTGTTAGAGCAAACTCATATCTTGACCGTTATATAATGGTGTGCCGCCGAGATGTTGTTTGTCCGGTGCATTCACAACTACTTCAAATACTAGCTGACCAACTTTTACAGCTGGCAAAACACGACAAAAACTAAACAAAATAAATTCCTATGTGTGTTTTAACTATCTAGAATCTATGGAAATTGAGTTTTACCGGATTCTATTTGGTCTATATGGATTGTAAATCAAAAGTCCGGTTTTTGCTTGGGTTTGGATGATTTTGGCCGGTTTCGACATTTTTGGCTGTTTTGGCCGGTTTTGATCAGTTTTTGACCGGGTAAGTCACTTTTGACCAACGGTTTCCAAGATAAAACTTACTCCTTGTTTCAAGATTTCTTTTTCTTAGTCGCGATCTTGAAACAGAGTCATGTAGCACATGTTATGGCCTTTTTATTTCAACCCATGTTTTCTGATAATTTCAATCTAAATTTGTTTATATGTGTTAGCGATTATGTTTGGGACTCTATTTACTTACCATATGGAATTATCAAAACTAACTCCCTTTTCTATCTTTTTGTATATGTATGTTGTATATATGTGTGTTTATTATTTGAAGTCGAAGCATAATAGATTGTAAGTAACTCTACAAATACATACACAAATAACGAAAGAAAAGCGAGTTTAATATGAGGCCAAAAGCAAAGATCAACAAACTAAACTCCAATCATACCGGTAAGTAGGTTTAACTAAATAATAGATTTAATAAATAGCTCACCATTCAAATAGAATGAATCGTTGAATCGGATATAACAAAGTCATATAGTACTTAAGCATGAGTTTGTTAGATGAAATCTCAAATACTTGTTGTTTAGTTTTGTATATTATTTACCCTTTTAGGCTTCTCAAGGATAAATAATATCATTATTGTTTTGATCAAAGAATGCGGCGTGTTATTAGAGCAAACTCATATCTTGACCGTTATATTATGGTGTGCCGCCGAGATGTTGTTTGTCCGGTGCATTCACAACTACTTCAAATACTAGCTGACCAACTTTTGCAGCTGGCAAAACACGACAAAAACTAAACAAAATAAATTCCTATGTGTGTTTTAACTATCTAGAATCCGTGGAAATTTAGTTTTTCCGGATTGTATGTGGTCTATATGGACTGTAAATCAAAAGTCTGGTTTTTGCTTGGGTTTAGATGATTTTGGCCGGTTTCGACATTTTTGGCTGTTTTGGCCGGTTTTGATCAGTTTTTGACCGGGTAAGTCACTTTTGACCAACGCTTTCCAAGATAAAACTTACTCCTTGTTTCAAGATTTCTTTTTCTTAGTCGCGATCTTGAAACAGAGTCATGTAGCACATGTTATGGCCTTTTTATTTCAACCCATGTTTTCTGATAATTTCTATCTAAATTTGTTTTTATGTGTTAGCGATTATGTTTGGGACTCTATTTCCTTACCATATGGAATTATTAAAACTATCTCCATTTTCTATGTTTTTGTATATGTATGTTGTATATATGTGTGTTTATTATGTGAAGTCGAAGCATAATAGATTGTAAGTAACTCTACAAATACATACACAAATAACAAAAGAAAAGCGAGTTTAATATGAGGCCAAAAGCAAAGATCAACAAACTAAACTCCAATCATACCGGTAAGTAGGTTTAACTAAATAATAGATTTAATAAATAGCTCGCCATTCAGATAGAATGAATCATTGAATCGGATATAACAAAGTCATATAATACTTAAGCATGAGTTTGTTACATGAAATGTCAAATACTTGTTGTTTAGTTTTGTATAGTATTTACCTATTTAGGCTTCTCAAGGATAAATAATATCATTGTTGTTTTGATCAAAGAATGCGGCGTGTTGTTAGAGCAAACTCATATCTTGACCGTTATATTATGGTGTGCCTCCGAGATGTTGTTTGTCCGGTGCATTCACAACTACTTCAAATACTCTGACCAACTTTTACAGCTGGCAAAACACGACAAAAACTAAACAAAATAAATTCCTATGTGTGTTTTAACAATCTAGAATCCGTGGAAATTGAGTTTTTCCGGATTCTATGTGGTCTATATGGACTGTAAATCAAAAGTCCGGTTTTTGCTTTGGTTTGGATGATTTTGGCCGGTTTCGACATTTTTGGTTGTTTTGGCCGGTTTTGATCAGTTTTTGACCGGGTAAGTCACTTTTGACCAACGGTTTCCAAGATAAAACTTACTCCTTGTTTCAAGATTTCTTTTTCTTAGTCGCGATCTTGAAACAGAGTCATGTAGCACATGTTATGGCCTTTTTATTTCAACCCATGTTTTCTGATAATTTCAATCTAAATTTGTTTTTATGTGTTAGCGATTATGTTTGGGACTCTATTAACTTACCATATGGAATTATCAAAACTAACTCCCTTTTCTATGTTTTTGTATATGTATGTTGTATATATGTGTGTTTATTATGTGAAGTCGAAGCATAATAGATTGTAAGTAACTCTACAAATACATACACAAATAACGAAACAAAAAGCGAGTTTAATATGAGGCCAAAAGCAAAGATCAACAAACTAAACTCCAATCATACCGGTAAGTAGGTTTAACTAAATAATAGATTTAATAAATAGATCACCATTCAAATAGAATGAATCGTTGAATCGGATATAACAAAGTCATATAGTACTTAAGCATGAGTTTGTTAGATGAAATGTCAAATACTTGTTGTTTAGTTTTGTATATTGTTTACCCTTTTAGGCTTCTCAAGGATAAATAATATCATTATTGTTTTGATCAAAGAATGCGGCGTGTTATTAGAGCAAACTCATATCTTGACCGTTATATTATGTTGTGCCGCCGAGATGTTGTTTGTCTGGTGCATTCACAACTACTTCAAATACTAGCTGACCAACTTTTGCAGCTGGCAAAACACGACAAAAACTAAACAAAATAAATTCCTATGTGTGTTTTAACTATCTAGAATCCGTGGAAATTGAGTTTTACCAGAATCTATGTGGTCTATATGGACTGTAAATCAAAATTCCGGTTTTTTGTTGGGTTTGGGTGATTTAGGCTGGTTTTAACATTTTTGGCTGTTTTGGCCGGTTTTGATCAGTTTTCGACCGAGTAATTCATTTTGACCAAGGGTTGTCAAGACAAAACTTACTCATTGCTTCAAGATTTCATTTTCTTAGTCGCGATCTTGAAACGGAGTCATGTAGCACATGTTATGGCCTTTTTATTGCAACCCATGTTTTCTGATAATTTCAATCCAATTTTTTTTTGTGTATTAGCGATTATGTTTGGGACAGTATTTCCTTACCATATGGAATTATTAAAACTAACTCCCTTTTCTATGTTTTTGTATATGTATGTTGTATATATGTGTGTTTATTATGTGAAGTCGAAGCATAATAGATTGTAAGTAACTCTACAAATACATACACAAATAATGAAAGAAAAGCGAGTTTAATATGAGGCCAAAAGCAAAGATCAACAAACTAAACTCCAATCATACCGGTAAGTAGGTTTAACTAAATAATAGATTTAGTAAATAGCTCGCCATTCAAATAGAATGAATCGTTGAATCGGATATAACAAAGTCATATAATACTTAAGCATGAGTTTGTTACATGAAATGTCAAATACTTGTTGTTTAGTTTTGTATATTATTTACCTTTTAGGCTTCTCAAGGATAAATAATATCATTGTTGTTTTGATCAAAGAATGCGGCGTGTTGTTAGAGCAAACTCATATCTTGACCGTTATATTATGGTGTGCCGCCGAGATGTTGTTTGTCCGGTGCATTCACAACTACTTCAAATACTAGCTGACCAACTTTTACAGCTGGCAAAACACGACAAAAACTAAACAAAATAAATTTCTTATGTGTGTTTTAACTATCTAGAATCCATGGAAATTGAGTTTTACCGGATTCTATGTGGTCTATATGGATTGTAAATCAAAAGTCCGGTTTTTGCTTGGGTTTGGATGATTTTTGCCGGTTTCGACATTTTTGGCTGTTTTGGCCGGTTTTGATCAGTTTTTGACCGGGTAAGTCACTTTTGACCAACGGTTTCCAAGATAAAACTTACTCCTTGTTTCAAGATTTCTTTTTCTTAGTCGCGATCTTGAAACAGAGTCATGTAGCACATGTTATGGCCTTTTTATTTCAACCCATGTTTTCTGATAATTTCAATCTAAATTTGTTTTTATGTGTTAGCGATTATGTTTGGGACTCTATTTACTTACCATATGGAATTATCAAAACTAACTCCCTTTTCTATGTTTTTGTATATGTATGTTGTATATATGTGTGTTTATTATGTGAAGTCGAAGCATAATAGATTGTAAGTAACTCTACAAATACATACACAAATAACGAAAGAAAAGCGAGTTTAATATGAGGCCAAAAGCAAAGATCAACAAACTAAACTCCAATTATACCGGTAAGTAGGTTTAACTAAATAATAGATTTAATAAATAGCTCGCCATTCAAATAGAATGAATCATTGAATCGGATATAACAAAGTCATATAATACTTAAGCATGAGTTTGTAACATGAAATGTCAAATACTTGTTGTTTAGTTATGTATAGTATTTACCTATTTAGGCTTCTCAAGGATAAATAATATCATTGTTGTTTTGATCAAAGAATGCGGCGTGTTGTTAGAGCAAACTCATATCTTGACCGTTATATTATGGTGTGCCTCCGAGATGTTGTTTGTCCGGTGCATTCACAACTACTTCAAATACTAGCTGACCAACTTTTACAGCTGGCAAAACACGACAAAAACTAAACAAAATAAATTCCTATGTGTGTTTTAACAATCTAGAATCCGTGGAAATTGAGTTTTTCCGGATTCTATGTGGTCTATATGGACTGTAAATCAAAAGTCCGGTTTTTGCTTTGGTTTGGATGATTTTGGCCGGTTTCGACATTTTTGGTTGTTTTGGCCGGTTTTGATCAGTTTTTGACCGGGTAAGTCACTTTTGACCAACGGTTTCCAAGATAAAACTTACTCCTTGTTTCAAGATTTCTTTTTCTTAGTCGCGATCTTGAAACAGAGTCATGTAGCACATGTTATGGCCTTTTTATTTCAACCCATGTTTTCTGATAATTTCAATCTAAATTTGTTTTTATGTGTTAGCGATTATGTTTGGGACTCTATTTCCTTACCATATGGAATTATTAAAACTAACTCCCTTTTCTATGTTTTTGTATATGTATGTTGTATATATGTGTGTTTATAATGTGAAGTCGAAGCATAATAGATTGTAAGTAACTCTACAAATACATACACAAATAACAAAAGAAAAGCGAGTTTAATATGAGGCCAAAAGCAAAGATCAACAAACTAAACTCCAATCATACCGGTAAGTAGGTTTAACTAAATAATAGATTTAATAAATAGCTCGCCATTCAAATAGAATGAATCGTTGAATCGGATATAACAAAGTCATATAATACTTAAGCATGAGTTTGTTACATGAAACGTCAAATACTTGTTGTTTAGTTTTGTATAGTATTTACCTATTTAGGCTTCTCAAGGATAAATAATATCATTGTTGTTTTGATCAAAGAATGCGGCGTGTTGTTAGAGCAAACTCATATCTTGACCGTTATATTATGGTGTGCCTCCGAGATGTTGTTTGTCCGGTGCATTCACAACTACTTCAAATACTAGCTGACCAACTTTTACAGCTGGCAAAACACGACAAAAACTAAACAAAATAAATTCCTATGTGTGTTTTAACAATCTAGAATCCGTGGAAATTGAGTTTTTCCGGATTCTATGTGGTCTATATGGACTGTAAATCAAAAGTCCGGTTTTTGCTTTGGTTTGGATGATTTTGGCCGGTTTCGACATTTTTGGTTGTATTGGCCGGTTTTGATCAGTTTTTGACCGGGTAAGTCACTTTTGACCAACGGTTTCCAAGATAAAACTTACTCCTTGTTTCAAGATTTCTTTTTCTTAGTCGCGATCTTGAAACAGAGTCATGTAGCACATGTTATGGCCTTTTTATTTCAACCCATGTTTTCTGATAATTTCAATCTAAATTTTTTTTTATGTGTTAGCGATTATGTTTGGGACTCTATTTACTTACCATATGGAATTATCAAAACTAACTCTCTTTTCTATGTTTTTGTATATGTATGTTGTATATATGTGTGTTTATTATGTGAAGTCGAAGCATAATAGATTGTAAGTAACTCTACAAATACATACACAAATAACGAAAGAAAAGCGAGTTTAATATGAGGCCAAAAGCAAAGATCAACAAACTAAACTCCAATCATACCGGTAAGTAGGTTTAACTAAATAATAGATTTAATAAATAGCTCACCATTAAAATAGAATGAATCGTTGAATCGGATATAACAAAGTCATATAGTACTTAAGCATGAGTTTGTTAGATGAAATGTCAAATACTTGTTGTTTAGTTTTGTATATTATTTATCCTTTTAGGCTTCTCAAGGATAAATAATATCATTATTGTTTTGATCAAAGAATGCGGCGTGTTATTAGAGTAAACTCATATCTTGACCGTTATATTATGGTGTGCCGCCGAGATGTTGTTTGTCCGGTGCATTCACAACTACTTCAGATACTAGCTGACCAACTTTTGCAGCTGGCAAAACACGACAAAAACTAAACAAAATAAATTCCTATGTGTGTTTTAACTATCTAGAATCCGTGGAAATTGAGTTTTACCAGAATCTATGTGGTCTATATGGACTGTAAATCAAAATTCCGGTTTTTTGTTGGGTTTGGGTGATTTAGGCTGGTTTTAACATTTTTGGCTGTTTTGGCCGGTTTTGATCAGTTTTCGACCGAGTAATTCATTTTTGACCAAGGGTTGTCAAGACAAAACTTACTCATTGCTTCAAGATTTCATTTTCTTAGTCGCGATCTTGAAACGGAGTCATGTAGCACATGTTATGGCCTGTTTATTGCAACCCATGTTTTCTGATAATTTCAATCCAATTTTTTTTTGTGTATTAGCGATTATGTTTGGGACAGTATTTCCTTACCATATGGAATTATTAAAACTAACTCCCTTTTCTATGTTTTTGTATATGTATGTTGTATATATGTGTGTTTATTATGTGAAGTCGTAGCATAATAGATTGTAAGTAACTCTACAAATACATACACAAATAATGAAAGAAAAGCGAGTTTAATATGAGGCCAAAAGCAAAGATCAACAAACTAAACTCCAATCATACCGGTAAGTAGGTTTAACTAAATAATAGATTTAGTAAATAGCTCGCCATTCAAATAGAATGAATCGTTGAATCGGATATAACAAAGTCATATAATACTTAAGCATGAGTTTGTTACATGAAATGTCAAATACTTGTTGTTTAGTTTTGTATATTATTTACCTTTTAGGCTTCTCAAGGATAAATAATATCATTGTTGTTTTGATCAAAGAATGCGGCGTGTTGTTAGAGCAAACTCATATCTTGACCGTTATATTATGGTGTGCCGCCGAGATGTTGTTTGTCCGGTGCATTCACAACTACTTCAAATACTAGCTGACCAACTTTTACAGCTGGCAAAACACGACAAAAACTAAACAAAATAAATTCCTATGTGTGTTTTAACTATCTAGAATCCATGGAAATTGAGTTTTACCGGATTCTATGTGGTCTATATGGATTGTAAATCAAAAGTCCGGTTTTTGCTTGGGTTTGGATGATTTTGGCCGGTTTCGACATTTTTGGCTGTTTTGGCCGGTTTTGATCAGTTTTTGACCGGGTAAGTCACTTTTGACCAACGGTTTCCAAGATAAAACTTACTCCTTGTTTCAAGATTTCTTTTTCTTAGTCGCGATCTTGAAACAGAGTCATGTAGCACATGTTATGGCCTTTTTATTTCAACCCATGTTTTCTAATAATTTCAATCTAAATTTGTTTTTATGTGTTAGTGATTATGTTTGGGACTCCATTTCTTTACCATATAGAATTATTAAAACTAACTCCCTTTTCTATGTTTTTTATATGTATGTTGTATATATGTGTGTTTATTATGTGAAGTCGAAGCATAATAGATTGTAAGTAACTCTACAAATACATACACAAATAACAAAAGAAAAGCGAGTTTAATATGAGGCCAAAAGCAAAGATCAACAAACTGAACTCCAATCATACCGGTAAGTAGGTTTAACTAAATAATAGATTTAATAAATAGCTCGCCATTCAAATAGAATGAATCGTTGAATCGGATATAACAAAGTCATAGAATACTTAAGCATGAGTTTGTTACATGAAATGTCAAATACTTGTTGTTTAGTTTTGTATAGTATATACCTATTTAGGCTTCTCAAGGATAAATAATATCATTGTTGTTTTGATCAAAGAATGCGGCGTGTTGTTAGAGCAAACTCATATCTTGACCGTTATATTATGGTGTGCCTCCGAGATGTTGTTTGTCCGGTGCATTCACAACTACTTCAAATACTAGCTGACCAACTTTTACAGCTGGCAAAACACGACAAAAACTAAACAAAATAAATTCCTATGTGTGTTTTAACTATCTAGAATCCGTGGAAATTGCGTTTTTCCGGATTCTATGTGGTCTATATGGACTGTAAATCAAAAGTCCGGTTTTTGCTTGTGTTTGGATGATTTTGGCCGGTTTCGACATTTTTGGCTGTTTTGGCCGGTTTTGATCAGTTTTTGACCGGGTAAGTCACTTTTGACCAACGGTTTCCAAGATAAAACTTACTCCTTGTTTCAAGATTTCTTTTTCTTAGTCGTGATCTTGAAACAGAGTCATGTAGCACATGTTATGGCCTTTTTATTTCAACCCATGTTTTCTGATAATTTCAATCTAAATTTGTTTTTATGTGTTAGCGATTATGTTTGGGACTCTATTTCCTTACCATATGGAATTATCAAAACTAACTCCCTTTTCTATGTTTTTGTATATGTATGTTGTATATATGTGTGTTTATTATGTGAAGTCGAAGCATAATAGATTGTAAGTAAGTCTACAAATACATACACAAATAACGAAAGAAAAGCGAGTTTAATATGAGGCCAAAAGCAAAGATCAACAAACTAAACTCCAATCATACCGGTAAGTAGGTTTAACTAAATAATAGATTTAATAAATAGCTCACCATTCAATTAGAATGAATCGTTGAATCGGATATAACAAAGTCATAGAATACTTAAGCATGAGTTTGTTACATGAAATGTCAAATACTTGTTGTTTAGTTTTGTATAGTATATACCTATTTAGGCTTCTCAAGGATAAATAATATCATTGTTGTTTTGATCAAAGAATGCGGCGTGTTGTTAGAGCAAACTCATATCTTGACTGTTATATTATGGTGTGCCTCCGAGATGTTGTTTGTCCGGTGCATTCACAACTACTTCAAATACTAGCTGACCAACTTTTACAGCTGGCAAAACACAACAAAAACTAAACAAAATAAATTCCTATGTGTGTTTTAACTATCTAGAATCCGTGGAAATTGCGTTTTTCCGGATTCTATGTGGTCTATATGGACTGTAAATCAAAAGTCCGGTTTTTGCTTGTGTTTGGATGATTTTGGCCGGTTTCGACATTTTTGGCTGTTTTGGCCGGTTTTGATCAGTTTTTGACCGGGTAAGTCACTTTTGACCAACGGTTTCCAAGATAAAACTTACTCCTTGTTTCAAGATTTCTTTTTCTTAGTCGTGATCTTGAAACAGAGTCATGTAGCACATGTTATGGCCTTTTTATTTCAACCCATGTTTTCTGATAATTTCAATCTAAATTTGTTTTTATGTGTTAGCGATTATGTTTGGGACTCTATTTCCTTACCATATGGAATTATCAAAACTAACTCCCTTTTCTATGTTTTTGTATATGTATGTTGTATATATGTGTGTTTATTATGTGAAGTCGAAGCATAATAGATTGTAAGTAAGTCTACAAATACATACACAAATAACGAAAGAAAAGCGAGTTTAATATGAGGCCAAAAGCAAAGATCAACAAACTAAACTCCAATCATACCGGTAAGTAGGTTTAACTAAATAATAGATTTAATAAATAGCTCACCATTCAATTAGAATGAATCGTTGAATCGGATATAACAAAGTCATATAGTACTTAAGCATGAGTTTGTTAGATGAAATGTCAAATACTTGTTGTTTAGTTTTGTATATTATTTACCATTTTAGGCTTCTCAAGGATAAATAATATCATTATTGTTTTGATCAAAGAATGCGGCGTGTTATTAGAGCAAACTCATATCTTGACCGTTATATTATGGTGTGCCGCCGAGATGTTGTTTGTCCGGTGCATTCACAACTACTTCAAATACTAGCTGACCAACTTTTGCAGCTGGCAAAACACGACAAAAACTAAACAAAATAAATTCCTATGTGTGTTTTAACTATCTAGAATCCGTGGAAATTGAGTTTTACCGGATTCTATGTTTTCTATATGGACTGTAAATCAAAATTCCGGTTTTTTGTTGGGTTTGGGTGATTTAGGCCGGTTTTAACATTTTTGGCTGTTTTGGCCGGTTTTGATCAGTTTTCGACCGAGTAATTCATTTTTTACCAAGGGTTGTCAAGACAAAACTTACTCATTGCTTCAAGATTTCATTTTCTTAGTCGCGATCTTGAAACGGAGTCATGTAGCACATGTTATGGCCTTTTTATTGCAACCCATGTTTTCTGATAATTTCAATCCAATTTTTTTTTGTGTATTAGCGATTATGTTTGGGACAGTATTTCCTTACCATATGGAATTATTAAAACTAACTCCCTTTTCTATGTTTTTGTATATGTATGTTGTATATATGTGTGTTTATTATGTGAAGTCGAAGCATAATAGATTGTAAGTAACTCTACAAATACATACACAAATAATGAAAGAAAAGCGAGTTTAATATGAGGCCAAAATCAAAGATCAACAAACTAAACTCCAATCATACCGGTAAGTAGGTTTAACTAAATAATAGATTTAGTAAATAGCTCGCCATTCAAATAGAATGAATCGTTGAATCAGATATAACAAAGTCATATAATACTTAAGCATGAGTTTGTTACATGAAATGTCAAATACTTGTTGTTTAGTTTTGTATATTATTTACCTTTTTAGGCTTCTCAAGGATAAATAATATCATTGTTGTTTTGATCAAAGAATACGGCGTGTTGTTAGAGCAAACTCATATCTTGACCGTTATATTATGGTGTGCCGCCGAGATGTTGTTTGTCCGGTGCATTCACAACTACTTCAAATACTAGCTGACCAACTTTTACAGCTGGCAAAACACGACAAAAACTAAACAAAATAAATTCCTATGTGTGTTTACAAGGGTTGTCAAGACAAAACTTACTTATTGCTTCAAGATTTCATTTTCTTAGTCGCGATCTTGAAACAGAGTCATGTAGCACATGTTATGGCCTTTTTATTTCAACCCATGTTTTCTGATAATTTCAATCTAAATTTGTTTTTATGTGTTAGCGATTATGTTTGGGACTCTATTTCCTTACCATATGTAATTATTAAAACTAACTCCCTTTTCTATGTTTTTGTATATGTATGTTGTATATATGTGTGTTCATTATGTGAAGTCGAAGCATAATAGATTGTAAGTAACTCTACAAATACATACACAAATAACGAAAGTAAAGCGAGTTTAATATGAGGCCAAAAGCAAAGATCAACAAACTAAACTCCAATCGTACCGGTAAGTAGGTTTAACTAAATAATAGATTTAATAAATAGCTCGCCATTCAAATAGAATGAATCGTTGAATCGGATATAACAAAGTCATATAATACTTAAGCATGAGTTTGTTACATGAAATGTCAAATACTTGTTGTTTAGTTTTGTATAGTATTTACCTATTTAGGCTTCTTAAGGATAAATAATATCATTGTTGTTTTGATCAAAGAATGCGGCGTGTTGTTAGAGCAAACTCATATCTTGACCGTTATATTATGGTGTGCCTCCGAGATGTTGTTTGTCCGGTGCATTCACAACTACTTCAAATACTAGCTGACCAACTTTTACAGCTGGCAAAACACGACAAAAACTAAACAAAAAAAATTCCTATGTGTGTTTTAACTATCTAGAATCCGTGGAAATTGAGTTTTTCCGGATTCTATGTGGTCTATATGGACTGTAAATCAAAAGTCCGGTTTTTGCTTGGGTTTGGATGATTTTGGCCGGTTTCGACATTTTTGGCTGTTTTGGCCGGTTTTGATCAGTTTTTGACCGGGTAAGTCACTTTTGACCAACGGTTTCCAAGATAAAACTTACTCCTTGTTTCAAGATTTCTTTTTCTTAGTCGTGATCTTGAAACAGAGTCATGTAGCACATGTTATGGCCTTTTTGTTTCAACCCATGTTTTCTGACAATTTCAATCTAAATTTGTTTTTATGTGTTAGCGATTATGTTTGGGACTCTATTTCCTTACCATATGGAATTATCAAAACTAACTCCCTTTTCTATGTTTTTGTATATGTATGTTGTATATATGTGTGTTTATTATGTGAAGTCGAAGCATAATAGATTGTAAGTAAGTCTACAAATACATACACAAATAACGAAAGAAAAGCGAGTTTAATATGAGGCCAAAAGCAAAGATCAACAAACTAAACTCCAATCATACCGGTAAGTAGGTTTAACTAAATAATAGATTTAATAAATAACTCACCATTCAAATAGAATGAATCATTGAATCAGATATAACAAAGTCATATAGTACTTAAGCATGAGTTTGTTAGATGAAATGTCAAATACTTGTTGTTTAGTTTTGTTTATTATTTACCCTTTTAGGCTTCTCAAGGATAAATAATATCATTATTGTTTTGATCAAAGAATGCGGCGTGTTATTAGAGCAAACTCATATCTTGACCGTTATATTATGGTGTGCCGCCGAGATGTTGTTTGTCCGGTGCATTCACAACTACTTCAAATACTAGCTGACCAACTTTTGCAGCTGGCAAAACACGACAAAAACTAAACAAACTAAATTCCTATGTGTGTTTTAACTATCTAGAATCCGTGGAAATTGAGTTTTACCGGATTCTATGTGGTCTATATGGACTGTAAATCAAAATTCCGGTTTTTTGTTGGTTTTGGGTGATTTAGGCCGGTTTTAACATTTTTGGCTGTTTTGGCCCGTTTTGATCAGTTTTCGACCGAGTAATTCATTTTTTACCAAGGGTTGTCAAGACAAAACTTACTCATTGCTTCAAGATTTCATTTTCTTAGTCGCGATCTTGAAACGGAGTCATGTAGCACATGTTATGGACTTTTTATTGCAACCCATGTTTTCTGATAATTTCAATCCAATTTTTTTTTTGTGTATTAGCGATTATGTTTGGGACAGTATTTCCTTACCATATGGAATTATTAAAAGTAACTCCCTTTTCTATGTTTTTGAATATGTATGTTGTATATATGTGTGTTTATTATGTGAAGTCGAAGCATAATAGATTGTAAGTAACTCTACAAATACATACACAAATAATGAAAGAAAAGCGAGCTTAATATGAGGCCAAAAGCAAAGATCAACAAACTAAACTCCAATCATACCGGTAAGTAGGTTTAACTAAATAATAGATTTAGTAAATAGTTCGCCATTCAAATAGAATGAATCGTTGAATCGGATATAACAAAGTCATATAATACTTAAGCATGAGTTTGTTACATGAATTGTCAAATACTTGTTGTTTAGTTTTGTATATTATTTACCTTTTTAGGCTTCTCAAGGATAAATAATATCATTGTTGTTTTGATCAAAGAATGCGGCGTGTTGTTAGAGCAAACTCATATCTTGACCGTTATATTATGGTGTGCCGCCAAGATGT
The DNA here is from genome assembly GCA_025667525.1 of Glebionis coronaria. NCBI lineage: Eukaryota > Viridiplantae > Streptophyta > Magnoliopsida > Asterales > Asteraceae > Glebionis > Glebionis coronaria. Next base: position 30,933,518 of record CM046881.1, read on the forward strand.
TGTTTGTCCGGTGCATTCACAACTACTTCAAATACTAGCTGACCAACTTTTACAGCTGGCAAAACACGACAAAAACTAAACAAAATAAATTCCTATGTGTGTTTTAACTATCTAGAATCCGTGGAAATTGAGTTTTACCGGCTTCTATGTGGTCTATATGGATTATAAATCAAAAGTCCGGTTTTTGCTTGGGTTTGGATGATTTTGGCCGGTTTCGACATTTTTGGCTGTTTTGGCCGGTTTTGATCAGTTTTTGACCGGGTAAGTCACTTTTGACCAACGGTTTCCAAGACAAAACTTACTCCTTGTTTCAAGATTTCTTTTTCTTAGTCGCGATCTTGAAACAGAGTCATGTAGCACATGTTATCTCCATTTTATTGCAACCCATGTTCTCTGATAATTTCAATCTAAATTTGTTTTTGTGTGTTAGCGATTATGTTTGGGATTCTATTTCCTTACCATATGGAATTATTAAAACCAACTCCCTTTTCTATGTTTTTGTATATGTACCTTGTATATATGTGTGTTTATTATATGAAGTCGAAGCATAATAGATTGTAAGTAACTCTACAAATACATACACAAATAACAAAAGAAAAGCGAGTTTAATATGAGGCCAAAAGCAAAGATCAACAAACTAAACTCCAATCATACCGGTAAGTAGGTTTAACTAAATAATAGATTTAATAAATAGCTCGCCATTCAAATAGAATGAATCGTTGAATCGGATATAACAAAGTCATATAATACTTAAGCATGAGTTTGTTACATGAAATGTCAAATACTTGTTGTTTAGTTTTGTATAGTATTTACCTATTTAGGCTTCTCAAGGATAAATAATATCATTGTTGTTTTGATCAAAGAATGTGGCGTGTTGTTAGAGCAAACTCATATCTTGACCGTTACATTATGGTGTGCCTCCGAGATGTTGTTTGTCCGGTGCATTCACAACTATTTCAAATACTAGCTGACCAACTTTTACAGGTGGCAAAACACGACAAAAACTAAACAAAATAAATTCCTATGTGTGTTTTAACTATCTAGAATCCGTGGAAATTGAGTTTTTCCGGATTCTATGTGGTCTATATGGACTGTAAATCAAAAGTACGGTTTTTGCTTGGGTTTGGATGATTTTGGCCGGTTTCGACATTTTTGGCTGTTTTGGCCGGTTTTGATTAGCTTTGACCGGGTAAGTCACTTTTGACCAACGGTTTCCAAGATAAAACTTACTCCTCGTTTGAAGATTTCTTTTTCTTAGTCGCGATCTTGAAACAGAGTCATGTAGCACATGTTATGGCCTTTTTATTTCAACCCATGTTTTCTGATAATTTCAATCTAAATTTGTTTTTATGTGTTAGCGATTATGTTTGGGACTCTATTTCCTTACCATATGGAATTATCAAAACTAACTCCCTTTTCTATGTTTTTGTATATGTATGTTGTATATATGTGTGTTTATTATGTGAAGTCGAAGCATAATAGATTGTAAGTAACTCTACAAATACATACACAAATAACGAAAGAAAAGCGAGTTTAATATGAGGCCAAAAGCAAAGATCAACAAACTAAACTCCAATCATACCGGTAAGTAGGTTTAACTAAATAATAGATTTAATAAATAGCTCACCATTCAAATAGAATGAATCGTTGAATCGGATATAACAAAGTCATATAGTACTTAAGCATGAGTTTGTTAGATGAAATGTCAAATACTTGTTGTTTAGTTTTGTATATTATTTACCCTTTTAGGCTTCTCAAGGATAAATAATATCATTATTGTTTTGATCAAAGAATGCGGCGTGTTATTAGAGCAAACTCATATCTTGACCGTTATATTATGGTGTGCCGCCGAGATGTTGTTTGTCTGGTGCATTCACAACTACTTCAAATACTAGCTGACCAACTTTTACAGCTGGCAAAACACGACAAAAACTAAACAAAATAAATTCCTATGTGTGTTTTAACTATCTAGAATCCGTGGAAATTGATTTTTACCGGATTCTATGTGGTCTATATGGACTGTAAATCAAAATTCCGGTTTTTTGTTGGGTTTGGGTGATTTAGGTCGGTTTTAACATTTTTGGCTGTTTTGGTCGGTTTTGATCAGTTTTCGACCGAGTAATTCATTTTTGACCAAGGGTTATCAAGACAAAACTTACTCATTGCTTCAAGATTTCATTTTCTTAGTCGTGATCTTGAAACGGAGTCATGTAGCACATGTTATGGCTTTTTTATTGCAACCCATGTTTTCTGATAATTTCAATCCAATTTTTTTTTGTGTATTAGCGATTATGTTTGGGACAGTATTTCCTTACCATATGGAATTATTAAAACTAACTCCCTTTTCTATGTTTTTGTATATGTATGTTGTATATATGTGTGTTTATTATGTGAAGTCGAAGCATAATAGATTGTAAGTAACTCTACAAATACATACACAAATAATGAAAGAAAAGCGAGTTTAATATGAGGCCAAAAGCAAAGATCAACAAACTAAACTCCAATCATACCGGTAAGTAGGTTTAACTAAATAATAGATTTAGTAAATAGCTCGCCATTCAAATAGAATGAATCGTTGAATCGGATATAACAAAGTCATATAATACTTAAGCATGAGTTTGTTACATGAAATGTCAAATACTTGTTGTTTAGTTATGTATATTATTTACCTTTTTAGGCTTCTCAAGGATACATAATATCATTGTTGTTTTGATCAACGAATGCGGTGTGTTGTTAGAGCAAACTCATATCTTGACCGTTATATTATGGTGTGCCGCCGAGATGTTGTTTGTCCGGTACATTCACAACTACTTCAAATACTAGCTGGCCAACTTTTACAGCTGGCAAAACACGACAAAAACTAAACAAAATAAATTCCTATGTGTGTTTTAACTATCTAGATTCTGTGGAAATTGAGTTTTACCGGATTCTATGTGGTCTATATGGATTGTAAATCAAAAGTCCGGTTTTTGCTTGGGTTTGGATGATTTTGGCCGGTTTCGACATTTTTGGCTGTTTTGGCCGGTTTTGATCAGTTTTTAACCGGGTAAGTCACTTTTGACCAACGGTTTCCAAGACAAAACTTACTCCTTGTTTCAAGATTTCTTTTTCTTAGTCGCGATCTTGAAACAGAGTCATGTAGCACATGTTATGTCCATTTTATTGCAACCCATGTTCTCTGATAATTTCAATCTAAATTTGTTTTTGTGTGTTAGCGATTATGTTTGGGATTCTATTTCCTTACCATATGGAATTATTAAAACTAACTCCCTTTTCTATGTTTTTGTAAATGTACGTTGTATATATGTGTGTTTATTATGTGAAGTCGAAGCATAATAGATTGTAAGTAACTCTACAAATACATACACAAATAACGAAAGAAAAGCGAGTTTAATATGAGGCCAAAAGCAAAGATCAACAAACTAAACTCCAATCATACCGGTAAGTAGGTTTAACTAAATAATATATTTAATAAATAGCTCGCCATTCAAATAGAATGAATCGTTGAATCGGATATAACAAAGTCATATAATACTTAAGCATGAGTTTGTTACATGAAATGTCAAATACTTATTGTTTAGTTTTGTATATTATTTACCTTTTTAGGCTTCTCAAGGATAAATAATATCATTTTTGTTTTGATCAAAGAATGCGGCGTGTTGTTAGAGCAAACTCATATCTTGACCGTTATATTATGGTGTGCCGCCGAGATGTTGTTTGTCCGGTGCAGTCACAACTACTTCAAATACTAGCTGACCAACTTTTACAGCTGGCAAAACACGACAAAACTAAACACAATAAATTCCTATGTGTGTTTTAACTATCTAGAATCCGTGGATATTGAGTTTTACCGGATTCTATGTGGTCTATATGGATTGTAAATCAAAAGTCCGGTTTTTGCTTGGGTTTGGATGATTTTGGCCGGTTTCGACATTTTTGGCTGTTTTGGCCGGTTTTGATCAGTTTTCGACCGGGTAAGTCACTTTTGACCAACGGTTTCCAAGACAAAACTTACTCCTTGTTTCAAGATTTCTTTTTCTTAGTCGCGATCTTGAAACAGAGTCATGTAGCACATGTTATGTCCATTTTATTACAACCCATGTTCTCTGATAATGTCAATCTAAATTTGTTTTTGTGTGTTAGCGATTATGTTTGGGACTCTATTTCCTTACCATATGGAATTTTTAAAACTAACTCCCTTTTCTATGTTTTGTATATGTATGTTGTATATATGTATGTTGTATATATGTGTATTTATTATGTGAAGTCGAAACATAATAGATTGCAAGTAACTCTACAAATACATACACAAATAACGAAAGAAAAGCGAGTTTAATATGAGACTAAAAGAAAAGATCAACTAAACTCCAATCATACCGGTAAGTAGGTTTAACTAAATAATAGATTTAATAAATAGCTCGCCATTCAAATAGAATGAATCGTTGAATCGGATATAACAAAGTCATATAATACTTATGCATGAGTTTGTTACATGAAATGTCAAATACTTGTTGTTTTGTTTTGTATATTATTTACCTTTTTAGGCTTCTCAAGGATAAATAATATCATTGTTGTTTTGATCAAAGAATGCGGCGTGTTGTTAGAGCAAACTCATATCTAGACCGTTATATTATGGTGTGCCGCCGAGATGTTGTTTGTCTGGTGCATTCACAACTACTTCAAATACTAGCTGACCAACTTTTACAGCTGGCAAAACACGACAATAACTAAACATAATAAATTCCTATGTGTGTTTTAACTATCTAGAATCTGTGGAAACTGAGTTTTACTGGATTCTATGTCGTCCATATGGACTGTAAATCAAAAGTCCGGTTTTTGGTTGGGTTTGGGTGATTTTGGCCGGTTTTAACATTTTTGGCTGTTTTTGCCGGTTTTCGACCGAGTAAGTCATTTTTGACCAAGGGTTGCCAAGACAAAACTTACTCATTGTTTCAAGATTTCATTTTCTTAGTCACGATCTTGAAACAGAGTCATGTAGCACACGTTATAGCCTTTTTATTGCAACCCATGTTATCTCATAATTTCAATCCAAATTTGTTTTTGTGTATTAGCGATTATGTTTGGGACAGTATTTCCTTACCATATGGAATTATTAAAACTAACTCCTTTTTCTATGTTTTTGTATATGTATGTTGCATATATGTGTGTTTATTATGTGAAGTCGAAGCACGATAGATTGTAAGTAACTCTACAAATACATACACAAATAATGAAAGAAAAGCGAGTTTAATATGAGGCCAAGAGAAAAAATCAACAAACTAAACTTCAATCATACCGGCAAGGAGGTTTAACTTATAATAGATTTAATAAATAGATCGCCATTCAAATAGAATGAACCGTTGAATCGAATATAACAAATTCATATAATACTTAAGCATGAGTTTGTTACATGAAATGTGAAATACTTGTTGTTTAGTTTTGTATATTATTAACCTTTTTAGGCTTCTCAAGGATAAATAATATCATTGTTGTTTTGATCAAATAACGCGGCGTGTTGTTAGAGCAAACTAATTTCTCGACCGTTCTATTATGTTGTGCCGCCGAGATGTTGTTTGTCCGGTGCATTCACAACTACTTCAAATACTAGTTGACCAACTTTTACAGCTGGCAAAACACGACAAAAAATAACAAAATAAATTCCTATGTGTGTTTAACTATGTAGAATCCGTGGAAATTGAGTTTTACCGGATTCTTTGTGGTCTATATGGACTGGAAATCAAAAGTCCGGTTTTTGCTTGGGTTTGGATTTTTTGGCCGGTTTCGAAATTTTTGGCTGTTTTGGCCGGTTTTGATTAGTTTTTGACCGGTTAAGTCACTTTTGACCAAGGGTTTCCAAGAAAAAACTTACTCCTTGTTTCAAGATTTCATTTTCTTAGTCGTGATCTTGAAACGGAGTCATGTAGCACGTGTTATGGCCTTTTTATTGCAACCTATGATTTATGATAATTTCAATCTAAATTTGTTTTTGTGTGTTAGCGATTATGTTTCGGACTCTATTTCCTTACCATATGGAATTATTAAAACTAACTGTAAAACCCGCATGCTTTTACCATGAACAGTACACTAATAATCGTACGTACAAGATTACAACTTTCCTTATATAACATGAACACGAATCAAGAATATTAATTACTAGAATTACGTACGTGTTATTACACGATAAGTATTAAGTATATATTAATACAAGATAATTATTATCAATAATAATTATAATCACGAACATGAAATCATGAACGTAAGAATCAAGAATACATAAATATGTATTTACGTATATTATTATTACCATTACATACAAGTATTTATAATAACACGAATAAATTATAATAACGTAACAATACAAACGTACGAACACGTAATTATTAAGCATGAAAAGGTTCGGGTTTCCCTTGTGGGCCCCACCTAACCGCAGACACAAAGAAAGGAAACGGGCCTAATGGCCCAACCCACTTCACAAAAATATGTCAGGAAGGTTAATAATTACATTTTCATTTATCACATTTTCAAAACAAAGCAAAAAACCCTAGCAGACCTCATGGTGGCCGCCGGTTCTGGTTATGCCCCCAGCAGCACCCTAAAGGAGAACGTGAGGTTCTTGTTATGCCACCAGCAGCACCCAAAAGGAGAACGTGATGTTCTGGTTATGCCGCCATCAGTACCCAAAAGGAGAACGTGATGTTCTTATTATGCCGCCAGCAGCACCCAAAAGGAGAACGTGACGTTCTGGTTTAGCCGCCGGTAGCAAGCCAAAAGGAGGACGGGGTTTTGATTTTAATTACTGATTAGGAGTGTGTACGTGAGATCAAGATTTATTTATTCCACGTGTTTTGGGTAATCCGAAAACCTTTCTTTTAATTTTTTTTATGTTTTTATGAACATGTGATCATGGGAATAATTAATTAAGATTAATTAACATGTTAAAATGATGGTGGGTAATAATTAAGGTTGTTTTCGGGTTTTGGTGTTCGGCCGCCACACAACCGAGAGTCCTATGACTCTCGGTGTCTCTTGGTTCGCACCACCACACGAGACAAAGGTCTCTATGGTGTTGGGTTACGGTCGGCAGCAGGGAACAAGGCACCCCGACTCACGTCGGGGGTGTCCTTGTGGTTGGTTTAGGTCGCGGCAGCCACAGCCTCACCACCGGCCAAAGCCGGTGGCTATTTATGGTAAGTAGGGGGAACCGCGGGCAGGCAAGGGGAACCACCGGCAAATGCTGGTGGGAACCCGTTTGTGGTCAGCGGCTGCGCAAGCAGGACAAGATCATCGACAGCAGCCGGTGGCAACTTGCCGAGAGTAGGGGCAACCGGCTTAGGCCGGTTTGCCACTGTCTTCGGGGGTGTGGGTTCACGGGTTTTCACGGGTTCGGTTAACGACACGGTTTAATAAATAATACACGGGGTCGGGTTAATTATTTTTACAAGTTTAATTAGCTTACATGTGCATATATTTTTCAAGTTAATTAAATTAATTTAACATGATACCTAATTAATTTAATTAAAACATGACTCAGGTTTATTATTATTATTAATAATACATGATTATAACCTAAGTATTTTATTATTTAAATTAGACTATAGTAATTAATTAATTATTAAAACATGACATGTAATTAATTAATTATCATGACTTAGGTTATATTAATATAAATATTAATACATGTTTTAACCTAAGTATTTTATACACTTAATTTAATTAAATCATGTTTATATTTGATTAAATCTTATACCCTGTAGTTTATTTAATTTACATGTTATAAGTAATAAACTATACTATTAATCACATGACTTAGTATATTTAATCAGTAAAACTAAGCTTATATAATTAGCTTATAAATTCAGCTTAATTCTATTTTTGGAAACTTTCTATTTTAGGAAACCTGCTATTTTTAGAAAGTTTCTTATTATTACACTACAAGTATAATAATACAAGAATATCAGTTAATAATTAATCAGAAGGCTTAAAACACATGATAAAAGCAGTGTAACATTAAAATCAGTAAAACAAGACCAAAACATATAAAACGAGTCAAGACATACTATAATCAGTTGCGTACGCAGTAGACAGTATACTTATACACGTATCCTTCTATGTAGCATTAGTGAGATCGAAGTAGGACTCTCTTCCGTTCGTCTTCTTCGTTCACTGGAATTAAGGTACGGATTTCCCGTCCTTTAGTAAGGACAATCTATTCCTTCATTAGGATTTCCTGTATGCAGCCAACTGTTTTCCCCAGTAGTTACAGATTAAATGCTTATGTTTTGTTAGTTACCTTAGCCATATACATGCATGACCAGTTTCACCTAGTTATGGAGGTACCATAACCATAACACTAGAGGCACTAGTGTTATGAATTTACCACGGCGAAGTGATAGCTCGTGGCGTCCCTTTTTAGTTATTTGGCAATTATATTATTATATTATCGTGTGGGGCGTATGGGTGCATCCTAGTTAAATGTTTCAGTCAGGATTTCATGGTGAATGTGGTGTGTGCCTTGCATCCTTCACAAGGAGCTGATCCCTCCTACCCACTTACCAATTAATTAGAGGCAACCCCTCTAATTGCATGATGAGGTCTCCCCTCCAAGTATTCATGCACGTTGTTAACCTCATGACCTATATTGGCTTTTGGTACATTAACTAATAAAGATTTCATAAGTAACATAAGATATGTTTTCGGAACTAAATACAGTTAACATGACAGACAACTAGGTTTTCCAGGACTTATACATTTCCGCTGCTATTAGTCTTATTTATGTTTCAACCATTCATACTATGTCATATATCCGTGCACTGAGCGTTATGCTCAGCCGTTACTTTCCTTTCCATGTCCCAAAACGGCAGGTACCCAAGGACAGACTCGAGCATTTGGAGGACGTGCATAGGATGGAAGCTGCCATAGACTTCTTCTCCTTTTGCCTTCATATACTTATGCTTTTTTAGTCTTTCATTCATTTCATTTACTTTATTTATGTTTTAGGCTTATTTTGGGAACCGATGTTTGATTTCGGTTTTCCCTATGGTCATGTATGTTTTACTACATATTACCTTGCATGCTTTGATGACACGCCATAATTACGCGTAGCGGTCCACTTATCAAAGTGGGGTGTTACAGTTATGGTATCAGAGACAAGGCTTCGACCTGTAGGCTCTAAAACTTGACCTGTGACTAGTGGTGTAAAACCCGTATTTAAAATCTAAGATATTAAATAGGCAGTTTTAATTTAAAAAAATTACTAAGTTCAGAAATATTACGAATGTATTTATTAGCATACAGAAAAGAATACTACGCTCAGAAAAATAAAACGCGAGAATTAAAAATGAACGTACGTAAATAAATTTAAATGTCGAAGTTGAAAAAAAAAATATATAAATAGGGGCCGGTTTTAGAACAAAAGAAAAGAAGAAGTGGGCTTTTGGCCCGGCCCGTTGGAAAACAAAAACCACAGAGAACTATCACTACTACATTCTTATTCAATCAGTTGTAAAAAAAGAAACGCCTATACTACTAAGGTTTGTGACCGCCGGCAGAGAGAAAGAAAAAAAAGATCCCGGGTTTCGATCATTCATTTGATCCGTGTAGAATATCTATTTTCTTGATTCGTTATAAGGTAATCATTCGTTCATATTTTCAGTTTTTATCACGAATCTAAAATTACTGATGAATCATAAAATTGGAATGAAGATATAATAGTAAAGGGGTCGGATTTTGGTAATTACCCGAGACCCCAAGGTCTCGGTGGTGTCGTGTGTGTTCAGCCGCGACCCAAAAAACATAAACAGGGGGATAAGGGGCGAAAATGGACGTTTGGTTAATTGTTCAAGGGTTATAAATGGCTCAGTGGCGTTTTTGTTTGCCCAGCCCCAAATCAAACATGAACAGGGGGTGTTTGGGATTAATTCACAGGAAAGGGGGTGTTTGGGAGTGCGAACAATGGGACAGAAACAATAGCAGTGGGAACTACTGCATTAGTAGTGGGAACCACTGTATTAACAGTGGGAACTGTTAAACAATGAAATCGGGGGGAACAAATGAATAATCAGCGAGTAAGTTTTGGAAAGAAAAATGATGATTTTCATATGAGATTAGCGACGGGTTAGTGACACAAATTTCCGTCGTAGTATTGTTATTGACAGTTTTTAAATATCAGCTTTTTGTCACACAGTTTTTAGTGTCAGTTTTTCTATCGCTAATTCATATAGGCATATTTTATATAGTTTGTTTAATTGTTTTAGTGCGACCGAGAAGGGGTATCTCGGTAGGCTCGGAATATAGTTTAAACATTAAAAATGAAGATTTTAAATTATGCATTTTATTACTTATTTTTACAAATCTCTTAATAATATATTAAATGAATTAAATTAAAATAGTTTTATAATATTTAAAAGGGTATAATTTTATTAAAGAAAAATATAAATGATTTTGTAAACTTTCTAATTTAGGAGAACTTTTTATTTTTAGTAGATTACCTAACATAGTTTTAATATAGCGCCAGAATACGTTTGTACCGTAATTAATAGTAGAACGTTAATACGTTAAATAGAATTATAAGAAGACCAGACTTATCAGTTAACATACGTAAAGAAGTTTAGAAATAAATAAATAAATGAGATGTCGATAAGATCAGTAAATTAAATAAAGATTAGATAACTTATTCACGTCTATTATTATTGTAGCTTCCGTGAAGCCCGAGTAGTGTTCGTTCAGTTTTCCTTCAGTCAGTTACTGGACAAGAGGCACGGGTTTTCCGTCCTTCAGTATGGACTTTCTTCTATGCATTATTAGGATTTCTCGTCTGCAACCAAATGTTTTTCCCCAGTACATGTTATAAATTATCTGAAATTATTTTAATAACTAAGATATTGCCTGTGCCTTATATACAAGCATGACCGGTCAGTAGTACTAGTTACGGAGGTACCTTAACCATGACACTTGAGGCACCGGTGTCGTGACTCACCTGCAGGAGAGTGATATCCTGCAGCATCCCACTCAGCTCAGCTTGGCCATTTTATCAGTATTTTTAGTTGGGCGTATGGATGCATTCTAGGCTTATCAATTTACAGTTATCAGGTGAATGTGGTGTGTGCTCTACATCCTTCACATTGGAGCTGATCCCTCCACCCAACACAGTAATTAGAGGTCACCCCTTTACAGTATTTAGAGGTCACCCCTTCACAGCATGACGAGGTCACCCCTCCAGTTATTCATGCAACAGTTGTTACAACACATGACCTATATAAGCTCTTGGCAATTAAAATACAGTAAATACATGTTTTCAAATTTAACAGATAACAGTTCAGTTTATTATTTATAAATCAGACTTATAAGATTTTCTACAGTTTTCATCACACTCCGCATATCAGTCTTTCAGCTTCAGTAATTATTAATTATTTCAAGTTCAGTATATTCTTCATGCATTATATCCGTTCACTGAGCGTTATGCTCAGCCGTAGTTCTTTCATGTTCTAACGGCAGGACACCAAGACACTCTTAAGATTCTGAGAGCATGTGCATTGGCTGGAAAGTAATCCAAACTTCTTTACTTTATGCACTTCATGTTTATATTGCATGTTGGACATTGTTCAGTCCTTTCTTTCAGTGTTTTACTTTTCATGTTTTGAGCTTATGTTGGATTACCGATATTTGATTCCGGTATTTCCGTTATGGTCAATTAATGTTTTAGGACATTTACCTTATGCTTTGATGACACGCCATAAATATATGTAACAGTCCACTTATCCAAGTAGGGTGTTACAATTATGGTATCAGAGCGCAAGGTTCGACCTGTAGGCTCTAAAGCTTGACCTGTGACTAGTGGGTAGTCACCAGGAACTTCCCAGATTTTGGTGTTGTTATCTTTCATGTTTCTCATGCATTTATCAGTCAGTTTTTCTTTAGTTATTAGTCGTTTTTCTTAAAGTTTTTGACTAAGTAAAAGGCTGGTACAGGGCTGGTCATATTTAGTCGCATGTGCTTTTTAGCGAATTTTTATTTTGGTGAACTGACCATAGGCGTTCACCCTTGCCCGTTCAGATTTTTTGTATAGATGAACTGGCCATAGGCGTTCATCCTTACTCATGTCAGATTCATGTTTTCAGTCGAATATTACTTGGTGAACTAGCCCATATACGTTCACCAATGTTCAGATCAAATTTCATGCTTGTTAGTCGAATGTTGTCTTGTGAATCGATCCAGAGTTGTTCAACTTTGTCATATCATGACATTTCATAAAATCTTAACAAATATGAATTAGTCTACAGCCAACCATATTTAGTCCCAGATTGTACATTTCTATACATGACAGTTCTCAGAAAATTTTGATAAGTATGGAGCAAAATAGAATCGCCCATACTTAGTCACATGTGTCCTACTATGAATACTGTGGATTAAACCATAACTATCCACACCAGTTGATGTTAAACCCTTGTTGATTATTCTTCTATGTTATTTGTATCACTCAAGTTATACTCCCAAGTGAATGTCGTTTTCATGCTGACTAAATTCATGTCTCCTTATGAGGATTATGTTTTCAGCAAGGTGATGATGTCTTCATGCTAAGATACGGAAAGGGTTATAGTAAAAATCCTGTTTTCATAATAATCATGTTTGATCTTCATCAGTCATGTCTTCATGCTGACCATTGTTGAAATTCCGCTTAATCATATTCTTAAAACTCTATAAAACCAGCTTTAAGTCCAAGCAGGAAGTACCAGGCTATCATGTTACTCATTTAGTTCAGTTTACTACCGTTTAAGCCAATTTATCTCTTTGGTCATGTCAGACAATTGACACCAGTATCGATCATCCCATAAAATTTCCACCAGTTCCATGTACAGTATTCCATGGGTACCCCATATACAGTGTCTCAGTTACACTCCATGTATAGTATTTCATGTGTACTCCACGTACAGTGTCTCAGATATGCTCCAGGCGCTTCCACTTGTCAATATTCTACCACATGCTGACGTTGCTTGTGAGTTGAAGAGTTTACCAACTACTGATGCTGCTTACACTTTGGAGACCTCACAGATGCTGATGCTGCTGATACTTCGGAGATTCCACAAGATGTTGATGCTGTTTATAATATGAAGACTCTCCAAGAGCAAGGACAAAAATCATAAATTTGAAATGTCAGACAATAATATACTTCAACCATCAGACTCTACCATCCCATTCCATGCCTTTACTTCCTCAGTTAAGATGTCACACGTCCCATAGCTATTTTTAGTCAGAATAGTGGAAACCGATACCCAGCCGATGTGACAATCTAACATTTTCAGGTAGTGAATTATTTTCTCGTATAATATTTTGAAATTTATTTTTATGTTGGTTGACGAACTCACAATTTACGGATTTAAATTTGGGCTTACGTGAATAATTTAGCGTCGTTTACGACTAAACCGGTAACTTTAGGATTACGTATTTACGTTTTTGAACTCCATTTTTGTTGAGACAATTTTTATTGGATTCGTTTTGTGACGTTGATTCATAATTTATAAAACCGTTTTTCGTAAAACGACCCGAGGGCACGCAAATCGAGAAAACTAGAATCGAGGAATACCCGTAAACTAGTGAGATGGGACAAAATACATTGTCCCACCCCACTAGCTTATATGGGACGGCACTAACATGACACCACAACCATATGTGGCATCATGTTAGCTACAAGTTTACAAGTGTAAACAAAGCTTACTCTTTAAGCTTAGTCTTTTCCACTAACACAAAACCACTAGCAACTAACTCACACCACCATTTACTTACATGCAAAATCAACACAAATCCTCTCAAACACTCCCTCCCTTGCCGTCCACTTTCAAGCTACAAACACCCCTTTTGATATTTTCTCGCCATGAAATACATGTTTACTAGCTCTATCATGGAGTTATCTTGAAGCCTTGATCATTTGGTGGCCATATTAACAACATTAGAGGTGATTTTCTTGTGTCCTAGGGCTGATTTCCCAACTATTGTTCTTGGTGTTTGATGATCTTGGAGTTACTTGTGGTGTTCATCAAGTTCTTGTCTTCCAAAAACAAGAAATACACTTGGTTGGTAAAGAAGATCATCCTCTCCATTTTCTCTTGTTATTTTTGTAAAGAACAAATGTATTTTCTTCATTATTGTATATGTATATGATGTATATATGATGATAAAAATGTTGTGTGGGGATCAAGTGTTGATAGATATGCTTAAAAAGGTTAATAACTATAAGAAATGAGGCTAAAATCTTGATTATTTACTTGGCTGTATAAAAACAGTATATAACTAAACTTGAACTGATAAAATTGCATGGTATGATCCATTTACAGTAAGTACAAGATGTTATACACATGTGAGAGTTGTCCATGCAATGGAATCAATATAAAGAGTGAGATATGATCAAAACAAGTTGGGTGTTCTAATCTGAATAAGCAGTTTTGTAGGGACTGTTAAGGCAAGATGAACTTAAAATGAGCAGTAGCTATATCTAAGTTAAATGTAGCACATAATATGAAGAACATGTAACCCAAAAATAAGCTTCTAATTCATTATAGAACTCTAGATATGATAAAAATGGTGAACATGAAAATAAAAATCAGATTTTGAGAATTAATGTTTATTATTATATAAGCACTCAAATTATAATGTATAAAATATAAAATTAAAACCCACTAACTTATAAAACTTATTTATATAAATATGTAAAAGTGTAAATGAATGAATAACTTATAAAAATGGTAGTGGAATAATACTTATAAGTAATAAAAACTATAAACTTGATTTTTACGACTTTTTCGGCTATTACCGTAAAATTAACGTTTTTCGCCAAATAAAACTTAGATGATCAAACCCGTCTAATGTAAAGTTTATAAAAGTCATATACTGATATATAAGTAACTAATACAAGTAAAAACCGATAAAACCCGAACTATAGGACATACGGACATTAACGAGCTAACTAAGCATATTGGACTAATAATTGGACTAAATAACTTAAACACTTATAAAAAGAACTTATTGGGCTTAACCCATTTGGGCCCAACATGGAGAATATATATACTGAAAATATAGGTATAAAATGGATTAGAACAAGTTAAAGAACTTATACTAAGCTTATTGGACTTAAAATAGGTAAATAGATAAAACTAGTAAACTAGTAAAAAGTTACCAAAACGTAAACACTAAAATGAGTAAACAAGGATATATAAACCCACTTGATCATCATCATATGTACAAAATCATCATATGTATATTGTTATTTTGATAAAAGTCATTGAACAAAGTCTAAGACCGATTATTATTTATATAGGTTTCCGTGACCGAAGCACGCCCGTAGCCGATAATCTTCCTTTCATTAACAACGTGAGTTCATAGCCTCGCACTCTTTTAAATGTTTTATAAAATGATTTGTAAACCCGCGAGGGAGATAACATGCTAGATTTTATAAAAATATAACACAAGTAGTCCCGATGGTATGCTTAATGATATGGACCCGAATGATGCTATGACCCTATAAACGAGACTAAAAGGATTATTAGTAGTTAGGTTATTTCACTTAAAGTCCCATTAGCATGAATTGTGAACTACCGGGATTTGGTAGACGCTTATGCATTTGATAGTACTATTTGGGGAAGATCACCCCAGTTCGCGCCTTGACGGTTGATCCCCGTCGTACCACATTGATTGGTAAGGGAATTTATGTATGAGAAGATTCCATAGCGTGATTTTTGTGACGACACGCTAACTTAGATGGGCAAACTGTTTGTCGGGTTTGCGGCCCGCTATTTTCATAGTAAGGTAACAATGTCATGCGGCTAATAATAATCCTACAACCTATATAATCCAAATAAAAATGTATCCTATACATAATAACGACGCTATTAACGATGAATATATTACCTATCATGGTAATATAGAGACTACGGTCTCATGGACGGTTTAAGATGTATGCTTGATTTATATATTGCCTGACTAGCAATATGAGGACTTACTTCCGATATTATACGTGTGTTCTGATTTTAACGATTGTTTTATATAACGGTTTTTATTAAACTCTATGAATTCACTCGGCATTCGCTGATATGATTTTTTCATGTTTTTATCTCAGGTGCTTGAAGGTAATCCGGATGGAGATCGACTCTGATGGCCCACATAATATTAAAAATGTTCATTCGATCTATGTTTTGTAAACTTAATGACCTGTATAATTTGGGACCTGTTGTACACTTTAAAACTTTCTATCGAATGAATGTATGTTGAACCTTGTACAACCATTTTTATGTGTTGTCTATGATTGGAGTTATTGTGCTATCCCGTAACACTCTGAAAGACCCTTCCGCTGTACCGATACGAAAAATGAGAGTGTTAGAGTTTGGTATCAGAGCTCTCGTTATAGAGAACAAAAGATTTTAAAAACCAAGGTTTTGAACAAAACTTTTCAAAATCTTTTGACAATGAACATTTGAGAAAATATTTGAAAAATCTTTTGACTATAACGGTGCCAGAGATCTCCGACGTTACCAACAAGCCCTATTGAGAAGATATATATTTTGATATATATAATTTAATTTATATATATGTATATATCGTGATTTCATTATGTAATTGTTTAACTAGTATGTTATCCTAATACGAGATGTATATATAAATGCAGATTGTCATGGCTGACCCTAATATTCCTGTAGAAAACCATGCTATTCCCGAACCTAATGTAGATGATGATCCTTATTTAGATTTAGTAGATTATGATATGGATGATGAGGAGGAACCATTTGAGGATCCCGAGCCCGAGTTAGGACTAGGAGATCAGATTGCCCCTCAGGTTGACTTGGTAGAGAATGAGATTGAGAATGTTGATATAGAGAATGATGATGAGATTGGGTTAGATAATTTAGATGATGAGATTGACGACGAGGATGTCGAGGAGGATGTAGGTATAGATGTTGAGGTTGATGACGATGAGGAAGCCGAGCTTATTTACCCTTATGATGTTCCAAAGGGCGAGCCTTTGCCCCCACCAATTGATCTGTCTGATTCTGAGGTTGAGTTACCTAGGGATGAAATGTCTGAATTGTCTGAATCTGATTCTGAATCAGAGGAGGATGAGGATGACAATGCACCTGACGGTACTGATGGTATTGCTACTCGTAGATGTGAGATAGGAGAGTCGTCTAGTGCTCGAGAGGCTACTCATATTGATGGTCTTGCACCATGGGCCTTGAGACGTGATCTAGATGCTTCCCGTGTTAAGAGTTGTATGACAGAGGTCGTATTAGGTGTTGTTCAGACTCAGGTTGCTTATTTGGAGTCGAAGACTAAGGTTGGAGAGAAAGAGCGGGAATTACTTAGTTTGGATTTGACTGATGTAGAGCGTGGTCTGAATGAGGCTTTTAGGAGGTTATAGGTATTGGAAAGTGGTGAGTTTGCTGAAATGAAGAGAAAGGTGAATTCTATGGAGATTCAGTTGAGTGTAGCTCGTGCGATGCGTGAGAAAGCTGAGAAGGAGTTGAATATATCCGTGGGTTGGAATAGTAGATTTTATGCTGACATGGTTGAAAGAGGAGTAATCCTTAAGCGCCCAGCTGAAGATGTGTCTAGTGATCGTCCGACGAAGATACAGAAGACGATGGATGATGGACCATCTGGCGGTTCTCAGTAGACCAGTCTGTATTTAGTAGTGACCTTTGTATCTTTTGTAGCTTTGACTGAACCGACTTGTTAGTAGTAGATTTGGCACGAATTTTGAGTGTATATAGTGCTAGAACTTTGATATGGGATGTAACTAAGACAATACTTTTGTTTCAAATCGAATGAAATATGTATCTTGTCTTGAATTCCATATTGTGCCTTATTTGTATCTTGATTATGAATTTAATCCATATTATATGAATCCTTGTTGGGTGAATGCTTAATATTTTGAAATTGTTAAATTATAGAACTATGCCGCCCAAGAAGGCTGTGACTGAGGATGATGTACGTAGGATTATTACGGAGCAAGTTACCGCATCTATGACTGAATTTATGGCAAATGCTAGAAATGAAGCTGGCGGTAGTGGAGGTGGCGGTAGTGGAATTGGCGGTACTAATGTGAATGTGAATGCTAATAATGTGAATGCTAATGCTGGAGGAAATGTAGGAGGACTTGGAACTAATGCACCTGAAGTTGGTGGCTGTACTTATGTGACGTTCATGAAGTGTGAACCTCTACCTTTTAATGGAACTGAAGGTGCTGTAGGATTAAGCCAGTGGATTGAGAAGATTGAATCGGTGTTTCAGATTAGTAAGTGTAAGGAGGAAGATAAGGTGACTTTTGCTATGGCTACTCTTAAAGGTCGTGCGTTGACTTGGTGGAACGGGAGGATTGCTTTCATGGGTCTTGATGCTGCTAATGCTACTCCTTGGGCTGAAATTAAGAAGTGGATGACTTTGGAGTTTTGTCCTCGTAGTGTGATTATTAGGTTAGAACAAGAGTTGATTCATTTGAGAATGAAAGGTGTGGACATTGATAGTTACACGAACCGATTCCATGAGTTGGCCTTGCTATGTCCTCGATTGGTTGAACCCGAAGAGATCCGAATTGAGCAATATATTAAAGGGTTGACCAGGAATATCCGGGGGGACGTGACATCATCTAAACCACTGACCATTGATGATGCTGTTTGAATGGCTTACCAACTCATTGGACAGATAATTCAGGATAGGGAAGATGAAGCTCGTGTAGGTGAGAAAAGAAAGGGAGACGGTGATCGTGTAGATAGAGGTGATAATAGGAAGAATTTTAATCGCCGTCAGAACCAGAGAAAGGGGAATGCAAATGCTCTTACCAACTATACACCGCGCAACGATGATAGATGTCCTAAGTGTGGCAACAAGAGGCATGCTGGCGACTGTTGGAAGTGCCGAAATTGCGGAAAGCTTGGACACAAGGTTGAAAGGTGTAAGAAGGGAACCATTTGCTTCAACTGTAATGAAGAAGGTCATAGGAAATCGGAATGCCCCAAGTTGAAAGCGATTGTACCTGGAAGAAACCCCCAGGGTGGTATCTATCAACTTGGAACAATTGAGGTGAAGAAAGAGGATCCGAATGTCGTTACCGGTACGTTTTTACTCAACAATCATTATGCTGTTGCTTTATTTGATTCGGGTGCTGATAGGAGCTTTGTATCCACTAAATTTAGTGACCCTATTGACATTGATCCTGTTGAGATAAATACCAGTTACGAGGTGGAATTTGCTAATGGTAAATTAGTGAAAACTAATAAGCTATTAGAAGGATGCTCTCTAAATCTCTTGAACTATTCCTTTCCGATTGATTTGATGTTGATAGAATTAGGTAGTTTTGATATTATTATTGGTATGGATTGGTTGTCGTTGAATAATGCTACTATTTTATGTGGAGAGAAGAAAGTTAAGATTCCTCTTAGGAATAGGACGTTAGTAATTGATGGTAGTCGAGGTGAATCCCGTCTGAAAATCGTTTCATGTATTAAAGTCCGAAAGTACATCAGGAACGGTTGTGAGTTATTTTTAGCTCAAGTGACCGGGAATGAGTCTAGGGAGAAACGATTGGAAGATGTACCTATTATTTGTGAATTTCCTGAGGTATTTCCTAAAGATTTACCCGGACTTCCACCGATAAGGCAAGTAGAGTTTCGAATCGATTTAATTCCTGGTGCTGCACCGGTGGCACGTGCGCCTTACCGATTAGCCCCTTCTGAATTAAAGGAGTTATCTGAGCAACTTAAGGAGTTGTCTGATAAAGGTTTTATTCGACCGAGCTCGTCGCCTTGGGGAGCTCCAGTCTTGTTCGTAAAGAAGAAGGATGGATCTTTTCGTATGTGCATTGATTATAGGGAACTAAATAAGTTGACAATTATAAATCGATATCCTTTACCTAGGATTGATGATTTTTTTGATCAACTGCAAGGATCTAGTGTGTATTCTAAGATAGATTTGCGGTCAGGATATCACCAACTTCGCGTCCGTGAAGAAGATATTCCTATAAATGCATTTAGAACTCGTTATGGACACTATGAATTTCAAGTAATGCCATTTGGGTTAACTAACGCACCTGTGGTTTTCATGGATTTAATGAATCGAGTGTGCAAGCCCTACTTGGATAAATTTGTGATTGTGTTTATTGACGATATTCTAATCTATTCTAACAATGAAGATGAACATAGAGAACATTTAAGGATTGTTTTGAATTTGTTGAAGGATGAAAAGTTGTATGCTAAGTTTTCGAAATGTGATTTCTGGTTAGATTCTGTGCAATTTCTTGGTCATGTGATTAACAAAGATGGAATTCATGTTGATCCTGCAAAGGTTGAAGCTATTAAGAATTGGTCTGCACCGACAACTCCAACAGAAGTGCGACAGTTCTTAGGATTGGCTGGCTATTATAGGCTATTCATTAAAGAATTTTCTTTGATAGCTAAACCCTTGACTAAGCTTACCCAGAAGAATAAACCTTTCATTTGGGGAAGTGATGAAGATGGAGCATTTCAGATATTGAAGCAAAAATTATAGTGCGCCAATCTTATCATTACCCGACGGGAGTGAAGATTTTGTAGTGTATTGTGATGCATCTCTTAGAGGCTATGGAGCTGTTTTGATGCAGAGGGAGAAGGTGATAGCTTATGCTTCTAGGCAATTAAGGAAGAATGAGTAGAATTATACTACTCATGATCTTGAGTTAGGAGCTGTAGTCTTTGCTCTTAGGTTGTGGAGACATTATCTGTATGGCACCAAGTGTACGGTATTCACCGATCACAAAAGCCTACAGTATATTCTCGATCAGAAGGAATTGAACATGAGGCAACGAAGATGGATAGAATTGTTAAGTGATTATGATTGTGATATAATATATCACCCAGGAAAAGCCAATGTTGTTGCTGATGCGTTAAGTAGGAAAGATAGAGAGCCTATCAGGGTGCGTTCTCTAGTCTTGACCGTGCACAATAATTTGCCTGAGCAAATTAGAAATGCGCAAATAGAAGCTTGTAAGAAGGAAAATTTTGTTAATGAAGGGTTCCGAGGAGAAGAAGATCCTTTAGAGGTTAGAGCTGATGGAGTGAAATGCTTAAGAGGTCGTATGTGGATACCTAAGTTTGGAGGCTTAAGAGACTTGATTATGTTAGAATCCCATAAATCTAAGTATTCCATTCATCCGGGATCTGATAAGATGTACCATGATTTGAAGAAGTTGTACTGGTGGCCGAATATGAAAGCTGACATAGCTATGTATGTTCTTCAATGCTTGACTTGTGCTAGAGTCAAAGCTGAACATCAAAAGCCATCAGGACTACTTCAACAACCAAAGATTCCTGAAGGGAAGTAGGAGCGAATTACGATGGACTTTATCACCAAGCTTCCTAGAACATTATCTGGAAACAACTCGATTTGGGTTATTGTCGACAGACTGACCAAATCAGCACACTTCATTCCGGTTAAAGAGCAGTTCTCATTGGAGAAGCTGACTCGTATATACCTTGATAATGTTGTATGCAAGCATGGAGTGCCTGTATCGATCATTTCAGATCGAGATCCTAGATTCGCATCGAATTTTTGGAAATCTCTCCAAAGTTCTTTGGGAATGAATCTCGACATGAGCACTACTTATCACCCCCAGACTGATGGGCAGAGTGAAAGGACGATACAAACACTGGAAGATATGTTGAGAGCTTGTGTGTTAGACTTTGGTAAGAATTGGGATAAACATTTGTCGTTAGCAGAGTTTTCATATAACAATAGTTACCATTCTAGTATTAAGGCTGCACCATTTGAAGCTTTGTATGGTAGGAAGTGTAGATCTCCTGTATGTTGGAGTGAAGTTGGGGATACCCAGCTCACGGGACCGGAATTGATCCGGGAGACTACGGAGATGATAGTTCAGATTAAGAATAGGTTGTTGACTGCCCGTAGTAGACAGAAAAGTTATGCGGTTGTGCGGCAGAAGCCAATGGAGTTTAAAGTGGGTGACCGAGTAATGTTGAAAGTATCGCCATGGAAAGGCGTTATCAGATTTGGAAAACGAGGGAAATTAAATCCCCGTTATATTGGACCCTTAAAGATTTTATCTAGAGTAGGTCCGGTGGCTTACAAACTAGAGTTACCCCCAGAACTTCATGGTGTTCACAACACATTCCATGTATCTAATCTAAAGAAATGTCTAGCAGTGAGTGATGAGAAAATTCCGTTAGGTAAGGTTCGAATAGATGGGAAGTTGCATTTTATCGAAGAGCCCGTAGAGGTTATGGATCGTGAGGTAAAGCAACTGAAACAAAGTCGCATACTTATTGTCAAGATCCGATGGAATTCAAAGCATGGACCGGAGCATACTTGGGAACGAGAGGATGAAATGTGGAAGAAATATCCGCACCTCTTCGATTTCAATAAGAAACGGGCATCCAAATGAAATGGATCACGAGGACGTTGATCCCTTTTAGGAGGAAAAGCTGTGACAATCTAACATTTTCAGGTAGTGAATTATTTTCTCGTATAATATTTTGAAACTTATTTTTATGTTGGTTGACGAACTCACAATTTACGGATTTAAATTTGGGCTTACGTGCATAATTTAGCGTCTTTTACGACTAAACCGGAAACCTTAGGATTACGTATTTACGTTTTTGAACTCCGTTTTTGAGACAATTTTTATTGGATTCGTTTTGTGACGTTGATTCATAATTTATAAAAACTTTTTTCGTAAAACGACCCGAGGGCACGCAAATCGAGAAAACTAGAATCGAGGAATACCCGTAAACTATTGAGATGGGACAAAATACATTGTCCCACCCCACTAGCTTATATGGGACAGCACTAACATGACACCACAATCATATGTGGCATCATGTTAGCTACAAGTTTACAAGTGTAAACAAAGCTTACTCTTTAAGCTTAGTCTTTTTCCACTAACACAAAACCACTAGCAACTAACTCACACCACCATTTACTTACATGCAAAATCAACACAAATCCTCTCAAACACTCCCTCCCTTGCCGTCCACTTTCAAGCTACAAACACCCCTTTTGATCTTTTCTAGCCATGAAATACATGTTTACTAGCTCTATCATGGAGTTATCTTGAAGCCTTGATCATTTGGTGGCCATATTAACAACATTGGAGGTGATTTGCTTGTGTCCTAGGGCTGATTTCCCAACTATTGTTCTTGGTGTGTGATGATCTTGGAGTTACTTGTGGTGTTCATCAAGTTCTTGTCTTCCAAAAACAAGAAATACACTTGGTTGGTAAAGAAGATCATCCTCTCAATTTTCTCTTGTTATTTTTGTAAAGAACAAATGTATTTTCTTCATTATTGTATATGTATATGATGTATATATGATGATAAAAATGTTGTGTGGGGATCAAGTGTTGATAGATATGCTTAAAAAGGTTAATAACTATAAGAAATGAGGCTAAAATCTTGATTATTTACTTGGCTGTATAAAAACAGTATATAACTAAAACTTGAACTGATAAAATTGCATGGTATGATCCATTTACAGTAAGTACAAGATGTTATACACATGTGAGAGTTGGCCATGCAATGGAATCAGTATAATGAGTGAGATATGATCAAAACAAGTTGGGTGTTCTAATCTAAATAAGCAGTTTTGTAGGGACTGTTAAGGCAAGATGAACTTAAAATGAGCAGTAGCTATAGCTAAGTTAAATGTAGCACATAATATGAAGAACATGTCACCCAAAAATGAGCTTCTAATTCATTATAAAACTCTAGATATGATAAAAATGGTGAACATGAAAATAAAAATCAGATTTTGAGAATTAATGTTTATTATTATTATATAAGCACTCAAATTATAATGTATAAAATGTAAAATTATAACCCACTAACTTATAAAACTTATTTATATAAATATTTAAAAGGGTAAATGAATGAATAACTTATATAAATGGTAGTGGAATAATACTTATAAGTAATAAAAACTATAAAGTTGATTTTTATGACTTTTTCGGCTATTAGCGTAAAATTAACGTTTTTCGCCAAATAAAACTTAGACGATCAAACCCGTCTAATGTAAAGTTTATAAAAGTCATATACTGATATATAAGTAACTAATACAAGTTAAAACCGATAAAACCCGAACTATAGGACATACGGACATTAACGAGCTAACTAAGCATATTGGACTAATAATTGGACTAAATAAGTTAAACACTTATAAAAAGAACTTATTGGGCTTAACCCATTTGGGCCCAACATGGAGAATATATATACTGTTAATATAAGTATAAAATGGATTAAAACAAGTTAAAGAACTTATAATAAGCTTATTGGACTTGAAATAGGTAAATAGATAAAACTAGTAAACTAGTAAAAAGTTACCAAAACGTAAACACTAAAATGAGTAAACAAGGATATATAAACCCACTTGATCATCATCATCATATGTACAAAATCATCATATGTATATTGTTATTTTGATAAAAGTCATTGGACAAAGTATAAGACCGATTATTATTTATATAGGTTTCCGTGACCGAAGCACGCCCATAGCCGATAATCCGCCTTTCATTAACAACGTGAGTTCATAGCCTCGCACTCTGTTAAATGTTTTATAAAATGATTTGTAAACCCGCGAGGGAGATAACATGCTAGATTTTATAAAAATAGAACACAAGTAGTCCCGATGGTATGCTTAATGATATGGACCCGAATGATGCTATGACCCTATAAACGAGACTAAAAGGATTATTAGTAGTTAGGTTATGTCACTTAAAGTCCCATTAGCATGAATTGTGAACTACCGGGATTTGGTAGACGCTTATGCATTTGATAGTACTATTTGGGGAAGATCACCCCAGTTCGCGCCTTGACGGTTGATCCCCGTCGTACCACATTGATTGGTAAGCGAATTTATGTATGAGAAGATTCCATAGCGTGATTTTTGTGACGACACGCTAACTTAGATGGGCAAACTGTTTGTCGGGTTCGCGGCCCGCTATTTTCATAGTAAGGTAACAATGTCATGCGGCTAATAATAATCCTACAACCTATATAATCCAAATAAAAATGTATCCTATACATAATAACGACGCTATTAACGATGAATATATTACCTATCATGGTAATATAGAGACTACGGTCTCATGGACGGTTTAAGATGTATGCTTGATTTATATATTGCCTGACTAGCAATATGAGGACTTACTTCCGATATTATACGTGTGTTCTAATTTTAACGATTGTTTTATATAACGGTTTTTATTAAACTCTAGAATTCACTCGGCATTCGCTGATATGATTTTTGCATGTTTTTATCTCAGGTGCTTGAAGGTAATCCGGATGGAGATCGACTCTGATGGCCCACATAATATTAAAAATGTTCATTCGATCTATGTTTTGTAAACTTAATGACCTGTATAATTTGGGACCTGTTGTACACTTTAAAACTTTCTATCGAATGAATGTATGTTGAACCTTGTACAACCATTTTTATGTGTTGTCTATGATTGGAGATATTGTGCTATCCCGTAACACTCTGAAAGACCCTTCCGCTGTACCGATACGAAAAATGAGAGTGTTACAGCCGACACTCAACAGAAATAGTTACATGAATCACGGTCATGACAATGACCGTCATGAAATAGACAAACAAGGCAGTAGTGACAACCACCGTGCTAATAATTAATCAGTCAGTAACCATCAGAACTCCGGAACGGACGTGACCAGAAATACAGAGGTCGTCAGTCTAACCAGTCCGACCACCCTAACAGTTACCAAAAATTCTTAATATTATTCAGACTCATCTATTAAAGTACATGTCCAGACAACAGTCAAGACACAGGCCCCAAGTATCATTTCCGGAGACACATATTAGGACACCAGTCATGGTACGCGTCATACGAAAATCTTCTCAAAATACGAGTCAGAACTCATAACTCCATATGTTTCTAAACCAGACTCTCAGAAATTCAGGGTACCCTCCAAGGGGGTATACCCGTTCTGTTATGACACGCATAAATCAAACCATTACATATCAGTTACCACCACCGGAGTATTATTCAGGTTAGACACGCAGTGATCATTCTGTGAGGTTACAGATGAACACAATCACTGAAAGTTGCCACGTTTACTTCATGTATTCCTATGTCAGCTTTATTTTAAATCAAGTATTTACCGATCTTCCACCCAGAAAAGACTCCACAGTACCACCCATAATTATTAAAGTTTTCTTTTCAGTTAACGACGAGATCCGTCTTACCAACTCCTGAACATATTCATTTTACTTCTGCCAGAAAAATCAGTACAAACTGTTTCAGCTTTATCAGCACATGAATTACTATCTTATAGCTGCAAAGAATGCTAGTCACCATTCATGATGCGATTTCTGAAATTCCGTAAACTCATGATCAGCAGGTTATCCTAAAGTTCCAATGGCCATTCCAAAGGGTTTTTTTCCAGAAATTCCTTCCTAACCACGAGACAAGGTTTAATATAGAAATTGTCCCAAGAACAAAACCTATTTTTAGAACTCTTTATTGCAGGGCTTCGGCTAAATTAAAAGAGTTGCAGCATTAGCTGCTAGAGTTACCGGAACGAGGCTTAATCGCCCTAACACATCACCAGAGGGTGCATCGTTTTCTGTCCATCACGAAGAAGGCCAGTAACATGAGATCATGTATCGACCATCGGAAAATTTATCAGATCACCATTTTTAATTGATATTCATTCCACGTATAGGAGGTTTATCTGGCCTGTTACGATGCCTTGAACATTTTCCAAGACAAAATTTCGATCATACTACCATTAGTGGTGAGAGGAAGAACATGATGTTCTCCATACTGCTGTTGCACATACTATACACTAGTACAAAAATGGGTTTCGGTCACACATACCAAAATTCGTGTAGTCACAAATAAATTTTTTATGTGACTGAATTCGCCAGTCATAAATAAACAGTCACACTTGAAGTCAGTTTGCATGACCATTTCGTATTTTGTTTGTCACGCATATGAATATTTACGTGACTAGGGCTAACAAATGCTTTTTGGATGAGTCGTTAGTCACTTAATAATTTGAGAGTGTTACTGAATCAAAGTCTGGTTCAAGTAGTAGTCACATTATACGTATACATGTGTGGCAAATGTTTGTCATACACACATTGAATGTGACCAAAAATCATATATGGTCACATAGACTTATTTTACAAGTGACAAATTGATAAACAAGGTTGTCACACACATTATTTTAATGTGACTAGTATATTTTGCTAAATGTTAACCACACATGAATTTTGTGTGTGTGGAAAATTGAAAGTAGGTATTGAAACATTTGCCACAATATTTATTTAAATGTGACAAATATTTTGTGTGTGTGGCAAATTGAAAGTAGGGTTCGAGTCCTAGACCTTGTTTTTTGATATTTTTTTTAAAACATAATAAACCCTAAAAACAAAAAAAACACACACTTTCTACATGCCGAATAATGAGAAGGCTCATTCTTGGAACTTCACAAAAATTAATTACATGCATGAATATGCATTATATGTTTATGTAGGTTGCTGACCCTTTGTATTCCATCCTTGGTTATATAAACAAGGATTAAGTAATGAAATTAATCATAACAAAAACACAATAAACACTTAATTATCAGCATTTTAAGAATAAAAAATGGCTTCTTCATCAAAAAGAACAATTTCTGCTGCTTTTGAAGATACCAGTGCAGTTCCTAACAAGTATGTATCATTATTTATTTTATTAACGTTGTATCTTTGTTATCATTTAGTACTAATAATCTTTTATGTTCTTTTCAGGAAACCTTGTGTGGTGCCCAAAGTAAAAGCAAATGCAGATGGAGAGTTCCCTGCTGATTGTCCTTACGATGATAAATATGACGAGTACGATTGCTATGTTGAGGAAGCTTACGAACAAAGAGAATAGAAGCTGGAAGACGAAGAGAATGCCCGACTTGAACAACAATGCCAGAGAGAGAAAGCTGATTCCTTAAGAAGGAGGCAACAAGAGCAAGAACAACGCGAGAGGGAGGAAGTTGCTTCCTTTAGAAGGAGGCAAGAGGAACAGCGACAGAGGAGGAAGCGTATAGGAGGCAACTGGAGGAAGAAGGTCAAATCATTGATGATGATGTTTATTCTTCTGAGCATGAAATTGAAGAAGACGAAGACGAGTTCAAAGAGGCTTTAGATTACGATGAACTTCATTTGGCTTTTGATCCTGAGAAATCTCCAAAGTTTAATTAGTTAGAGAAACAAAATGTTTGTTTTATTAAAAACCTGTAATCCTTTAGTATTATTAAATAGAATTTATGTTTGATTAGTTTTCACCTTGTGTTATTTTTATTTTAATTCAGTCATTTCAAACTATTCATTTTCAGTTTAATTAGTTATTAAGCACATTGTTTGAACAAATTAGTTGTTTATGTGAAATTAGACATGAATTGAAATAAATACTTGGGAGGACTAGTGAAAATATATTAAAAAGATAAAAAATTCTTAACTTGTGCTTGACTAGATAATGATTAAACACAAAATAAGCTGAAACAAGCAGCTTTTCAAGGAAATACTTAATATTAGCTTAGTTCTAAGTGAAGAATGGCCTAGCAGTATTGTTACAAACATATGCTCAGAACTTCAGAAGAATAAGGCAAGAGCCTAACAACTTTATATCCAATTGGAAAATAATTTCAGATGTGATAACAAAAACTTAAAAGCACCTTAGAGTTAAGCTAAGTCAAAAACATAAACTGCTAAAAGATTAATTAGTTTTGGTGGGAGAATTAGGGAAAAAAATTGGGTTATAAGATCCACCGAAGTGGAAAGCCTTAACCGGATGTGTAACAGGTAACTTTGACACAAAAATCTTGGTTATATGTGTTATGCATCTAGGATTATACAACTCACAACATGAATAAATAAAATACAAGATGAACCATGTTTAAATCCATGAAATACAAGTCTAATTTCATAATATTGATGATAATATTGCAGGTTCATACAAAATGTGAATGACAACATATTTGCATTCCAAAAAATAATGGATACACCCATCCATGCAGATTAGTGTTTAAAATTGTTTACATAAACTATACCTACACTTAACCGAAATACTCTAAAGAAGATTCATAAAAAACATCCATAAAACAGAGATAACAAGTTCTTCCATAGCCTACCCCCTACAGGTTCCTCTATAGCCTAACCCCTCTTCCTTTTTCCTAGCTTTGTTTCAAATTCTTTCAATTTTTTTGGACAATACAGGAAACACATTGCATTTCTGATAGGTGGGGGCCTTTCTGTTGTAGAAAATGGAGACCAAGAAGATGACTCTACTTTTGGTGTACATCCCCTACTAACCCTTGGACTGAGTATCTGTTTGGATGATCTAGTCGCCTTGCCTGTAGTCTGACTGGATGAGCCAAAAGCTTTGCCTTTCTTCTTGGACGGTGAATTAGTCTCTCCCAAAGTATCACCCGAACTACAATCATCTGCAGAGGTGCTGGAATACTTAGAAGGTTCATCCTGGTCATCATGAAATGGGTGCTGGAAGTCTTTAGTGTTTACATGTTGAAAGCTTTCATCTAATGACAACAGATCTTCCTCAGAGCTTTCAAAGCTTTCATCTGATGATAGCATATCTTCTTTAGAGATTTCAGAGGAATCAATGATGATAACATTTGTAAATTACAAGACAAATTTTAATAGATTTAGATACTAACAACCACCCAGATACTCAAAACAATAAAATATTCATATACAAACTTATTATAGGTTAAAAGTTAATATACTAACCTCCCTGCAACAGTCTCTTTTTGAAATGTTGTAATTCCCTTTCAAGCTTTTCCACCCTATTATGTAGGTTAGAAAGAGTAGCTATGGTATCAGTTTCCATTGAGCCGTTTCCTTTTTCTTTGTTTTTCAAGTCACCTCCTGTATCTACATACCATAATACCGCATAAGTTAACTACAAATACATAATCACATGTCTGCTATAAAGTTTAACAGCTACACATAAACGACATCTTAAGCCCGTTTGCTCTTCGAGGTAGATATCTCCACGATTCCTCTATCTCGTGAACATGTTCATCTTCGTGCCCAATATATGAATCCAATATGGACCTACTTCTTTTTTGTTTATCCTTTTTTTATGTAAGTAGCGCAAAATTTGACATTCGCATTCGATCTTTGATTGATATTAATATCATCAATACCCATGAAAAAGCGAATATGAGTGCCAAAGTAAGAGGTCCTTTACTAAAAAGGCTAAACAAAAAGATGTTAATGCATATTGAGTTCACATATTGGGCACGAAGATGATGATTTTCA
The DNA here is from genome assembly GCA_025667525.1 of Glebionis coronaria. Lineage (NCBI taxonomy): Eukaryota > Viridiplantae > Streptophyta > Magnoliopsida > Asterales > Asteraceae > Glebionis > Glebionis coronaria. Next base: position 30,963,818 of record CM046881.1, read on the forward strand.
TGAGAAAGAGGAATCATGGCAATATTTACCTCGAAGAGGAAACGGGCTTGAGATGTCGTCTATGTGGAGCTGTAATACTTTATAGCATACATGTGATATCGAAGATAGTGAATAACTATATTTCTCTAAAGGTTAAATCTTAGTTTACTTACCTCCCTTCAACTGTGTTTGTTTAAGAAGTTTGAATTCCCTTTCAATCTTTTCCACTCTATTGTCTAGATTAAAAAATGCTTTATCAACTTCTGTTGATCCCTTTCCTTTTTCTTTTTTCTTTAAGTTAGCTCTTGTATCTGCGTCAACATATAACCAACATATAAACAACATAGTAAATGAACCAATGCAGCTGTGAAAACGTATAGACTTCCCGGCCAACATTTTTGAATCGAAGATGGCATCGACAGAAGAACCTACATATTTTCGTTTACCCTTTTTTATGTAAGCCCCTCTTACTATGGCCGTCGCACTATCCTTTTCATGGGCATCACTACCATCAACTAAGGTCTTTACTGAGTGGCCCGTTTCCTTTTTGTTGATTGGTCGAAGGATTTCCTTCCCATTTGTAAATTTTGGCACTTAGTTCGACATCAAATTATCTGAGTCGTCACTCTGAACACGCTCACTCTCACTTTGAGTTTCAGTATCGAATATAATCCACACATGGATCAATCCAATTACTAAATGCATGATATAAACCACACAAGTCTGTATCTAGATACTCAACTAGAAAGAGTATTCAGATACTAAAACTGAAACTGAAAAGAGAGTATTCATAGTGGTGACTCGGATAACTTGATACCCCATGAAGCCCTAAAATTGGGAACTGGGAATGAAAACATTCGACCAATCAACAGAAAAGAAAAGGGTTGTTTATTAAAGACCGTAGTTGATGTTAACAAGGACCATGAAAAAGAGAAATGACACATCCATAGTAAGAGGTACTTACATAAAAAAGGGTAAACGAAAAGATGTAGGTTGTTTTATCGATGCCATCTTATATTCAAAAAAGTTGGCCAGGAAGTCTATACATTTTCACATCAAGATAATCAAACCTAATCTCAACTCAAATGTTTATGCTCTGTTCTCTAGTCTTATTTTAAAGGAATGAAAGGGGGTGGAATGGGAAGGGCAAAGTAGGGGAGGATATTTTAATAAAACCAACCATTAGCTAACAACACAACAAGGAAGATGCAAATACATGATGTTATTCCTTTATGACCAGGACAAACGAAACTCATAATCTAACTCAGAAAGATGCAAATACATGATCTGACTCCTTTTTTACTATACCTAATAACTTGATCAGAATGTATTTTTGCATGATCAAAAAATTAGCATGTAATGGACATATATAAAGGAGATGCCAGTTACAAATAACTTCTGTAAAAGGTAGAAACCCTAGTAGAAATATATAAAATATGGATGAATAATAAGGATATAAATATAATTTTATACAAGCCTAACCCATTTTTCTTCCTAATCCTCCCAAAATTGGGCGGAACAGATATGCATAAAAATGCCTGCACCTTTCCTTCCTTCCTCCTTCCCGTTTCCTACCCTTCCTTCTTCAAAAAAACTTAAGAACATCATTTTTTTTTAATTTCCCTTTCCATATTCTTCCATCCCTTAAAAAAAATTGAGAACTTACGGTTTCTAGTACGACCAACCCCTTTTTTAAAAATTTATGGTGTGTTTTTTTAGCTTATATAATGGGCTTATATAAGCCATTTTTTGCTTATATAAGCCTATGTTTAATAAAATTATAAACCCATGGCTTATATAAACTTAAGTTAACATGAGGGTAAAATGATAAATATGTTATATAAGCCCAAACCTTCCTAAAAAAGCCACATTTTTATGGCTTATCATAACACCCATATATAAGTTTATAAGCCCACTAATATAAGCTTAGCCAAACACTTGGGTTGAGCTTATAAGCCCATTATATAAGCTAAACCAAACACCCCCTTATCTCCTGTATCTAGATCATCATATAACCAACAGAATACTTGAACCATTTATCATTTTCACTACTCCTAAAACATTACATAGTAAACACTAACTAATAATCCATCTAACGCCTTTCTAACAAACATATAAACATAAAATTTCACAAAATTGACCTTTAATATGTGCCTTCGTAGCTTCATCAACCTTCATAGCTTCATCAACCTTCATAGCTTCATCAAACTTCGTAGCCTCATCTGCCTTGTCATCTATATAACAAATATAAAAACAGAATCAATTATTGGTATTTTCATAACATGCAACATCATCAATACAAAGACAAATCATCTAAACTTCAATAATACTGTTGCGAAGTAAAAACCCTAACCTTGTTTTGATTTTCCTTTAGTCCGTTTTTTTAAATCTAACTGCATCAAGTCTTCAACAATAGTGTCAGTAATCGGATCAGGATATCTCTAGTTGGTTCCATACTTATCTATCACATAATCAATCATCTCAGGAGTGATCTTAAAATCAATATCCGACTGGTCACTTAGGTTTGATTTATCAGGGTTTGAAGATTTGTTACTGTTTGTGTCTGGGTGGGTGGGTGGTTGATTCATTATTTGACCTCCGGATATTGAATGTGTGTGTGTGTGTGAGTGAGTTATTTGTGGACGGGGTACCGGTGCAATATATCAAGTTGCATGCAAATTAAATGATTCACTTTTTAGACACGTTAGTATAAGTCGAGTTTAGTAGTATAATCTTATTAATTTTTCATGATTTTATTAATTGAACTTTACCTTACACGATTATTGGATAATTAAATTAAAGAATGTTATTAATTTAATTAAACCTTGGTTAAAAATTAATACAACATAATTAAGCTATGTTTCTTAATTAATTAAATGTAACAAGAATAATTAAATTAATGTTGATTGGAGCAAGGATAAATACTTCTTGAAGGTTTTGTTGATATATTGTTGTATGATCACCTCTTTTTTAAGATCATTGATTTCCTTCTATTTTATTCTCCATTTTGTAAAAGTATATGTAATTTATCATTTTCTCACTGTAAATGATAGTTTGTAATAATCAATTAGTATTTTGGACATTGTATATGAGTTATGATACTTGAAAAAGTTGATAAACAAGTCTAGAATCAAACTAGTAAAATGGAAATTTTGGATCAGTTAAGAAACTTGTTATTTGAGTGACATCAGTGGGTACTTAGATAGTTTAAAATTCATAGGGTTATTGGTATATGTTTTGTGATGATTTCGCCGGGTGGCTTGTCCCGTGGCGATTCTCGGAGAGTAAGTTACGACCGACTTAGTAAACTCGGTCAGAAACTGACCTGCTAGAAAGATGGACTGTTTACTCATAGATTTCGTATACCAACATATGAATATGTAAAACTAAAAGTTGTAGAAAAGATCATGTAGGATTAGAATCAATCGGATATTTTACTACGGATAAACGGTTTGGAAATGGCGGGCAAAACGGTGGAGCTGAGGTTGGCTGTGATTCACAGCCCATACTTCTATTGATAAAATGAGCATCTTAGCTATGTTAAACATAATTTAAGATCATATAAGCTTAGGATATGTATAGTAAAAGATTTCATGGTCACGTCTATATAAATAAATTGGTTAGACGATTTACAGTTTAGGAATAACGACTTAAATATCAAGACATGTCGTAAAATGTGTTAAGTTGAACCGTAGAGATAAAACACTTGACTTAATCATATTAATAAAACCCAATGTGGTATGAACCAATCAGTAATTGTAGAATCCTTTTATAATGATAATTAGGTAACCCGAGACCCGACCAACATAAGATACTAAGTCGACAAAGTTTGGAGGCGTTTTTAAACCCGGAAAGCTTATAAAGTGGATTTGGACCACAAAAGCCCAACATACACTTATAATGGATATTGGGCCATTGTTGGACATGAGGTTAGGATTAATATATGAGTTCAACCTGGTCATATAATGGGCTTAAGTCACTTGGGCACTTAATGGGCCATTAGTGGACTAGTAAGGGGCTTTGTTTATCAAAAAAATGAATAACATTTTATAAATGTTGGATTTTTATTAAAAGTTTTATAAAGACTTTATAAAACTTATGCAATGTCCAAACTTACTAAAGTGAACTATTTACATATATATATGACTTATGAATAATCTCGAACCTAAGACACGTCTCGTCATGTTAGGTCGTGTTCGATCATATGTCGACGGTTGGACATCTCGCTCTCGATTAACGAGCGATTGATATCTCGTGAAGTCGTGTATCGACTATTGGACATTTGTTCCTTTATCTACGTGTAGTATCTATATCAGGTGAGTTCATAGCCTCGCTTTTACTCCTTTATAAGTGTTTATAAACCCGCTAGGGGGAATACATGCTCTAGGTAATTAATCATACGTTTTATATATATCCTTTTGAAATGATACATGATTGTGAATAAACATTCTTTGTTGGAATATATGCTTTGAATGAATACAAGATGTTGTTATAAACGTAAAGACGTTTGATTGAATGCTTTTGAAAAATGAACACAAGCGTTGATTGTATAGGTAATGAGCCACTATTAGTATGGCTAAGTTGCTTATTGCCAGTGAAAAGTCCCTATAAATCGTGAACCGTTAACTACCTGTGATGGGTAGGCGCTCGTACAGACAAATGGATCCATTGGGAATGATGACCCCCACCTAGGCAGGTCGCACCTGTGAGTTGGAGGCTCAGCTGGGTGTGTTGTACGTGAGGTATGAGGTATTTGGCAAGATACCTGACTAGGGAAAATTAATTGATTAAGGCATCGGTGTCATGAGCTTAGCATAATAGTGTGGAATATAGGTATTGTATGTGTTGCAATATCGCCAATGGACGAGATTCTTGTGTTCAAAAGCTTTATGGTTTATTTAAAAACCCATGATTGTTTATTTAAGAAACCTATGAATTCACTCAACCGTTGTGTTGACATTTTAGCATGTATTCTCAGATGTATAGGTTTGAGAGCAGATGGAGTATGGAGCCGCGCGAGATAAAGTAAAGGCAAAGAAAACAGTTTCCATTCGATACATTTGACAAATCTTTATTTTTATTAAGATTTGTGTAAATTGTTGGGACCTCTTTTTATTGAAACTCTGAATTACTAAAATTGTCGAATGGTTTATTTTTATAAAACGTCTCTTTTAAGGTCATTTTCTATGATTGTGTCTAGTGAACTATGAAGTAGCACCCAATGTTGATATTCCGCTGCCTTGTGAAATTGGGGGTGCTACAGATTGCTATCAGGGCACTTGTTATAGAGAACTAGGTCGTTTTGAACACCTGGACTATAACATCTCTTTTGAAAAACTGTTTTGTCACCTTACAAAGTATCTGCGCGCTCATGACACCTAGAAACCAACGCTTGGTTTTGATTGTGTGATCCTATTTGTATGTAGGAATGATTGTATGTATATGTATGTACATACTATGGTATTTAAAGACATTGCGCGTGAAACAATGGTCCTTGCGTGATTATCGTACATTTTATGATACGGTTTTATAGAGAGTTTGGCCTCGAAGCCAATCACTTTTCTCGATTATTAATTTATTATCCGAATACAAGTATGGAACTCGTTTGATATTTTTGGTACATATATATTTTTTTCATAATCTATCGCATATCGACTAATTTAAGCTCGATTTTTGTCACCGCGTCGTGATGTGCCATTTTAGGACATCTCTTTTTGAAACATAATTGATAAGCGTATTATTATATTTCTGCACTCCTTATGATTTTGAAGAATCATTTCTTCAAGGATACATCTTCTATGTAATATAACGTTTAATTTAATTGTGTTTGATTACTTTTTGTGGCAAAAAGGAGGATGCCAATGGTGGACCTAAAATATATATATACCCAAATCAACTATAGGTAATTTGGGTACAACAAAGTATGCTCATAGTAGTCATTAGTTGAGCAACTTAATACCTTGTATTTAAATGGAATGGGACGTTTAATATAAAGATTTTAAATCGCCCAACTATGTGTCGTTTAAGGTTCTCTTATTGAAATGGATTCGGGACATTTGAATAAGAAAATTTTAAACCACTGGACCTTAGATTTTTTATGATTTCTTTATTCAGATGGAATGGGACGTTTGAATACAGAAATCAGGAAGTAAGTTTATTGACACCCTTTACTGGTCATTGCATGTGATTTGGTTTTAATATCGTGTTTTGTGACGGTAATCCTGAGTAGGATGACTTATAATCGTCTTGTTGAAATAAATTGGGACGCCTTTTTATTTGAACAAGAAAGTTATAAGTTCCCGAACCATAAATTTATAATTTTTATTTACATAGATTGGGACTCCTTTGTATGTAAATGGCAAATTATAAATGAGTGGGCTCAAGTATGTCTGACTTGGTTTTTGATTATTTTGTATACGGACGTCTTTCTTCGACTCGTGTTTCTTTGGCAAGAAGGGTTCAATATCGTCGTCATTATGGTTATTACTGATTATCGTCTATGTACGGGTAACCTCTTAGTCTTCTCTCGAATTATGATTTGTTTCTATGGAACATTTATAATATGTCCCGGCTATCGCGATCTTTATAAGATAACCGTTAAGAACTTTTATCCAACCCGAGAATAAAGGAGTCGTTTAATCGACTTCATGATTCAAGTGTATAATTGTAGGTCCATCAACAATCGAATTCTCATCAACAACTCATCTTAAGCGAAAATAATTTGAAATTTTGATTATTATTATCAGTGGTTTATTAAAGTCTTTCTCGATGGTCAACGGTGGATAGCCATTTTTGAAATTCATGTGCAACACTTTCCTTGTTATGTGCTTATGTGATATGTGTTTTAGTCGAGTGGTCGTACATTGTGTGAGCTCGAGACGGCATTGTCAAATGACGTCCGATCTTGGGTAACGTGTACCATGTAATATCATTTGGGTATGGATCCGTTTGTGAGCACCCTCAGATTGACAAGAATATTTTTGGATATTCAATTTATCATTTCTTGACTATTTAGCAAGCATGAGTTAACTTTATTGAACTTATTGATTTGGCATGGCTTGGCTATTTTGCAAGCATGTCGTAATGTGATTATATGTGCCTAGCGATGGCTTTTATATTTGATTTGGATCGTAGTTCCTTCGATAGAGTATTGTATACTTCGAATGCTTTCTGTGTCGATAAATTTGGTTTTGACGAAATAAGTTTGCATGTTCGAGATCAATGCAATTAGGTGATTTTGTATGACTAGTACTAATTACCTCGTCTTGATTATTTTGTAACGTTTCGATGGACCTATGTGTGATCCATGCGATTTTCTTTTACCACGTAATTGTGTTTATCAGACCCATGGACGATATGTGTCTTAATTTGATCGACGTGATCACCGATTGTTTTAAATTGATTGTCGCATTGGAAAATTTCTCAAATGCGCCCAATTCTTTTGACTCTTCACTTTTCATGTGAAATTTTTCTAACTTATATCGACCGTCGCAAGTTTGATAAGCTAGTAGTAACGTACCTTGAGGCACTTCCAAAAATTGACGGCTTGTTAATTTTTCACTTTCAATGGTGTCTCCTTCGAGTTATGTATTATTCTTACCTATAAGGGTTAAAGCTACATTTAAAACGTTCATTCATGGTTGTTATGAATACTCGTTGCTTTGAATTTTGTTCATTTAACATTCGTTAGAAACCTCAGCGATGACTTGTCTATCTCTCACCTCTTCGCCCTTTAACCGAAGACTATTGAGACGAATTAAGCGCTGGGACATCGCTTCCTAAAGGGGTAGATAATGTAGTAACCCGAACTTTAAAATCAACATTTAGACCGAGTTCTAATACTAATTCTATTATTTAGACCAATAATTATTAATCAACTTTTATTTGTCATGTTCGTTTGACGACTAATAATGATTTCTCGACTAGATGGCAAGATTAGGGTTTTAATGTATCAAATATGTGTCATTTATTATTTATCGGCAAAGTCTATATCCGTCATCGACGTAAATATCCTCGTTATGACATAGAAATATTTTCTATTATCGTCATTTTAATTTCTCATTTTACGAGCATTCTTCGTAATTTACATTAAGCCTTTAAGAGTCATTCGTATATGGGACACGTTAACGATTATTGAAATATAAGCCCTCGTTTATTTATTAAAGTATCAACGTTCTCCAAATGACGATGTTTATATTTTATATTGAGTGTTTATTTTTCGTGTTTTACGCGTATCTTTCAAATCGCGGAATTTCGAAAATATCGAACTCTAATAATACCCATTTTAACAATTGTACCATGCTAGTTCTAACAAATTGCCGCCATACCCTCAAGAACCACAAGACACGTGTCTTGTTAAATATTTCATTATAAACAAGTGTTGTATTTAGACATTACGAATGATGTTTGAGTAACCACGTGTTCCATATTACATGCATGTTGATCATTCACTTTCATTTCTTATTCTTAACTTTACAACAAAGAAAACATTGCGTGTCTTCTCCTTGAAACCGAACCAAATAACATTTACAAAATCAATTACTATCAAACTTTACTAAACTATTTTGATAATTGGTTAAGGTTATGGTACTAGCTAAAGTTCTTGAGTTTTATTATCTCTAACAAAGCATCACCATAATTCTTTGTATTTTTTGGGGGGCTGAGTTAAAAAGGATTTTTGGCAAGTGATATTAGCTTGGGTAAAAATCTTTGGGTTGGTTAAGTTGTTGATTGGAGCAAGGATAAATACTTTTTGAAGGTTTTGTTGATATATTGTTGTATGATCACCTCTTTTGTATGATCATTGATTTCCTTCTATTTTATTCTCCATTTTGTAAAAGTATATGTAATTTATCATTTTCTCACTGTAAATGATAGTTTTCAATAATCAATTAGTATTTTGGACATTGTATATGAGTTATGATACTTGAAAAAGTTGATAAACAAGTCTAGAATCAAACTATTAAATAGGCAATTTTGGATGATTTAAGAAACTTGTTATTTGGGTGACATCAATGGGTACTTTACTTAGGTAGTTTAAGAGTCATAGGGTTATTGGTATATGTTTTGTGATGATTTCGCCGGGTGGTTTGTCCCGTAGCGATTCTCCGAGAGTAAGTTACGACCGACTTAGTAAACTCGGTCAGAAACTAATCTGCTAGAAAGATGGACTGTTTACTCATAGATTTCGTATACCAACATATGAATATCTAAAACTAAAAGTTGTAGATAAAATCATGTAGGATTAGAATCAATCGGATAGTTTACTACGGATAAACGATTTGGAAATGGCGGGCAAAAGGTAGAACTGAGGTTGGTTGTGATTCACAGCCCATACTTCTATTGATAAAATGAGCATCTTAGCTATGTTAAACATAATTTAAGTTCATATAAGCTTAGGATATATATATAGTAAAAGAGTTCATGGTCATGTCGATATAAATAAATTGGTTAGACGATTTACGGTTTAGGAATAACGGCTTAAATAGCAAGACATGTCGTAAAATGTGTTAAGTTGAACCATAGAGATAAAACACTTGACTTAATCATATTAATAAAACCCGATGTGGTATGAACCAATCAGTAATTGTAGAATCTTTTTATACTGATAATTAGGTAACCCGAGACCCGACTAACATAAGATACTAAGTCGACAACGTTTGGAGGCGTTTTAAAACCCGGAAAGCTTATAAAGTGGATTTGGACCACAAAAGCCCAACATATCATTATAATGGCTATTGGTCCATTGTTGGACATGAGGTTAGGATTAATATATGAGTTCAACCTGGTCATATAATGGGCTTAAGTCACTTGGGCACTTAATGGGCCATTAGTGGACTAGTAAGGGGCTTTGTTTATCAAAAAAATGAATAACATTTTATGAATGTTGGATTTTTATTAAAAGTTTTATAAAGACTTTATAAAACTTATGCAATGTCCAAACTTACTAAAGTGAACTATTTACATATACATATATGACTTATGTATAATCTTGAACCTAAGACACGTCTCGTCATGTTAGGTCGTGTTCGATCATATGTCAACGGTTGGACATCTCGCTCTCGATTAACGAGCGATTGATAGCTCGTGAAGTCGTGTATCGACTATTGGACATTTGTTCCTTGATCTACGTGTAGTATGTATTTCAGGTGAGTTCATAGCCACGCTTTTACTGCTTTATATGTGTCTATAAACCCGTGAGGGGGAATACATGTTCTTGGTAATTAATCATACGTTTATATATATCCTTTTGAAATGACACATGATTGTGAATAAACATTCTTTGTTGGATATATGCTTTGAATGAATACAAGTTGTTGTTAATAAACGTAAATACGTTTGATTGAATGCTTTTAGAAAATGAACACAAGCGTTGATTGTATAGGTAATGAGCCACTATTAGTAAGGCTAAGTTGCTTATTGCCATTAAAAAGTCCCTATAAATCGTGAACCGTTAACTACCTGTGATGGGTAGGCGCTCGTAAAGACGAATGGATCTATTGGGAATGATGACCCCCACCCAGGCAGGTCGCACCTGTGAGTTGGAGGCTCAGTTGGGTGTGTTGTACGTGAGGTATGGGTATTTGGCAAGATACCTGACTAGGGTAAATTAATTTATTAAGGCATCGGTGTCATGAGCTTAGCATAATAGTGTGGAATATAGGTATTGTATGTGTTGCAATATCGCTAATGGATGAGATTCTTGTATTCAAAAGCATAATGGTTTATTTAAAAACCCATGATTGTTTATTTAAGAAACCTATGAATTCACTCAACCGTTGTGTTGACATTTTAGCATGTATTCTCAGATGTATAGGTTTGAGAGCAGATGGAGCATGGAGCCGCGCCGGATAAACTAAAGGCAAAGAAAACAGTTTCCATTCGATACATTTGACAAATATTTATTTTTATTAAGATTTGTGTAAATTGTTGGGACCTCTTTTTATTGAAACTCTGAATTACTAAGACTGTCGAATGGTTTATTTTTATAAAACGTCTCTTTTAAGGTCGTTTTCTATGACTGTGTCTGGTGAACTATGAAGTAGCACCTAATGTTGATATTCCTTTGCCTTGTGAAATTGGGGGTGCTACAGTCTTGAAGTAGCATCGACTACGTTTAAACCGGAGAATTCTACGTTACGTTCTTACGTTTACATACACCGTTTTGGTGACACTCCGACACTTCAGGAGATAAATTTATCCGTGAATATTATTTTGGAATTTTAAATTTGTGTTGGTTCATAAACTCACAAATTTACGAGAAGAGATTCGGACTTACGTGCATAATTGATTGCAGTGTTTTACCACACCTTTAGGAAAAGGAGGGTAAATAGGGAAAAGTATTAAGTGATGATTTAGGAAAATCAAGCACTAATGACCCTAGTGAAGTGAAAGTTCGTTTCCCAAGGAGGTATATGTGTGTGACTAAAATGTAGCAAGATTTGAGATTAATATTGGTTAGAAGGGGATGAGAAAAGAGGATGACGAATACGTGAAATTAATTACTACTACGACTACACGTAAAACCGTAAAAAGTATAAAAAGAAAAATTAATTCTAAAAATTACCAAAAATTTACCAAAATCAAAATAAATAAACTAAGAGTTTACCAATGATCAAAACTTTTTCAAACCTTTTAATTAATTAAATATTCAATTTTTAAATGCTAATTAAAGCCCTAAAAATCAAATTAATTATCAAAAAGCCCAAATAAAGATTTTTCAATTGGTAAACCTCTAAAATGACCTAAAAAGATTAAAAACTATTTTTAGAAAATTTTAAACTAATAAAAACTGTTTTTTAATATTTTTAGAAAATTTTAAACTAATAAAAACTATTTAAAATGATTTAAAAACTATTAAAACTAAAATAATTATAAAAATTAATCTAAAGATGATAAAATTAATCTAAGAGTTGCAAAAATCCTTTTTTAATGTATTTAAGCTAAGAAAAATGTAAAAAGTGAAAAAATGTGAAATTTGAAAAAATAATAATAAAATAATATTAAAATAATATTAAAAATTCAAAAATTATAAAAATTCTAAAAACTTACAAACTAGTTTATTTTAACCTAAATAAACAGAAAATGAAAGTGAAATGACCAGAATACCCCTATTGGGCCCTCAAATGGGCCAAAACCAAAATCAGTCAACACTAATGGGCTTTTTAGCCTAAAAAGTCAAACTTGGCCCAATTGACTTGGAAAAGCCAATCTGACTCAAAATTTAATTCTAAACACAAAACTCTGAAGGCCCAAAAGCTGAAAGTGAGCTTATCACAGCTTATTAAGAAAACAGCTTATCCTTATTGGGCCATTAAGCCCATTAAGCAATAAGTTAATGCCATAAGCTCTAATTTGACACACAACCTTCTTTTGGGATACTAAAGAGATCTGTAAAAAGAAATTTTGAAAAAGCACACTCAGTAAGCCAGAAATAAGCAAAGTTCAAATTCACAAAACAACAAAATAGTCGGGTTTGAGATTTAGGGCACCTCAGAAGCTCTAGTTTTTTTGAAAAAGCTCACAAATAGCTTAACTAAGAATAATCAATCAAGAAAATCACAAAAAGCCAAGTAGAATAAGCGGTGAGAACCAATAAGCACTCTGAAAAAGCCAAATAAGCTAGTTTCCTAGCAAAAGCTTAACCAAAAGACTTGTAACCTTCCAGACTTGATATTAAGCTGAGAAAAATGAGTTCTATTACAAAAACTAAGTTGTTGCATGTACCAATAAGCAAAACAGATTCAATAAGCTATGTGAACAAGTTTGACCAAAAGTCAAACGCTGATAAGTGAAATTCAAACGCTGACAAGCACAAATTGGACGTTGACAAACTTAATGAAGTGTTTAGACTTGTTTTTCACCCTGCTGGTCAAGGTTTGAGTGCAAACCTTGTGAATCAAGGCCTACCTGTTGAGTAGTCTTGACAAGTTTTTGGCACAAGTAAGCCAATAAGCCAGTAAGCTTATAAGCTATCAACAGATAAATCCAAGTAGCCAAATAACCTCACAAGCAGCACACAAATAAGATTCAAGCAACAAAACAACAATCCTTATACTATAAATCACAATGCAACACCAAATGAGGTGGTCACTTTGCTGATGCAAATAACCACTTCAACCAACTTTGATAAGCTATAACAAACACAATAAGCCACCAAATTCAACAACCAGATAATCAATAGATAGCTTATCACCCAAACTATTCCCAAACCTGATTTCAGACCTTAGATCCAAGTAACAAAGAAGTTATTGGCTCTGATGTGTTTGACCAATCTCAAAAGCACTTTTATCAGATTTTAGCAAAACTTCCAATCATTTTTCCAAACCTTCAGAAACTTAACCAATGACTAAAACTTGTTCAAAATGACTTGTTTAGACTTCCCAAACCCTAAGAACCAAGGGCACAAGGCCACAAGGCCTTATGAACCAGTAATCCCAAACAGTCCTTAATAAACCACTTTTCAAAGCAACTTGTGATTTTTAAACACATCCTACTGATTTTATCATTCAAATAGCTACACTAGGTGACAACTAACAGATTGCAACCATAAAACACAAAGCACAAACATAGAATCACCAAATCATATACCAAAATGCAAAACAGACAATATCATATGATTTTTGAGAGGAATCTTAAAAAGAGGTTATACATGTCCTCCACAACATCCTAGGAGGACCAGCAATGCTCCTTGGACCTTGTTCAACAACTAGAACAAGACCAAGGTACTTCAATAAGAAAGATGGATGAATGCCTTGGTTGATGTTTCAAAGCAGAAACTCAAGGGCTTGATTTCTTCAACACAATGAACAAACAACCCAACCAAAGACCCTAATCCCTTCACAAGCTTGGTGTCAACAAGCTTGCAAGAGCTTATAGCTTTTGGTTGAGGATTAGTACACAAAAATAAGCAAATTCAGAAACCTCTTTTCAAGCTTTTTCAAACTTGAAAAACCTTACCTAACATAAACGTCCTTGAACCAAATGATTCAAGCACACTTATAGCAACAAATGGAACTCAGAATCACCTTTAAACAACACCAACTTTCAAAAACATAAAAAGGAATTACAATTTTCTCAAAATACCAACTTATATAAATTTAAAAAGGAATTACAAGTTTAAAAGGTAAAACTGGAACAAAGGGACTCTCACAGGTTGAGGTCTCCTTTTATAGGAAAATGCTATGTTAACACTATTCATAAACCCTAGAAGTGAATTTCCAATATTGTCCTTGAGGTCTTCTAGACGATTATTTGATATGAGCTGTCCAAAATGATCAAGGACGTTCATTTTAGCTTTGGGGTTAAGCTAAGAGCCTTGGCTGTTGATCTTGCCACGTGGCAAGCCTTGGAGAGCAAGGTGTGATATGATTGGTGGACGGGTTTGAATGGTGGGGTCACATGGTGAGTGGGAGTGAGGGTTTTAAGGTTGGGATGGGTTTCTGGGCGTGTGAACTAAGCGTGGGTAAGGGTAATTTCTTTTTACCCTTTGGTTTAAGTGGGGTGGTAACTGGGTTCCTCATGGTAAACAGTAAAGGTTTTGATCCGTTTTTGTAGGGAAAAAGGTGTTTGGCGCGTGTTTGTTGTGTTTAAACTTTGGAAAATGGCAGTAGTAGCCCTTGTGTTTTGGTGAAGTTTGTAAAACGTGTTTATTCAGCCATAAAACTCCTTTCCTTTGTTAATAAACTTTCATTTTTTATGCTTTTGCCACCAAACTTTTCCAAAAAGGTTTAAAGGGTTATTTTTGCCATGTTTTCATAATTGAAGGACTGATTTTGGACTTTGTTGATCTTCAAAGGTCTTCAATATATCATTGACTTCATGAGGGACCATAATTGACAAATTAGATTTGATGAGGGACTAATCTTGCCAAATCTTCAAAGTTGAAGGACCTTTTTACAATTTTGACAAACTTAAGGGACCAAACTTGTAATAATAAATTCGCAAGGGTTTTAAGTGTCATTTCTTCATTGTTTGAGGATCAATCTTTCATATCTTCAAGTCTTCAAGGGTAAATCTTGGATAAATCATGAACTAGGGCCCGGTTCTTTGTACGGCTTCGTTTCTCGTGTCCGTTTTTCCTTGTTTCTTGTGATCTTTTGTATTTTTCACGATATCCATACCTAAAATACACAAGTAAACAAACACAAGCATATATATGGTATTTTATGACATTTTTGTGCATTTAAAGCCCGAAAAGAACGATGAGATCATGTATAAATTCCATCTCATCACTCCCCCATACTAAGCCATTGTCGTGCCCTCACGCAATGCTAGAATAGAGTATCTAAGCATCACCAAAGTTCAAATTTATTATTCTTTTTTTTGAAAAGTGAAAGACTTGCAACAATGCTACGAAGACGTGTAAAGACATAATGTATGATTTTCATCACGAATGTGACTTTTAGGGTCAAAGAATAGAAACAAGTAAATGTCCCTTAGAGTAAATTTCGTCATCCTTGATTGTCATACATTCCATGCTAAGTGAAAAAACGAGATCATTGTTGGTACAAGTCACAATGCTAACACTACTCATATGTCCAAATTGTGTAATACTTTTTCACCCCGCAATTCTAGTTATTATAAAAGGAAATGGGTTACTAGCATTTTTTAACTATTTGTCATGGATCACAAGTGATTCATATTGACTTATTTGAGTAGTTATTAGTCCGAAAGCAAAGTAGCACGATTTAATCAATAGTTAGCCGAAGGACAAAATCTTTTAAAATGGCTTCTCGTGTATTTCCTTAAGTTCATATCTTGGCATAACTCGTTTCACGATTTGAGACCTTTCTCGGACCGATATTTGGCATGTACTTCATACTTCAAATCTTGGGAAGATGTTCTTAAAATTATGGTCTTCTCTTCATATATTTGTAATTTCTTCACTTGACGTTTTTGAGAGATTCTTCATATTTGGACCACGACTTTATCATTTTTCTTCAATCTTTATTTTGGACTTTGATATACAACGATCCGCCTCCTTTTCGGACTTGGATATATTCATCCTCATACCTTGTAAGGGTCTTTTTGGATAGACTTTCTCCATGATCTTTAGGGGAGTAATTGCTTTTCGTCGTGTGTCTCGATCCTTCATATTGATTTAGGAATAATGATACTTCACATCATCTTGGATCTTTAGCAACAAAATATAGATCCTCATGCCTTGTTAGGGCCTTTTTGGATCTTCACCAATCTTCGCGTCCCGCTTCAATAAGTTATGCCTTGGCTATGAACTCTATTCAACCCCAAACAACTTTTAAACGATCTTGCGCTAGAGGCTAAGTAACCTTTCAAATCGTACGACCTTACTTATTGCAATTATTTTTATTCCTAATGCATTGATCTTATGGGAAGAAAAAGCCACAATTAAAAACATATGAGTTTTTGAAAGAACATTGTCATGTTCTACGTTTAGCATGATCACTTGTCTAACTCTATCATCTCTCGTTCTTCACTATATAAAGACCTCTAATTAAAGAGACTCGTGAATACTTAGCCATGCAAGTCAAAATTATGCCAAATTTAGATTAGCTTTCATTAAGACTATATCAAATCAAAGTTTTGGGTTTTCAAGCCACCTATAGGATCTTGCACTTTCTTGGACTTTTTCAAGTTTAGAGAATGCATTTTATAGTTCCCTTGATAAGTGACTTTCTAGGATCAATAATAGGAACTTGCGAAAAGTTCTTGTTCTTAACCCGAATGAGCTAAGACTTTCGCGTTTTAAAGTTCCCTATATAAAAGTCTAGCAAAACTTGAATTGAGCGGGTTAAGGAATTTAAATGGCTCCAAATGCCCATCAAGTCAAAAATTAACTCTTATTCTACCCATCGGAAAATATACATTCGTATCTTAAAAACACTTATGAAAACTTAAGAAATTTTTTAAAATTTGGCCATTTTTAGCCTTATTAGCAACAAAACAAATCCTTGAAAGTTGGAAAACGTGAGGGCGTAGCAAAGCAAGTATCTATTCACCCCCCATACTAAAAGTAAACATTGTCCTCAATGTTTCGAGTCTAAAGGTGGAGCACCCCCATACTAGAGACGAAGAATCGAATGCTTAGGATCTAGCATGGAAAGGGTGATCAACAATATATCTAAAGCCGTTTATGAATTATGCTAAAAGATAATTGTTAGAACAATAAAGGATATGTCATGGATTCGTGAAAAACTTCTTCAAGCAAACGATGGAGGCTCACGTAAACGAACACGAGAGTCTTCAATCGTAGATGATGATGATCTAGATAACACAATCACAAACAACCACGAGACAACGAGTTGGAAGGGTACAAGTCCCCTTATTAGTGATTAGTAAGCATAAAAGGATAAGCATGGGATCTCCCCCCCGAGGCACCTCGTTTTTGATTACCGAATCATGAGCTCGACTCGATCCCCTCAATGCTAATTATCATTGGGGAAGGTGACTTGGTCGAGGTCAACCATTGAAGGAATTTCCCCACCAAAGTAGTGCTTAAGCCTATGTCCATTCACCTTGAAGTTAGGACCATCATTCTGAGCTAGCTCGATGGTCCCATAAGGAAACAGTTGTGTCACGGTGAAAGGACCCGACCAACGAGATTTCAATTTCCCGGAAAATATCTTAAGTCTAGAGTTAAAAAGTAACACTTGATCACCAACGTTAAAAACCCGGTTTTTAATTTTTGAATCATGAAACTTTTTAGTCTTTTCTTTGAAAATCTATGAATTTTCATAAGCATTGTCTCTTAATTCATCTAATTCATTCAATTGTATTTTCCGGTGATCTCCCGCGGTCTTTAAGTCAAAGTTCGCATGCTTAAGGGCGCAATATGCCTTGTGCTCCAATTCAATGGGCAAATGACAATTCTTCCCATAGACTAACTTATAAGGAGTGCAACTGATAGGTGTCTTATAAGCGGTCCTAAAGGCCCATAAAGCTTCATCGAGTTTGTCGGACCATGAAGCACGGTTTTCTCCAATCGACCTCTCTAAAATCCTCTTCAAAGCTCGGTTCGAAACCTCGACTTGCCCACTCGTTTGCGGGTGATAAGCCGTAGAAAGACGATGAGTAACTCCATATTTCTTTAAGACCTTCTCGAATTGGTCATTACAAAAATGGGTTCCACGATCGCTTATAATAACACGAGGGGTTCCGAACCGAGAGAATAGTTGCTTCAAAAAATTCACTACCACACGAGCATCATTAGTAGGTAAAGCCTTAGCTTCCACCCACTTAGAAAGGTAGTCCACCGCGACGAGGATATACTTGTTACCATGAGATGATGGGAAAGGCCTCATAAAGTCTATGCCCCAAATGTCAAAAATCTCACACACTTGAATTATGTTTTGCGGCATTTCATCACGTTGAGACGATTTTCCTTGACGTTGGCACGAATCACACGACTTCACAAGTGCGTGTGCATCACGATAGATAGAAGGCCAAAAGAAGCCGGCATCAAACACTTTCTTAGCCGTGAGATTAGCACCATGGTGACCACCCGTGGGTCCCTCGTGACAGGCTCTAAGGATATTAGAAGCTTCGGCACCAAAAACACACCGTCGAACGAGTTGATACGCACAAACCCGAAAGAGATAAGGGTCGTCCCAAAAATAGAACTTGACGTCACGAAAGAATTTTCGCTTTTGTTGTGTCGTCATACCCTTGATTATGAAATTGCCCGCATGGTAATTTTCACAGTCGGTAAACCATGGGGTGGTGTCTTTAGAATTCACTACACCGAGAGTCTCGAGAGGAAATGTTTTGGTGATTTCCTTGTTCTCGAAAACATCTTTGTGAGGATCTTCTAGACGAGAGAGATGATCGGCCGCTAGATTCTCGGCTCCTTTTTTGTCAAGCACGGTGACATCAAATTCTTGGAGGAGGAGAATCCAACGAAGCAATCTCGGCTTAGCATCTTGCTTAGCTAAGAGATACTTGATAGTCGAATGGTCGGTATACACGATGCTTTTAGTTAAGACGAGATAAGGTCGGAATTTCTCAAAAGCATAGACCACGGCAAGGAATTCCTTTTCCGTTGTGGTGTACATTAATTTAGCCTCAGTCATCGTCTTACTATCATAATGGATAGGACGGAAATAATTTTCATAGCGTTGCCCTAAGACGACCCCTATAGCATAATCACTTGCATCGCACATGATTTCAAGGGGTAGTTCCCAATTAGGAGAAACAAGAATGGGAGCTTCGGTAAGTTTCCTTTTGAGAGTTTCGAAAGCTCTAACACAATCCTCGTTGAAATTGAAAGGAGCATCCTTCTCGAGAAAGGTGTGTCATAGGTCGAGAGATTTTCGAAAAGTCTTTGATGAAACGACGATAAAAGCCCGCGTGGCCTAGGAAACTCCTAACTCCCTTAACGGTTTTGGTGTGAGGTAACTTGGCGATGACGTCTACCTTAGCTTTATCGACCTCAATCCCCGCTTTTGAGACCTTATGTCCTAAGACGATTCCTTGTTTACACATAAAATGACATTTTCCCAATTAAGCACTAGATTGGTTTCTTCACAACGTTTTAACATTTGCTCGAGATTAGATAAACATAACGTGAACGAATTGCCAAAAACCGAAAAGTCATCCATAAACACTTCCATCGACTTCTCGATCATATCGTGTAAAATGGCCATCATACACCGTTGAAACGTACCCGGTGCATTACAAAGTCCGAAAGGCATCCTACGATAAGCAAACGTTCCATAAGGACACATAAACGTAGTCTTCTCTTGATCACGAGGGTCGATAGGGATTTGAAAGTAACCGGAAAACCATCTAAAAAGCAATAGAATTCATTTCCCGCGAGTCGCTCTAACATTTGATCCATGAAGGGCAGAGGAAAGTGGTCTTTACGAGTGGCGTCATTTAACTTTCGGTAGTCAATACACACCCTCCAACCGGTCACAACACGAGTGGGAATTAACTCGTTGTTTTCGTTGGGCACAATGGTCATTCCTCCCTTTTTAGGGACACAATGGATTGGGCTCACCCATGGGCTATTGGAGATAGGATAAATCATTCCCGCGTCAAGGAGTTTTAACACTTCCTTTTTAATGACATCGTGAATTTTGGGATTCACCCTTTTTGACTTTGAATTGCGGGTTTGTAGTCCTCCTCCATTAAAATCTTGTGAGTACAAATTTTTGGGTCAATACCCTTAATGTCGGAAATTTTCCACGCAATTGCCCCTTTATGAGCTTTAAGAACTTTCAAGAGCTCGGTTTTTTCATCATTAGCAAGACCTCTTGCAATAATAACCGGCAACTTGTCATCACCTTCCAAGAATGCGTATTCAAGGTGAGAAGGAATATCTTTCAATTCAAGGATATGTGGTTCCTCGATTGAAGATTTTGGTTCAACACTCATAACTTCCATCGGTGGAAGAAATGGTGGAATAGAAGTATCATCACTAATCAACACCTCATCTTCATTGTTGATTTCATTTGAAGTAAAATCGCCTCCTTGGAATGGAGTGAGATTTGGTGTAGAATTAGCAAGAATAGGATCCAACATAGTGGGATTGCCACTTGACGAGCTATCGGAAAAACCTAACACTTCTTGTGAAAACTCATCGCAAACCACATCAACTATGTCAATGTGATTGATGGTAGCGATTGCATAAACATGAGAAGGTTTCGAGTTTTGAGTAGCGTTTCTAACAAGTTCCTCTTCGTTGAATCTCAAAGTGATAGTTCTTGCATGAACGTCGATAAGCGATCTCGAGGTGTCTAAAAATGGACGACCTAAAATTAGAGGAACTTGAGGATCCGCGGGGATGTCAACTACTATAAAATCAATGGGATAGTAGAACTTCCCCACTTTCATGAAAACATCTTCGGCTACTCCACATGCTAAAATCGTAGAATGATCGGCCATCTCGATAGACATGTTCGAAGGAATAAGAGTCGGAAGTGAAAGTGATTTCCAAATGGAAAATGGAATCAAATTAATGCTCGCACCAAGATCGGCCAAGGCAAGGCATTCTTTCATACCTTGTATGTCACAAGGAATGAGAAACTTTCCGGGGTCACCAACTTTTTCCGGTATGCGGTTAAGATAAACCGAAGAACAATTAGCAAGCTTTGAAAGCTTTTCCTTATCGCTCATCATACTTTTAAAAGTGGAAGCGAAACGAGGCATATATAACAACGCGTCGGCTAAACTCACATCAAAATGCACTTGTTGAAACATTTTTATAAAAAGCTCGATTTGTTGTTTGTTACGTTCTTGCAATTTCTCTTTGTTTCATCTCGAAGGGTAAGGTAAGGGTGGTGTGGGTTGGACATTAGGCAACGGCCTTGGAATCCGGGGTTCCACAATTGGTATTGGTTCAACCGTAGGTGTGGTATGAGCAGTACTTCGTGGGATTGTAATGTGCTCCTTTTCGACCATCACCTCGGGCTCTTTCTCGATTTCCTTCTCCGTAGAAGTACTTGGACGAGAAATTGGTTCTTTGAAAGTTTTACCACTTCGTGTAGTAATAACCTTCATTTCTCCATTCGGGTTTGCAATGGTATCACTAGGAAGACCACCCGAGGAAGAGGGTTTACACATGATTGCGTCAAACATTTTTGCCATTCGGTCTTCAAATTTTGATTGCCTAGCATCCGCTTTTAACAATTCTTGCTTAATCTCATGTTGTCCTTGTTCCATCTTTTTTTGATTTTGTTGAAGACGTTGAACATTTCCTTCCATTTTGTTTGCATGAGTTTTAAGTTCATTAGCAAGTTCGTTTTTAAGCTCGTTTTTTAACTCGGATCTTAAGCTAATCATCTCTCGTTGCATGTTATCAAATTTAGCAACATTTGCTTTAGCATAATCCAAAAATTCTCCTTGAAGATTTTTAGTGTGAGCATTTTGAAAACCTTGTGTAGTGTTTTGAAAATCACGGTTTTGGTTTTGATTAGTGACTTGTCCATTCCCACTTTGATAATTCCCTTTGTTGTAGTTACGTGAATTACCTTGATAATTACCACTTTGGTTGTTGTTTCGATAGTTATTAGCATTTTGATTTGGTGGAGCTTGATTTGGGCGAGAACCTTGACCGTTTTGGTTGTAAGTTCCCGTTGCTACGTAAGCACTCGAAGTGTTACCATCCGCGGTAATGCACTCGGAAAGATCATGAGCTCCTCCACAAGACAAACAACTCTTAGCAACCGCTTTAACCGAAGCGAAATTCAAAGCCTCTTGAGCTTTCCAATGAGTCATAAGATTAGCAAATCTATCGAAAAACCGATTTTCCTCATTAGCTTCATCATGTAAGGCATTAATGCTACGAGATGATGACGACGATGACGAACCCAAATTGGCAACACTCGGTGTGTTAGGAGGGCTATAAACCTTAGATCTATTCTCGATAATCTTTAGAGCTTCATCGGTTGTTTTGCACAAAAAATTACCACCCGCGGCGGCATTCAAGTAGTCTCGTTCATGATCATTAAGCCCATTATAAAAAGTATCAATTTGATGAAATTCCGAAAAATCATGGTGTGGGCATTCATGTAACATTTCTTTAAAGCGTTCCCATGCCATTGAAAAACTTTCATTATTTCTTTGCACAAATCTTGAAATCTCATTTTTCATATGTGTTGTTTTAGATGGTGGAAAAATTTTGTTCACAAACTTAGAAACGAGATCACCCCATGTCAAAATCGAATTTGGCGGTTCTTTCTCAAGCCAAATTTTAGCGGGTCCATCTAACGAGTATGGAAACAACATCATCTTAATGGCGTCATGTGGAACATCCTTAAACTTGCTAGTTGCGATGAGACGATTAAAATTCCTTATGTGGTAATGCGAGTTGTCTTTCTCATGACCTCTAAACTTATTTGCTTGCAACATTGACATTAAACCCGTCTTAATCTCGAAATTCTCCGCTAGGATAGCGGGAATCACAATGGCCTCTCCAAAACCCTCGGTGGGTGCTTGTAGCAACTCCATCATAGTACGATTAGCCATGACGACTTCTTGTTCTACAATAGGTTCAACAATTGGAGGTTGTTCTACAATCAACGTCTCTTGATTGGCTTGCTTTTGAAGACGTTTACGAGCTCGTTTTGCTTGATTACGAGTGATCATAAACTTCACGAAGAATGGGAGGTGAGCAAAGAAGATTCTTTTTGGGTGTTTTGTGGATTTTCAAAATTTTTTGTGTTTTTGATTGTTTTTAATTTTTTTGGATTTTGGTGTATTTCCGTAGACAACAATCTACCAAATCTCTCCTCGAATCAAACTCTTGATTAAAGAAGCCTCAAAGGAATGAAAGCGATCACGTGGAGTGAACGCCTTCGAATGACTTTAGAACTTTGGTGAAAACCAAATTGTTCAAGAGGGTTTAATCACAAAGAAAACCAAGCAAATATATTATACGTAATAATTCTTTGGGCGGCAAAACCCTCGATTAGCCTTCAATCTCAAAATACTCACAAGCAAGCGGGGAAACGAGGCGGCGCGAAGCACTTAAGAGCCTTTTTCCTTAGGGTATATTTTATAATACCCGCCTTATACCCACCTTATAGTTCGTATTTTCAAAATCGAGCTTCACGAAAGTATTTATCTATTTTTGCCTTTTTCTTTTTGTTTGAGATTCGAATACAATAATTAGGAGATCAAATCCCAATTAAGGTTGTGTTTTCACACTTTTGGAGATATTTTGTATTTATTGTGATACTTAATACAATATAGTAATAATAATTTCATAAGAAAAACCTAAAAAACCGATAATACGTATTAGTAGATTTCTACTAATACAAATAATATTTATGGTTAATATTAAAAACAACAAGATAAATTAATCACGACACACCTCCCTGACAGCGGCACCAAAATGATTGCAGTGTTTTACAACACCTTTAGGAAAAGGAGGGTAAATAGGGAAAAGTATTAAGTGATGATTTAGGAAAATCAAGCACTAATGACCTTAGTGAAGTGAAAGTTCGTTTCCCAAGGAGGTATATGTGTGTGACTAAAATGTAACAAGATTTGAGATTAAAATTGGTTAGAAGGGGATGAGAAAAGAGGATGACGAAGACGTGAAATTAATTCCTACTACGACTACACGTAAAACCGTAAAAAGTATAAAAATAAAAATTAATTCTAAAAATTACCAAACATTTACCAAAAATCAAAATAAATAAACTAAGAGTTTACCAATGATCAAAACTTTTTCAAACCTTTTAATTAATTAAATATTTAATTTTTAAATGCTAATTAAAGCCCAAAAAATCAAATTAATTATCAAAAAGCCCAAATAAAGATTTTTCAATTGGTAAACCTCTAAAATGACCTAAAAAGATTAAAAACTATTTTTAGAAATTTTTAAACTAATAAAAACTATTTAAAATGATTTAAAAACTATTAAAACTTAAAATAATTATAAAAATTAATCTAAAGATCATAAAATTAATCTAAGAGTTGCAAAAATCCTATTTTAATGTATTTAAGCTAAGAAAAATGTAAAAGTGCAAAAATGTGAAATTTGAAAAAATAATAATAAAATAATATTAAAATAATATTAAAAATCCAAAAATTATAAAAAAATTCTAAAAACTTGCAAACGAGTTTATTTTAACCTAAATAAACAGAAAATGAAAGTGAAATGACCAGAATACCCCTATTAGGCCCTCAAATTGGCCAAAACCAAAATCAGTCAACACTAATGGGCTTTTTAGCCCAAAAAGTCAAACTTGGCCCAATTGACTTGAAAAAGCCCAATCTGACTCAAAATTTAATTCTAAACACAAAACTCTGAAGGCCCAAAAGCTGAAAGTGAGCTTCTCACAGCTTATTAAGCAAACAGCTTATCCTTATTGGGCCATTAAGCCCATTAAGCAATAAGCTAATGTCATAAGCTCTAATTTGACACACAACCTTCTTTTGGGATACTAAAGAGATCTGTAAAAAGAAATTTTGAAAAAGCACACTCGGTAAGCAAGAAATAAGCAAAGTTCAAATTCACAAAACGACAAAATAGTCGGGTTTGAGATTTAGGGCACCTCAGAAGCTCTAGTTTTTTGCAAAAGCTCACAAATAGCTTAACTAAGAATAATCAATTAAGAAAATCACAAAAAGCCAAGTAGAATAAGCGGTGAGAACCAATAAGCACTCTGAAAAAGCCAAATAAGCTAATTTCCTAGCAAAAGCTTAACCAAAAGACTTGTAACCTTCCAGACTTGATATTAAGCTGAGTAAAATGAGTTCTATTACAAAAACTAAGTTGTTGCATGTACCAATAAGCAAAACAGATTCAATAAGCTATGTGAACAATTTTGACCAAAAGTCAAACGCTGATAAGTGAAATTCAAACGCTGATAAGCACAAATTGGACGTTGACAAACTTAATGAAGTGTTTAGACTTGTTTTTCACCCTGCTGGTCAAGGTTTGAGTGCAAACCTTGTGAATCAAGGCCTACCAGTTGAGTAGTCTTGACAAGTTTTGGCACAAATAAGCCAATAAGCCAGTAAGCTTATAAGTTATCAACAGATAAATCCAAGTAGCCAAATAACCTCACAAGCAGCACACAAATAAGATTCAAGCAACAAAACAACAATCCTTATACTAGAAATCACAATGCAACACCAAATGAGGTGGTCACTTTGCTGATGCAAATAACCACTTCAACCAACTTTGATAAGCTATAACAAACACAATAAGCCACCAAATTCAACAACCAGATAATCAATAGATAGCTTATCACCCAAACTATTCCCAAACCTGATTTCAGAACTTAGATCCAAGTAACAAAGAAGTTATTGGCTCTGATGTGTTTGACAAATCTCAAAAGCACTTTATCAGATTTTAGCAAAACTTCCAATCCTTTTTCCAAACCTTTAGAAACTTCGCCAATGACTAAAACTTGTTCAAAATGACTTGTTTAGACTTCCCAAACCCTAAGAACCAAGGGCACAAGGCCACAAGGCCTTATGAACCAGTAATCCCAAACAGTCCTTAATAAACCCCTTTTCAAAGCAACTTGTGATTTTTAAACACAACCTACTGATTTTATCATTCAAATAGCTACACTAGGTGATAACTAACAGATTGCAACCATAAAACCCAAAGCACAAACACAGAATCACCAAATCATATACCAAACTGCAAAACAGACAATATCATATAATTTTTTAGAGGAATCTTAATAAGAGGTTATACCTGTCCTCCACAACATCCTAGGAGGACCAGCAATGCTCCTTGGACCTTGTTCAACAACTAGAACAAGACCAAAGTACTTCAATAAGAAAGATGGATGAATGCCTTGGTTGATGTTTCAAAGCAGAAACTCAAGGGCTTGATTTCTTCAACACAATGAACAAACAGCCCAACCAAAGACCCTAATCCCTTCACAAGCTTGGTGTCAACAAGCTTGCAAGAGCTTATAGCTTTTGGTTGAGGATTAGTACACAAAAATAAGCAAATTCAGAAACCTCTTTTCAAGCTTTTTCAAACTTGAAAAACCTTACCTAACATAAACGTCCTTGAACCAAATGATTCAAGCACACTTATAACAACAAATGGAAATCAAAATCACCTTTAAACAACACCAACTTTCAAAAACATAAAAAGGAATTACAATTTTCTCAAAATACCAACTTTTATAAATTTAAAAAGGAATTACAAGTTTAAAAGGTAAAACTGGAACAAAGGGACTCTCACAGGTTGAGGTCTCCTTTTATAGGCAAATGCTATGCTAACACGTTCATTTTAGCTTTGGGGTTAAGCTAAGAGCCTTGGCTGTTGATCTTGCCACGTGGCAAGCCTTGGAGAGCAAGGTGTGATATGATTGGTGGACGGGTTTGAATGGTGGGGTCACATGATGAGTGGGAGTGAGGGTTTTAAGGTTGGGATGGGTTAATGGGCGTGTGAATTAAGCGTGGGTAAGGGTAATTGCTTTTTACCCTTTGGTTTAAGTGGAGTGGTAACTGGGTTCATCATGGTAAACAGTAAAGGTTTTGATCCGTTTTTGTAGGGAAAAAGGTGTTTGGCGCGTGTTTGTTGTGTTTAAACTTTGGAAAATGGCAGTAGTAGCCCTTGTGTTTTGGTGAAGTTTGTAAAACGTGTTTATTCAGCCATAAAACTCCTTTCCTTTGTTAATAAACTTTCATTTTTTATACTTTTGCCACCAAACTTTTCCAAAAAGGTTTAAAGGATATTTTAGCCGTGTTTTCATAACTGAAGGACTGATTTTGGACTTTGTTGATCTTCAAAGGTCTTCAATATATCTTTGACTTAATGAGGGACCATAATTGACAAATTAGATTTGATGAGGGACTAATCTTGCCAAATCTTCAAAGTTGAAGGACCTTTTTGCAATTTTGACAAACTTAAGGGACCAAACTTGTAATAATGAATTCACAAGGGTTTTAAGTGTCATTTCTTCATTTTTTGAGGATCTATCTTTCATATCTTCAAGTCTTCAAGGGTAAATCTTGGATAAATCATGAACTAGGGCCCGGTTCTTTGTACGGCTTCGTTTCTCGTGTCCGTTTTTCCTTGTTTCTTGTGATCTTTTGTCTTTTTCACGATATCCATACCTAAAATACACAAGTAAACAAACACAAGCATATATATGGTATTTTATGACATTTTTGTGCATTTAAAGCCCGAAAAGAACGATGAGATCATGTATAAATGCCATCTCATCAATAATTTAACGTCCTTTACGACTAAACCGGAAACCCTAGGATTACGTATTTACGTTTTTGAACTCTATTTTTTATGAGACAATTTTTATTAGATTCGTTTTGTGCCGTTGATTCATAATTTAGAAAAACATTTTTCGTAAAACGACCGAGGGTACGCAAATCGAGGAAACTAGAATCGAGGAGTACCCGAAAATAAATGAGGATGAGACAAAACAACTTTTGCCCCACCCCCAATACATGGGACGGCTAACTTAGCCCACACATCCTTGAGGTGTCAAGCTTGCATAGTAAGCTAAGACACTTGTCTTAGTTACTTCACAAACCACATGCACAACAAAAACCACTCACACCAAACTAGCAACTTCATTTTTCCACTCATGCAAAACACACATCTCTCAATCTTGCCGTCCCAACTCACACCCATTTGATCTTGATTTAACCATAAAATCCTATGTTATTCACACATATGATGAAACCCTTTTGAAGCTCTATTGATTGGTGGTGATTTTAACATCTAAAGAGAAGTTTCCTTGATGTCTTGGGGCTTATTTTCCACAAGAAGTTCTTGAAGATAGGTGATCTTGAAGTTGATATTGGTGTACCCCAAGTGTTGTCATCAAAAGTCAAGTTTTTAATCTTGGTTGGTAAAAAGATCATCCTTCCCATTTCCTTGTTATTTTTGTAAATGTAAATTGTATTTTCTTTCTTAATGTATATGTATATGATGATATATGATGATAAAAATATTATATGGAGATCATGTGTTGATAAACTTGGTTAAAAAATTGAAAACTACATGTAAAAATGATAAAATCATGCTTAAATTAGAAGGTTGTATAAAACAGTAAAGAATCTTATGATAAAGTGTTAAAATGGCTTGGATAAATTAATATACAGTAAGATATGAGACTTGTACATATGTGAGAGTTGGGCACTCAATGGAATCCATAAAATGAGTGAGATATGATCAAAACATTATTGAAGTCCAAATCTGTATAGTCTGTTTTGGACGAACTGTTAGAGAAATTTAGAGGATGATTGAGCAGTAGCTACACTGGAGTTAATAGTAGCACATATTATTTAGTTTGTGCTGTCCAAAAATGAGCTTCTATCTCCTTGTAGAACTCAAGATATGGTAAAAATGGTGAAAGTGAAATTCATAATCAGATTTGTAAAATAAAAGTATATATTATAAAATTAGCACTCAAGTAAAACTAATATAAAATGTATACCTAAAACCCACTAACTTATATAATACTTATAAATAAGTATATACTTTGATAATTAAATGGTACATTTTATAAAAATAGCAATTTGATAAGCTTTATAAGTTATAAAACTATATACATAAGTTTTACGTATTTTCGGCGAAAACTGAAAGATTAACGTTTTCGTCAATTAAAACTTAGACGGCCGGACCCGTCTAATGTAAACTTTTTATAACTCATATACTGATGATTGAGTACATTTGACAAGTAAAAACCGATAAAACCCGAGCTTTATGACTTATGGACATTAACGGGCTAAGGTAGCCTTATTGGACTATTGACCCAACTAGTTTGAATAAAGACTAATGGACTTACTCATTGGGCTTAACCCACTTGGGCCCAAAATTTGAGTATAGGCCTTATAATAAAATTATAATTGGGCTAATATAAAGTATTAGATTTTAATGGGCCTATTAGGCCTTAATATGGAATTTGATTGAAACTAGTGTAACTAGTACAAAATTTGACTAACACATAACACTATAATGTGTATGAAGATATAAAATCCCACTTGATCATCATCATACTCATGATATCATCATATATATACATAGCTGTTATTTTTATAAAGTCATTGGACAAGAGTCTAAGACGAGTATTATTTGTCTAGGTTTCCGTGATTGAAGCACGTACCGTACATCCAAATCGCCGATAACCGCCTTTCCCAATCAACGTGAGTTCATAGCCTCGCACTCTTTTAAATGTTTTTAAGAAATGTTTTATAAACCCGCGAGGGAGATAACATGTAAGTTCTAATAAAATATGACACTAGTTGTCCCGATTGTTTGCTTATTGATATGGACCCGAATGATTGTATGACCCGATGAATGATTATATGACCCGGCGAATGAAATGAAATGAATTATTATTAATTAGGTTATGTCACTAAAAGTCCCATTAGCATGAATTGTTAACTACCGGGATTTGGTAGACGCTTATGCATATAATAGTACTATTTGGGGAAGATCACCCCAGTTCGCGCCTTGACGGTTGATCCCCGTCATGCCACATTGATTGGTAAGCGAATTTATGTATGAGAAGAATTATATAAGCGTGATTATTGTGACGACATGCTGATATAGATGGGAAAATAATTTTCGGGTTAGCTACCCGTTGTTTGTTATAGTAAGGTAGCAATGTCATGCGGCTTATAATAATCCAATAACGAAAATACTGACATACGCACTGAATTACGATATATTGCCTGACTAGCAATACGGGGTCTTATTATTGATATTATGTTCGTGTTTTGGTTTTGCATTACCATTTTCATATAACGGTTTTTATTTAACTTTGTACAACGTTATAAGACGTAATGTATGATGTTTTTACGACATTGGTTCGTATAATGGTTTTGAAGGAAAAAGCCTATAGTATGATTTACAAAAAAGATTTGTATGAAATGTTTTTAGCTTATTTTATGGCCTACTACAAAGATGTGTACAAAGTGATTTTCGATGATAAATATATACCAATGATATATTAATGGTTTACTAAACTCCATGAATTCACTCAGCATTTTCGCTGACCTTTTCTTTTAACATGTTTTATCTCAGGTACTTGAAAGCAATTCTCGGGAAGACGACAAGAATTTATGACCCGCACTTAAATAACAATTTCCATTCAAGTGTTTTGTAAAATTGTATGAAATACTATGATTTGGGACTTATGTAATTTGATATTTATGAATAGAAAATGCTTTATTTTTAAACGACGCGATTTTTAAGCGTTGTATATGATTTGAGTAATGTGCTATCCCGTAACACCAACGACTCTTCCGCTGAACTAAAGTATGAATATTTGGAGGTGTTACAAAGGGCTTCGTTGTATTTATTTTCAAAATCGTCCTTTTTAAAATTGATGACACGACATTTTTACCCCTCAAGCTCTTTGGTCTTTTGAAGAAGTTCATCCCTGTAACTATCAATTGTCTTACTAGGTTTTATAAGAGCGGCTTTGCTTTCTTCAAAATTTTGAGTGAGCGCTGCATTTGCCTTCTTTAATTGATTTTGACTCTTTCTATTTTCATTGACATCTTTTTGTAAACTAGCAATTAAATTAGCAAGCGCGACACGCTCCTCGTTAGCATACTCATTTGCATGTTGATCATCCTCAAACTCATTATTTCACATGTCTGATGAATCGGGTGTGGTATTGCTATCAACCGTTTCCATCATACATGTGTCAGTAATTGTTTTTGGTAGATCACTATGCTCATGTGTATCCCCAAACACATTATATTCATCATCATGTTGTACCTTATCAATTAGCTCGGTATCAAAGATAGGACCATTGTCATCTTCACTGACGTTAAGGACCTCATGAATCTTTGCCATGTATGAATAATGTGCCTCGAGTTCTTGGTCGGAGAGTTCATCATCTGTGTCGTCAAGCATTTCTCCTTCCTCAGCTGATAACTTGATTCCAGCTTCCATTTTCTTGCACAACAGTATTTTTTCCTTATGATACCCATAATCTTTGACCCTCTTTGGCTGCCTGCATTCCCTAGCCAAATGCCCAAAACCTGTGCAGTTAAAACACTGAATCCCACTTTGTTGCACAACTTGAGTACCAACAGTTTCCCTATTTCCAACAACAGTAGCCACCCTCTGATTATCATACTTAGGTTGTCGATCATACTTTGGAGGACTCTCAGCACGCCTTCGTGTGTCATACCTTGAAGGACTCTGTGCATAAGTGTTCCTCGGGTTTGAAGATGTTCGAAGGTTGTTGTTGGTGGGTTTGTCGATTTTCCTGTATTGCCTCATAATGAAATCCATTTGTTGCTTGAATTCCCTATCCTTTTGAGCTAGTTCTTCATCATTGTCTTCTTCGGATGATTGCTCAGGTGTGGATGATGGTTTTCTTGCAACTTCTTTGCCTCAGGATCTGGTTGGAGCATGTGACTTAGAGATAGTGGATGATCGTGGTGATGATGATTGAGTAGAGTAGGTCTTTGAAGTACGAGAGTAATAATTTGGGTGATGTTGAGTGGTAGACACCAAAGCAAGTGGATTAGAAACCTTTGTAACTCGTTCAGCTCGAAGTTCATTTGCCTCATTTTGAAATTATTTCAAAATGTCAAAGAGCTTGTGATATGAAACTTCGTCTAACTTTTGTTGTTGTTTCACCAAGGTGACAAACCGTGTCCACTCTGGTTGAAGTTGCTGTAGAAATTGGACATTAACTTGCATGGTGGAAACTTGCAAGTTGTTTCGGGTCATATCATTCATCATTTTGTAGAATCAGGAGTAATAAGAATCAATTGATTCCCCATCCTTTGATGTAAACTTTCCAAAGTTCCAAAACATCTTAGTTTTCACATCTTGTTTGTTAAGTGATTCACCTTGTTGCAATCTTTCAATAGCCGTCCACATTTCTTGAGCAGTAGGGCATGCATCAACCATGGAATAAATATCATCTCTAATTCCATTGAGAATTAAGTAGATTGCTTCCTTCTCAGCATCAAACCAAGCACATTTCTCTTGTGTGAGGTCGTTCCTCTTTTCATCACGTTCATAAGCTGGTTGTTCTTCAGTAGTGTCTGTGGCTGGTACTCTAGGAACTTGAATCTTTGAGAGTTTATAGGGTCCTTCCAAAATACATTGCCTTAAAGCATCACTGTTAGGTTTTGTGTCAAGATAACGTAGAAAACGAGATTTCCATTGATCATATTGACCCGACACAAGCATTGGTGGTCTTTCTTTGTTACCCGCCACCATGATGTTGTTGTTCGTGACACGATACTCTGCAGTAGAATCCATCTCGATATTCTCTGAAATGATGAAGTGAATATGGATCTTAAGTAGATGTTATAGTGATTGAGTTGTGGATGAAATTCCGAAAGTTCCGTTTTTTTTTCTCAGTCCGACAATAAATTCCTCAATCCGACAAAACGGTAGGCTGGAAAAATTTTGTATCGCCAAATTTTGAAATTGAGTTAGAAATAGCCAAAAACTAGTAGGGAATAAATTTGATTTTACTTGACCTAAAAATTTTAACTCTTTTTTTTTTAATCTTCGTGTAAACTATGTTCCAGGACTAGTCTAGATAGTGGCTAAGTCTCAAAAATACTCAAACAAACTTTAACCAAACAGATCTCAATGTCCCATCGCATTGTTGTCCCATCGCGATGTTTTCCCATCGCAATGTCTGTCGCAATGACTTGTCGCAATGTCTGTCGCAATGACATGTCGCAATGTCTGCCGCAATGACCTGTCCCAATGTCTGTCGCAATGACCTGTCGCAATGTCTTGTCACAATGTCTATCGCAATGACCTGTCGCAATGTCTATCGCAATAACCTGTCGCAATGTCCTGTCGCAATGTCAAACTTCAAACCTGTCGCAATATTCAAAACAACACCAATCGCAATTTGAATCGCAATCTCGATCGCAATGATAAACCCTAGTCTATTGCGATGGAAAACAAGGTACTTATGTCGCAATATGGGTACTTTTCCGAAACTTTAGGTCAAAAATGAGATTTTTGCCTAGAAAAACATGATTTTAACCAAATCAAAACACCCAAATCTCTACCACAACTATTTAGGAGATTGATATCAAGATTTACAGCACGAAAAACACAAAAAGAATTTGAAACCGAGATGATTTATTGATTAAATCATGCGAATCAAGTAAAATAACAACAACCAATCATAAATCTACCCCATGGCGATTGATACCAATTGTTGTCCCATCGATTTCGTGATGATTAAACAAGAAAGAAAGGTAGAAGATAGATGAATTCTAGAGAGAGAAAGTAGTGAGAGAAAGTAGAGAGAATGGTTGGAACTTTTGGAGGATTAGATTAGAGAGATGAAAAATGAAAATGACCAACACCCTTCCTAACATGCTAGGAAGGGTATATATAGTCTACCCACATGTGGGCTTGTTTATGGATTATAGTCTAATGGGCCGGGCTTTCCTTTTGGGCTTTAGTTACTTATGAATGAACTTTAGCATAAAGTTAAGCCAGTATAACACGACTAATCTACTACCTATTATAATGTTCTATTATACGATACATACTAAGCATATGACCGAGCATTCTTGTTTGACTCAATATTTTGAGGCTAACATTTTATACTACAAGGAAACCGTAATACTACCTTAAACCAAAACGTGTAGCTTCTGATATGCATATCCTTTCCAAACATATCTCATGCATATCCTAACAAACTACTAAGAATAATAATGTTTGACTTTATACTAGACCAGGAGCACGTATTGCTCCTACTACTACTAGGACCAGGAGGAACTACATACCTCCTAGTTTATCTATTACAAATATCTATTCCATAGGTCCTAACAATCCACCCCTAAACTTGAATTTGACTGGTTGAGTTCAAGTTTCTTGGTAGATATTGCAAAACAGCATGAGGATTGAAACAGCAAAACAAATAGCAGCAATATAACTATAAGAATTGAAAACACAAAGACTGCTGCAACCAGTAACTCCGAGAAGCTTCTTGAAAGCTTGGAATATATATGCACCTGTTGGATCTTCAGAGCAACATGAGCATATTTGATAAGCCTTTACCAAGTAGCTGCTCGCTCTTAGGCTAGCTAGTCTTTGTGGTGGAATAAGCATCACCCTGGGAGACGAGAACCCAGCTTAACTCTTAGAACGTAAATCAATGGTGAGTGGGGGTACCCTAATGATTTTGGGAAAATCATCGTAGCCGTCAACGGATTTGATTTAGATCTTTTCTATAAGCCGTACTCTTCCGGACTACCCAACTCTTATCAATAAAGCATCGGTGAGCTGAAAAACCCTATAGCTTTGAGCAAGCTATTACAGCTATCAACGGATTTGATATGAGTCTTTACCAAGAGCCGTACCCATTGGACTAGCCACTTTTCAGTCTAGGACCAAGGCAAGTGAAAACCATCCAATTTTGGGTAAACTGGCAACCATCAACGGATTTGATAATCACACTAGAGTCGTACCCTCATGGTGAATCAACTCTTTCTTGTCTGCAAGACATAATGAATTGAGCACCATTTGTTGTGTGGACTAGGTCCAACACCAGTAGCATACCATATGACAGCCCAAGTGTGAAAAATCCAAGTGTAAAACAGTTTCATGATGGAAAAGTATAAGCAGATATTATATGATTTACAAGGTTTGAAATTCCATCACATGTTAGAAGTATAAGCAGATATTAGAGAAAAGTTAGGTTCTGTTGTTTTTTTTAACAAACTAAGGAAAGTGTTAGTCACCAATCACTGTACAGATTAGTGAAAAGAATGTATAAGGTATCAAAAATAGAGAAGAAACAAACCAATCACATACCAGAAGCAGCAAACTTGTCCGCAAACAGCCGAGCTTGAATTCTCTCAATCAAAGTGGTGGTCATAGCAGACTCGTTGCCAGAAGGAGCATTTGATACCACCAAGTGGATCTCCAGCATGGCTTCCATGGTAGCAATGGTCAAAGGATACTCCACATCAACAAGCATGAAAACAGTAACACCAGACTCAAGTTCCAACACATGCACAACACATCCAGCATACAACTTCCACCTTCTTACCACCCACCGAGGTTGTTCCTTCCACACACCAG
Source organism: Glebionis coronaria (assembly GCA_025667525.1). NCBI lineage: Eukaryota > Viridiplantae > Streptophyta > Magnoliopsida > Asterales > Asteraceae > Glebionis > Glebionis coronaria. The sequence continues at coordinate 30,999,261 of CM046881.1, forward strand.
CATGGGGAGAATCAAGGGGAATCCAACATTAACTTCAAATCACCCCAAATAGTCAACCTAGGCCAGTTAGGAAGCTCACTAAGAGACTTAGGAATTTCAGCATCAACCAACCCATAAAACAGTATAAGATCACGACGTTCCACCCATGAGAAAATGCTTTGCACCCCAGAGACATATCGAGTGTAGCCATCACTAGTCGTGATCACATGAGTATAGGTACCAATAGAAATGGGGGATGGCTGAACCTCCCAAGCGATAATCCAGCCTCGGCCAAGAGGTAACTCATTCCCGCTATCAGAAGCGGCATCTATAAGGTGAGCAGGATCCCTCTTCTCAAATAGAACAGTCTTACCACGACGATCCTTCTTCTTGCGAATAGAATGGCGAGGGGTAGGGACACTAGAAGAGGATTCCTCCTTTACCTTGACATTGGTAGGAGCAGCAGCAGTAGAAACATAGTCATCAACAAGCATAGGTTCTGAAGTGGCTGCAGCTGCATGTGGAGTGGGGAGTGGTTTAGTAACCGGTGTAGGTGTAGGATCAAGAGCAGGAGTAGTAAGTGTGGCAGTAAAAGTAGGAGTGGTAGTAACTTCATGAGTTGTGGTATCATCACCAGTAGAAGGAGTGGGATCAATCTTTGAAGAAGGGGTAGTGGGAACAGCAATGAAGTTGCCATAAATGTAGAATATTGATAATCAATGAATCTATGAAGGGGTTTGTTGATTTCTAGAGAGAGAAAGTTAGAGAGAGAAAGTGAGAGAAACTATGTGAATTTTATTAAAATGAAACTAAGGAAATGACAACAACCAACCCCTTTCCATGGTGGAAAGGGGTATTTATAGTTCCAAGCATAACATGGGCTTGGGCCGGTCCATGACAAGCCCATGGACCGGTTCTTACTTAAGTTAATAAGCAACTAACAACTATCTTCTAACTACGAGCTATTACAACATAAATATTATTGTGGAGTGACCGATACTTCTAATATACGTAAAACGTATTTCTAACAATCTCCCCCTAAGGGAGGTCACTCCACGTTACAAAATTCTAAACCTAGCATTCTATACTAAGTCTTCGTTCTTTAGCTCGTAGTCTTTTCTTCTTTTCTTTCTTTTGTTGTGAATATGTTGGTTTGATCTTTTTGACTTTGACTTGAGAGCATTGTTCTTTGGCCTTTCACGTGCGATCTTTGCCTTTCTTGTGAACTTTGCCTCCTCGTGACTTCATGTTCCACATACTTACGTCTTTTTGTTGAATTCTCGAAAGCTTCAGAGTTTGGTACAGCGGAAGACTTCATCTTGTACTTTCTTGAATTTTTGCTGAACTTTGTTGCAAAAGACATAAGCATGTGGGAACGACTTTTACAGGTACACCGCAACACCACCGTCTTTACTGGTACACAGCAACGCCACCGTCTTCAACAGGTACACAGCAACGCCACCGTCTTTAACAGGTACACAGCAACGACACGAATAAAATGGCTTTGAACATTTTATTCTAATTCGGTAGCATTTTACCTCCGGTCGGTGAAGACCGTTGGACGATATTAGATATCGTACCCGTGACGGATAGTTTCAATTAAGTAACTTCCTGACAGGATTTCGCGGGTAAACCCGTTCTCTTTATTCGACCGTCCAAAGCTGACTGCGAACATAAAGAGTGAATCACTTGGATAAATTATCCTTGTGATTAAAAGCCGTCAATTCATGTAACCTGGAACAAGTGAATTTCAATTAAGATTTTCACCATCGTTGCTTTCCAGTTGTCACGAGCTCAATTCATAAAGAATCTTGCACGTTACCTACCAAGTGCTGTTTGATGTTGACACTAGAAGGATTTCCACTCGTCACTGTGGTCAATAAAGAGTCACTCTGAGTGTTCTGGCAAGATCATATGATAATGCGAAGAGGCCTGGAACGAGTTTAAGTTCAATTAAGAATTAAACCACTTTTACCTTCCAGTTTTTCACAAGATTGGTTCTAAAAGAACCGCACGTGTAACCTACCATGAGCTTGTTTGATGTTGGCTCTAGCAGGATTTCCATCTTCATTGTAATACTTACGTATTACTCGGATGTTCTGGCAATATTACAGGAATATTGCGTAGGACTCATGAAAATCTCTTACTTTTCACAGTGTGTGAGAAAGCAAGGAATAAATGGAAAGTGTCCTAATGAGACTTTTGATGATCTCTTGGCTCTAGACTCGATTGTGCGTTTTGATTTTAGTGAGCGATGGCTGGAGAGGAGTGCCACCTTTTCAATACCAGTCTATTCGGAGTGAATAAACCAATAGATAACGTGTTGATCTCCGTGTGATTAAAACAAATACCTTTTGAGAGATATTTGAGTTAGCTGGGAAGGGTTGTGCATTGCATCACTGGGTCCATGATGTCTTTCTTCAATACCGAGAATCATTAGCAAAAATGACCTCAATAGCATATGTATTGACCCGGTTTCTGCCTAAAGTTGTAAGGAGGGCTTCTTTCTTTACACCCTTTATCTTTACATTTCTTTTTCATTCTTCAACCCCTTCAATGCTTACCAATACGTCATCACTAGCACCTTGTTGTGATTGTTCCAGTGCTAGCTTAAGTACTTGGTCGGCATTCAGCTACGTTCACATTCTTTCTCCATCTTTCCTAGGACTTCTAATTCTATCTAGGGAATTGTCCTTGGAAGATTCCATCGGCTCTGATGAATCATTGGACTAAACCTATTCCTACCACCCTTTTGTCACCACATCCGTCGTGAATTAAGCGTGTTTTGGGAAGGAATTGCCACCATGAAAAATCATTGAAAATCACCTAAGGTACTTGTGATATTAAAATCAAAAGTTTTGTACCTTAGGTGTTTTGATCATCAAAAACGCTCCCCCTTAACACGTGCTTAACACATATTAAGTTGGATTATCGTTAAGTCTTTTTCATCTTTTAGCCAAGTATCACTTACGTCTCCTTAATCCCATTTTCTCCCCTTATCCAAAATGTTAACCATTAATATTTGGGATATTGAATGGATTAACCGGTCTTTGGGTAAAAAATGAAATCGATGTTTGGCCATAGAACAAGTTATTGCTCCCCCTTAATTTAATAAGGGATAGTTGTAGTGCTTTGGTATGACATATTTTGAAAGATTTAGAATCTCGTGAGAAATTCTTGAAAAATTATCATACCTTAACACTACAGCAAGCCATACAAGCACATTATTCACAAATATACATATTCACAATTGAAAACCAATATAAAGTGACCTGAAATGTACGACCCATTAGATGGATCGTTGCAGTAGCTTGTGGTGCACTAAATACGGTCTTCCACCCACGAATCTTTCCAAGCTCCTCATCAATCTACGTTCACGGAGCTTTTGATCGATCTTCTTGATCACATACTTCGCCATCTGCCGGTAACCCGGATGCCAATCCTCCGTCATCTCTGGCAAAGTCCCACCCGAGTTCAGATGCTCCAACTTTCTTCTGACTTGTAGAAGAGTTCCATCACTATACTTGTGGAGCTCCCCCACCCTCATAAACTTCATCAAACCTCGACTGTTCAAGTAGAAAATGCCGTAATTCGGGACAGAATGCCGGTATAGGGACATCTTTCTACATGTTGAGGTAGCACTTGATTCACGGGACGGGTTAAGTTGAGCTTCCTTTGATAGCTTTCGACTCCCAACTGAAGATCTTCAACTCGTGACTTGATGACAACGCTTCGTGTGAACATACGAAGTGCTGTATTCAATGCAATCAGGTCTTCACGAGGAATATGTGTGAGTTGATCTCGGGTCATCAGAAGCAGCATATCTTCGATATCCTCAAGGCGAATGATGGAAAAATCTCCTTGCTGGATTTTGTATTCCCTGTCATCCTCCCTTTTCAAGCGAATCTCCGTCACATGATAGTAGCCGTTCTTGGCTTCAGTTTTCATTCCTAAGATGCTGGAGATGCGGATGTCGGATCTAACATTGCTTCCAGAATTGACCAAGCAGCAACCCCTTTATGCCCTTCGGACTCGTTCGTCCCAATGAGATGCACCTATGACAGCATACATATCATAATTACGATTCATTTTTGGGACCCAGAGTCGATTTACCTTTTCCTCGATAAAGGGTATTGTCCCCCAGTTGGCAGCTTTCAGCAAGGTCAGGGAGGTTGCGTACTTTGATGACCCCTTCAGTAGATACACAAGATCATTGGTGATGAAGAAGTCAAGAGCAATCTGATTATCTTGAGCAGGATCCATTGGAGGTGGAGCTCTTTCTGATGCATGAAGACCTGGCCGTTGAACGGTATTCAGAGCCTTCAGGATCTCATCGGCATAGTACTCGAACTCCATTCGGGTTAATCGGGTTTTGGCACGCAGTGTCTTATCTTTCAGTGCTTTCTTGACCAAGGATGGAGTAACCGAAGTCTTATACTCATGAGCAAGAAATGCACATAAGTCAATCGGACTTCGGATACGGAGATACAACACATCTTTCTCAGCGTCTGTGATCGGATCATATTGTGCTGCTGCCGTGATCCAAGCCTGTGGTGGTGCAGACTCGTCTATCTCCAACGTGTCTTCCCAGTTTCGTGTGCTTGGTTCAGGAACCGTAGATTGTTGTGCTTGTTGTTGAGGAGTAGAAGTGCGAACATCTACTGGTTCAGTTTCAGGCATTTCGGCAGTGTCGTGAACTGGGGAGTGTTGTGCAGCTTCGGGTTCCGTCACTGATTCTACAATCACAGGAGCAATAACAACAGAACTAATGGGGTTAGTGGTAATAGGTAAAGATACAGCGATAGAGATACCGGGAACCGATGACGCTGTAGTGGCATTCACATCGTGGCGCCACTTAGTTCGTCTTGATTCCGACGATGTTGATTTGTCCTTCTGCGCTGCATCTTTCTTGGACTTGGTTCCAGTCTTAGCAGTTTTCTTGGAGCTGGTAACCTTGTCTCCCTCTTTCGGCTGTTCACCCCCATCATCATCCTGATTGTCATCCCCGTTACTACCCCTAGCACTCTCCTGATTCTCATCACCACCATCATCGCCATCATCATCATCCTCATCATCCTCATCATCCTCATCATCTTCATCATCATCACCACCCTCGTCATCGTCTTTATCCTTTTCTCCTTCTTCTTCTTCTTCTTCATCTTCTTCACCCGTACCCTCTTCTTCACTTTCTTCCCTTTCTTCCTCAGGTAAGATGTGATATGGTACCACACTTCCAAACGTTTTGAATAATCTATCATCCTCCATGATAGCATCATTCAGGGATTTGTATAGAGCCCGTTGAATTCTAGACTTATCAAATGATCCAAGTTCCACCATACGAGCCTTAAGGATCTTCTTCAATTCAAAATCCGTCAGGTCATAAGCAATCTTGTAGGCGGCTTCTGAAGGATTGGATGATTTGATCATCAAGTTGTCAGCAGCAAGTGTCTTCAACTCATCACGAAGTTTAGGCATTAGGGATTCAACGGATTCTTGCACTCTTTCTTTCACAGAGGCTTCAAGTGCTTCTTTTTGCTCTTTGTATTTATCCCTCATCGCTTGAAGTCTGGTGATACGTGCAGCATGCTTATCAGCCTCAGCCTGCTTAACCCGAGCTAGTTCTTCTGCATGTGCTTTTCGAGTCAACTCCATATCTGAAGCGAACCTAGCAATCATCTCCTCTTGGGCTTTCCTAGATGCTTCTTCACTTTGAGCTCGTCTTTGCAACTCTTGGCGAAGTTCATCCATTTCGCGTTTGTGAGTATCCACATGTTTGTCAAACATTTCGGCCATCACTAATGCAGCCATTGCAGATGTTGCAGAGCTGCTCTGGGTTGATTGAAGAGGCTTGGTTGTTACTGCGGTGCTAAGGATGGGAATTATAGGTGGTGGAAGAAATGGTGTTGAAGTCGGTCTGGTTGGTAAGGGTTGTATGGGTGGAGGTTGAGTTGCTAATGGTTGAGTTGACACCATGATCGTAGGGGCAACAGACTCCTTTTCCACACTTGTTGTAATAGGAATTGATGGCTCCTTCGAAGTGGAATAGTGTTCAGGTGACCCAAACTCATCAACATCATCTGGTTCCACGTACTCATCCTCAATATCTACCCTTGCACCTGAACCACTACCGCCAGTATCTTTCCTACTCCTTTGAATAGCAATCTTCATCATTTGTTTCTCGGTTTTATCAAGAGCAGGATCAACAATATCTTCTTCATCACGTAAAGCCATCTCATCAGCCTTACCCTTTCCCTTCTTACCCTCTGTCTTCTTCTTCTTGGGTTCGGGTTCAGGTAACGCAGCTGGTTGTTTGCGTTTACCTTTACTCTTAACCGTTGTGGAAGAGTCTTCTCCAGTCTGAAGGTTTGCTTTCAGCCTCTTGATTTCTATCTGCAGTAGCTTGTAATCAGCAGAACCTTTGATTTTCTCAGACAGAAGGTAATCAGGAATAGGACCCGGAATCACACCAATAGACGGTCCTTCATGCCTCAAATCCACGGTATCATCAGCTTCTTCAGTGTGATAGCGACTTCCTGCACGCCTATCAATAGTAGTATCATTTTTCATAAAGTAATTAATGATGAGCTTGATGAACCTTGGATAAGGAAAGAAATTTGTCTTCAGCTTCTTGTTCTGGAAGAGTTGAAAGGTGAATTCTTCCCATATCAACAAAGCATAATCTGAATTTGCAGCTTTGTACATGCCATAGAAGAGGTTTATTATCGTACTGCGCAAAGCATCATGGCCACTCGTTTTTGGTGTAAGACATTTACTGAGAATACCCATCAATGCTCACCATGGTTGTCCTACCTTAGCTGTGGTAAACTCAGATGCAACTCGTATTTCCGGACATCCAAGTGCGTCAAATAACTCCACGAGTTCTTCTTTAGTAGGATCCCTCGAGAATGACATGCCTTTGGGTGTATCCCGTATACCAAGAATCTTATGGAAGTCTGAAACTGTGAGTGTCTACTGCTTGTTGTCGATGGTGAAGGTGATCTTATTTGAAGTGATTTCCTTGGTAGCCCAAAATTCATCCATATACTCATAAGGCACCGAGGCACTACTCCTAAGGGCGTTCTTGAAATGAGAGTTATCGAGGATGGCTATGGCGACCTTAAAACCATGGTGAGTGGATTTAGAGACTTGCTTCAGCCGGTAGTTGTTGGGTATAAACTTAAGGGTTCGTGCTTTAGCAATATCGGCTTCTCTAGATTCTTGGATTGCTTGTACTGTTGGATTAGTCATTGTATCTGCTTAAGATAAGACATGAAAGGTTGATGCACAAAAACATATAGATATATATCATTCTAAGCATAACTCATTTCATAACTTAACACAACAAGTACATATATAGCATGCAAACAATAATGATCAAACTCTTCATCCGGAACTTTTCCTCATTCGGAACATCTTCATCCGGAACATCTTCATCCGGAACTTCCTTCATCCGGAAGTTCTTCATTCGGAACTTCCTTCATCTGGAAGTTCTTCATTCGGAACTTCCTTCATCCGGAAGTTCTTCATTCGGAACTTCCTTCATCCGGAAGTTCTTCATTCGGAACTTCCTTCATCCGGAAGTTCTTCATTCTGAACTTCCTTCATCCGGAAGTTCTTCTTTCGGAACTTCCTTCATCCGGAAGTTCTTCATTCGGAACTTCCTTCATTCGGAAGTTCTTCATTCGGAACTTCCTTCATTCGAAAGTCCTTCATTCGGAACTTCCTCATTCGGAAGTTCTTCATTCGGAACTTCCTTCATTCGGAAGTTCTTCATTCGGAACTTCCTTCATTCGGAAGTCCTTCATTCGGAACTTCCTCATTCGGAAGTTTTTCAGAAGAAATCCTTCATTCGTAAGTTTTAATCCATGTTCATCCGGAACTTTTACAAACGAAACTCAGATGATTATTCTAGCGCGTTTGTGAGTTTCTAAGGCAATCTAAGGCATTTAAACATCATATCATGCTAATCCGCACAAAACCCACCAATAATCCTTAGTTAATTAACCCTAAATAAATCATAAACCCTAAATTGATTTAAACTGATTATTTGAGTAATTTTAACAGAATTACAGGATGAATGATATGAATTAGAAGTTTAAATGTTGATGTATATACCTTATTTAGTCGAATGAACAGGAGCTAGATGGATTAAACGAGAGATTTGTAGAGCTTGTGTGAGTTTATTAACAATGGCGGCAAAGTGATGAAATAGAAACAGTGAATGAAGAATAGTGAGGGGCGGGGGGGGTGTTGTTTGACTTAGGTCAAAAAATTTTGACAAGTTTCAACTAATATCACTTTTAGTCCCTACATTTTCACTCCTTTTTCTTTTTGTTTCTTACTTTTTCATTTCACTTATCCCTTGTTTAACTTACACACAATTTAGCAAACGCATCTATTAGCATATCTCCAGTATCTAAAAGCAATGCCTATCACTTAGAACGAACACAAGTCGTTTTCTAAAGCAAAACCACTCAATTACCATGTAGCCCTTAATTTTCACAATCACTTTTGAAAATCAATTTTAATGACGAAGATGATTTTAATATTTTCTCCCCCTTAAACGATGACCCGTTTTCTATTAAAAGAGCTGTAGTCATTGTTTAAAGAGTCAAATATTGATGAAAGCATTTCCAATTTATCTCTTGAAAAAAATTTGATTCGTGGTGTCAATAAGATTTCTCTTATTTTAACAAATTAATGCACTGAGACGTACACAAATTCGTGTTAGACCAAGTTATAAAGTAAACTTGATCCCTTTGCATGATTTGGCTTGTAAATCACGCCCGAGAAAATTAATTCCCGTTCTGAGCCAACGTTTTCCAAGGAAATACGTGACTTTAATATGAAAACCGGGTTGCAGTCAGAAATAACTACAAGCCATAATGGGCATGTTTTAAAAATGTACAACTTTTATACGGACTCTATTTATGGCACCGTGTCAATATTGATCGACATTTCTAAGGCCGTAAATATTACCGTACTAAAAGACATGCCCGTTTTAAACGAAAAATATTTTTGGTTTTTCTTGATTTTATAATTTTTATGGTTTTTCTAGGTTTTATATTTTTTTTATGGTTTTTCTTGGTTTTATATTTTTGTATTTTCTTTTTGTGTTTATATATTTACTATAATATACATGATCACGAACAAAAGGATACTCTGAATAGTTTACCAAGACTATTCAGCTGATTCTTCTGCCAACTCTTTGAGAGTCGCTGGAGTGAAGGATTTCATGCCAAGCTTGTCGATCAAAAACTCGATTCGTCCTCGATCTAAGGCTTTGGTGAACATATCCGCCAGCTGGTACTCAGTAGTGACAAAATACAGCTCGATCACTCCGTTCTGCACCTGCTCCTTAATGAAATGGTAGCGAATGTCTATGTGCTTGGCCCGGGAGTGTTGAACATAGTTGCAGCAAAGGGCAATGGCGCTCTTGTTGTCACAATACATCGGGATTTTGTTGAATCCCAAACCGTAGTCAGTTAATTGTGATCTCATCCAAAGGACTTGAGCACAACAACCAGACATGGCGATGTATTCAGCCTCCGTGCTTGATATTGCAGCGCTTTTCTGCCTTTTTGAAGACCAACTGATCAATCTATCTCCAAGGAGTTGCACAGATCCAGAAGTGCTACGCCTCGTGTCTTGACATCCAGCATGATCGGCATCTGCGTATGATATTAAAGCAATCGAGGAATCTTTCGGATACCATAGACCACGATGAAGTGTTCCTTTTAGATACCGAAAGATCCTTTTCACAACATGTAGGTGCTTTTCGGTAGGCCGAGCCTGATACCGGGCACACATGCATACAGCAAATTGCAAATCAGGCCTGCTAGCAGTCAGATATAGAAGGGTGTCGATCATCCCACGGTAAAGTTTTGGATCGACAATAGTCCCATTCCTATCTTCATCTAACTTGGATTTCTCCACCATTGGAGTGTCCACGGGGTCACAATTTTCAAAGTGATATTTCTTAAGAGATTCTAGAGCATATTTGGATTGATTAATAAAGATGCCTCTGGGATTCTGAGAAATCTGTAATCCTAAGAAAAATGAAATTTTTCCCATCATCGACATCTGAAAGCGTCTGGACATTATCTTCTCAAATTGTTTAGACAATTCTATGTTAGTGGCAGCAAATATTATATCATCAACATAAATTTGTACCAGAAGCATGTCGTTGCCGTCCTTGAGAGTGAATAGAGTGGGGTCCACTTTGCCTTTGGAGAAGCCTTCCGACATGAGATATGTTGACAGGAGATCATACCACGCGCGTGGAGCTTGTTTCAACCCATAGAGAGCCTTCTTAAGCTTGTACACATGATTAGGAGACTCCGTACTGACGAACCCATCCGGTTGACTAACATAAACTTCTTCCCTTAGTTCACCGTTCAAAAATGCCGTCTTCACATCCATTTGATAGACGATCATGTTCATATGAGCAGCAAACGCAAGGAATAGTCTAATCGCCTCCAATCTAGCCACAGGAGCAAAAGATTCCTCAAAGTCTATACCCAAGGCTTGTTTATATCCTCTAGCGACCAATCTAGCTTTATTCTTCAATACCGCACCCATCTCATCAAGTTTAACCTTATAAACCCATAACAAAGTAAGGATGTTAACCTTGTCAGGGCGAGGAACCAATTCCCATACTTCAAGTCGTTGGAATTCGTTTAGTTCCTCCTGCATAGCTTCAATCCAAGATGATTGGGTCATAGCCTGCTGCCAAGTTTTGGGTTCAACTTCAGAGAGAAATGCATCAAAGTAACAATAAAGTGCACTCTCTTGTAATTGATGGCGTGTAGAGACTGGTCGATCTAGATCTCCAATAACATTCCTAATTGGGTGATCTTTTGTCCATTTAGTGCTATGGTTTTCAATCCTAGGTGGTCTGGAGTGAACAATAGAAGGAGCTTCTTCTGAGGTAGACGCGGCTGAAGGGTTTTCAGGGATCGCTACACCAAAGAAAGGAAGCTCTTGCAAGTGAGCATATTCCAAGTCGTGATCAGTAGAATCCTCTTCCACATCATTAGGCACAAGTAGGGGTGATGATTCAGGTGTAGTTTGAGAATCACTTGGTGAAGGTGCATCCGGTTCAATGTGAATTGTAGATGCATTAGATAAAGGTTCATTAACTTGAGCAACCACTTCAGGTATTGGAGCAATTACTACAGGTGCTGGAACTTCATCAGTCGGGGGATCGAAGAATTCATCAAACAACGGTTGAAACAGTTTATCCCACTCGGGCCTTGTTGGTGGTAAAAATGATGTAGAAGTAGGATTGTTGGGAACTAATCCGGAACTTATAGCACCGGTTCCCATCTCATGAAGCGCGGGTTCATAGCTGTGTTGCTCAGAAGCCATCGCTGTCAGCTCGTCGAAATCTGCGTCCATAGTTTCTACAATCTTGCCAAGACGACGGTTATAGATTCGGTATGCTCTTTTGGACGGTGAGTAACCAATGAAAATACCTATATCGGCTTTCGGTTGAAGCTTACCCAAGTTCTCACTTTTGATGTTTGGATAACACAGAGCACCAAACACATGGAAAAATGAAACATCGGGTTTGCGGTCATGTAGAAGCTCATAAGGTGTTTTTCCATGGCGTTTCCGAATGATAGAACGGTTTTGGGTGAAACATGCAGTAGAAATAGCCTCTGCCCACAAGAACAATGGAGCGTTCGCATAAATAAGCATGGTCCTAGCAGCTTCCATAAGTGTACGATTCCGTCTTTCAACGACACCGTTTTGTTGTGGAGTGCGTGCAGCGGATGTTTCATGTGATATACCAACTCCTTCATAATAATCACGAAGAGTCTGGTTGACGAACTCTGTACCATTGTCTGTACGAATACGGCGGACAGTGGTATTCAAACGTACCTGAATGAATTTCAGAAAAGTAATGATAGCCTTCGGAGCTTCATCCTTTGTACGTAGAAATCTAACCCATGTAAACCTTGAGAAATCATCCACAATTACCAGAATGAATTTCTTACCGCTCACACTTTCAGTTCTCATCGGCCCACAAAGATCCATATGCAAAAGATGAAGTTTTTCTTGATTAGTGTCTTCAGCTTTGGGTTTGTAAGATTTCTTGGTGCTCTTCCCCCTTGAACACGCGGAACATAAATGGTCCTTGTGAAATTTAAGCTTTGGAAGACCACGAACTAACTCGTTTTTAGCCAAATGATTAATAGCATCAAAATTAAGATGAGATAATCTGCGATGCCATAACCATGACTTGGTCTTAGATGCTTTAGAGAGAAGACATACTGGAGAGGCGGCCATCATATCTTGTAGAGACAACGTATAAAGATTTGCACCACGAGATCCCTTCAACAAATCTTTTCCTTCCAAGTTGCGGATGAAACAAGTGTGTTGTCGAAAAGCAACCTCAAGGTTGGAATCACAAAACTGTCCTACTGAGAATAAGTTATGACCAAGACCTTCTACATAGTATACCCTTGAAATCGTCACGTTTCCAATCTGATATTCACCATACCCCATAATCTTTGCTATATGATCATTCCCGAATTTAACCGTACCAAGAAACTTGCTGACGAAATTTCGGAGCATCGAGCGATTTCCGGTCATATGTTTTGAACAACCGGAGTCCAAATACCACAGGATGATTTGGACCACCTGAAAATATCACCACACAAAGACAATGTAGAGGTATCGGAATCTGAGTGTTCCTTGTTATTAGCAGGTACATATTTAATAATCGTAGATTTGCTAACTCTAGGTTTCTTAGACTTCCTAGCCTTCTTCTTCTTAATTGGTGGTGTAGATTCTAGTTGGCTTAAATCCTGCGGTATTTCTTCACTGATAGGCACTATAGTGGGGGCTTACCTAATTAAAGGGCGCTGTTTCCATACTTGAGTGCGAGTGTTCCTAACTAAAGGACGCTCAGACCTAACCTCAATGGATGCATTCCTAGTTAAAGGGCACATTTTTCCATCTAAAGTAAAGGTCCTACCAGTGGGACGCCATTGCCAGCCAACTTGGGCACGAGTTCTACCCGTTGGCTTCCATTCAAGACCATTCTTAATAGCATTCATTTCATTAACGTGATCAATCAGACACAAATCATGACGCTGGGAAAACATACATTCATTACAATTCCAACAATTTAAATCAGAATTCACGAATGGTTTAGGCTGCTGCACAGGCGCAGAGCTTTTAGTCTTAACATGATTCTTTTTATTTAAAACTGAACTAGCATTCCTATTGTGAACTTCTACTTTCTTCTTTGTGGCACTACTAGTGGAGGGCTTGATCTTAGCTTTCTTGAGTGGCGATCCTTTAGCCTTAGTAGTCTCGTTTAATCCTGTAGAAGGCAAAGTGGGAATATTAGCAGCAGATTTTAAAGGTGCCTTACTTGATTGAGCCAATGACGGTTTCGCTCCTGGAGTCTTATTAAATGGAGTGACAGCAATGGGCCTATTATTAAGTAGTGCAGAACCTGGTGTACCTATGTATTGCAAATATGCTAGGCAATATTGAACTCGCTTAACATATTCATGAGCCGAATAATAGTCGCTACTAGAGGGATCTAAGGCATAAAGATCGTCTAAAATATCCCTAAGAAGATCGACATGCTTAATGGCATTCCTCATATAATCATCGTAGGTAACCGGGTTTCTCTTATGAAGTGGATTCTTATAAAGCACTACTGACTTGGTTGTTGGAGCACTAGTGGACGGTGCAGAGTCGGTAGCTAAGTTATCAACAACTTCTTGTCGGGTGAGAAGAAGTGTCTCCATTAACTCAGCCAAAACCATATTTTTGTCTATGAGCAGGATGTTCAAATCAGAGATTTCCTCGCACTTTTGGTTCAGTTGTTCAACAAAAGATTGTTGCTGTGCCGCATTAAAAGCGAAGCGTTCTTCTAGTGAACCATAAAGAGCAGATAATCCCTGTCTTGTCCGATCCATCTCCCCTAGAACAGACGATAGTTTAATTTCTAAGACTTGGTTTTTAGACTCTGCAGCCTCTAGTTCCAATTTTAATGTTTCCTTTGATGATACCTCTCTCTTCAATCTCATGATTTCTTCCTCTAATGTCTTAACAATTGCAATCATCTTGTCACTAGTCTCAACACCGTTTTCACAAACATTTGATATCAAAAGATTCTCATTTTGAGTTTGTTGTTTTAATTCTAAAGATATACAATGTTGTTCTAGTTGATTAAAGCGTTTTGAAAGTAAATTGTAGGAGTCTTGTAGCTTTAAAAACTCAGTGTTAGATTCGTGACAAGAATGATTATCTACCTCATTTACAGTATCAGCAACATTTACAGAAAGATTACAAACATCATCACAAATATCCTCACAAATATTCACAGCATCACAATTAATCATAGCGGATGTAAGCTCATTCGAATAATTAACATTTACAGTAGTAAGCACATCACACGAGATTACTTCGGACAAGAATCGGTCATATTCGGATAAAATCTTTTCCTTTTCAATTAGTTGTAGTTCGTAAGCGGTGTCCATTTCATAAAACACTTTTTGAACTTCGCCAATTTCAAACTGAAGATTTTCCTTAAGAGATGCAAAACTTCATTTTAGACTTTCGACAAACGGATTGATCTCATTTTTAAACACCTCGTTCATGTGTTCGAAAGCCCATTCTCCGGCATTTAAGCCATTTGAAGTCGTACATTCCAAAATGACCTTGTCAAAATTAGTAAAGTATCGGTTAATCTCTTGCAAGTTTAACCATACAGTGCTAACGGGTGGAAGATTCTTTGGAATTTCCTTAGGACCTTCCATGTTGACAAGTGTAGGAAATGTACTAGGGCTTTCTTCCTCTAACATGTAGGTTGGTGCTGTGATGAGATCTTTATCCATATGGAAGCGAACTCTAAAATCAGTTTTAGCAAACTCCTTATTCATTTTAAAATAATCACATTCGGGATATTTTGCTGAATTGTATGACCGATCCTCATCAACTAGATCCTTACTTGTTCGATCATTGGGAAAAACAATCGGGTCTAAAGCCAATCCTAATTGGGTTGCATTATACAGTCTAGGACTATGTCTTAAAGCTTGTTTTGCATATCGTGGATTAGGGGGAAGGCCTTTTAGACGAGATAAGTTAAATTCTCTAAATGAAGCATCAAATAAGTGCACTAGTTGTGAAGCAGCGTATTGTCTTAACAGCAAGTAATCTAGACTTCTAATCTTATTAGTGGCATTAATCTCCATTTCATTCTTCTTAGACTCTAGTAATTCAAAATCCGTTTGAAGTTTTTGAAAATTAGTGACCACTAATTCCTTTTCTTGAAGTTCATTAGACAGATTTGCTCTTAAGTTTTCTATTTCTTGCAAGTGACCCATTTGTTTGTTTCTAAAATGATCATATTCGAGATTAGTTAGAACACTAGACGAGGGCACTAGTTCCAAGGTTTGAACTTTCTCATTGCTTAAGGCAAGCTCATCAGACAAATTCTTATTCTTAGCTAAGGTTTCTAAGAGTGCAGCATTCATTTGGCTAAGTAATGTAGCAGGAACCATGACCAAATCTTGTTGAGCAGGAGTAGGCGTATGCGAACTGGGTCCTGGTTGTGATTCACTCAAAGTCTGGGGACTCACATTGATATTGCTATCATTGTTTGTCTCCTCGTTTGAAGGACTCACCACCGAAGATTCATTCGAGTCAGCACTCTCTTGCACAACTTGATGTGGTTGAATACTAGCATCAGTGGTATTATCGGTGGTATTAATAAGTACCTCAGATCTCTTTTCTGGCCCTAAGCTGGAGATAGTTGCCATGAGAGCAGCCTTTGCAGATTGAAAGTCATCACAGTCGGAGTCATACGCATCAAGATCATCGGCTTGGTAAGCAGCATTCTGCGTAGTGACAACGTCTTGTTCAGCAATCCCTGGGTCAGCAAGAAATGCAAGCTCCTCTTCATCAAGTTCCCTTCCTTGCGCCTGAGCATTTACCAGATAGATCTTTTCTGCAAACCACTGTCCATCCCTTCTCCTCTTGGGTTTCTTACAATCCCTGGACATATGACCCTCTTCCTTGCAGTTGTAGCATGTAATCATTCTCAACTTGCCTGTGTTAGCCCGTGGAGGATTGTTGACCATTGGAGCAGGAGCAGGATTGATCGTGCGAGCATTGGTTGATGTGGAAGGTCTCCCCTGATATGGTTGAATTGGCTGAACCATGACCCTGCCATTCTTAATTGTAGCTTGTTGGCGAGAATTGGATGAATTCCTCAACTGATTGTTGGTAGGAGCTGATCATCTGTATCCTCGTTTGCTTAAAGTTCTTGTGAGATAAGCAGACATAGTCGTTAGCACTTCAACTGGGTCAGCTCCTTGTTGGAATACAGGAACGGGGACTTCCTCATCATCACAATATAGTGCTTGATCTGGATGAGCTGCATAATCAGTAGAAGGAATACTCATTTGATCAGGGTAGCTTGTTGGATATGCTGCATTCTCTTGATAAGAAGAATATGAAGGCTGAGCATAAGGTGCAACATTTGCTGGATGAAGTTGTGAAGCATACTGTGGTGAAGGTGCATTGAACCGATATTGTTGCTGATGTGAGGTGGGTGGTTGTGGTAGAATCGAGTATTGTGGGAAGGTTGGTGTCATATAAGGTGATGGATGATAGGCTTGATGTCCCAAGATATAAGGTGTGTTGTTGTGTGACAAGCTTGGTTGATTCGCCATCAAAGCTAAGGAATCTGGGTACATACCGCGAGGAGAACGGTGCATAATCACATGCTTCTCATGCTGCTGAAGAAAAGCATAGATTTGATCTAAGTTGCACTTATGCAAATCACGGGTTAACTTCACATCGGTAATATACTCACCCCATTCAGCTTGAGGTAAAGTATTCAAGAACTTGGTGTTAACCTGGAATGGAGCAATTACAAGATTGTATACATTCAGATCATTCATTAGAGTAGTGAATCTGAAGAAATAATCGTGTAGTGTTTCCCCTGGGCTGTACGTGAATCTATCAAACAAATCATACAGCTGACACTCCCTTTCTTGTTTGGTGAGAGACGTGCCTTGTAGCAACACCTTTAACCGTTCCCATAAATCTTTGGCAACCGTATATTGACTAACCATACGATAAATATCATGCGGAAGAGCTTGGAGAAGTGTCTGTAGAGCCTTTTCATCAGCATCAGCAATGAGTTGTTGTGCCGGTGTGAGTTCTTCATATTCTCTTGGTCGAGACACATTATTTGCCACAATGGTACCATAGTCGAGTGGACCATTCAAAATCGATTTGACCATAAGCCTTCCGTATGTTGGTTTGCCCTTCAAGTATTGCATCATACGGCCCTGCCATGCCTCAAACACCTCTTTGATAAGCATTGGTGGACGACTATCAGTCCCCGTTATGATCGAGATATCCGTAAGAGATGTCATCTGAGGCATTAATGAACTTGGATTCATTTTGTTTTCTTCAAAGAAACAGAGATTATCGGTTGATCGAGCAGTGAAGTAAAGTTTGTGAATTGTGTTAAGTTTTTGTTGTAAGAAACCAAGATTAAATCCTCTAAAAAATCGTCGAAAAACAAGCAAAATCAACCTTGATTCGGAACTTTTGGCTTGATCCGGAACTTCATGGTTCGGAACTTCTTGAGTCGGAACTTCTTGAGTCGGAACTTCTTGAGTCGGAACTTCTTGAGTCGGAACTTCTTGAGTCGGAACTTCTTGAGTCGGAAGTTATTGATTCGGAAGTTGTTGATTCGGAAGTTGTTGATTCGGAAGTTGTTGATTCGGAAGTTGTTGATTCGGAAGTTGCTGATTCGGAAGTTGCTGATTCGGAAGTTGCTGATTCGGAAGTGCTTGATTCGGAAGTGCTTGATTCGGAAGTGCTTGATTCGGAAGTGCTTGATTCGGAAGTGCTTGATTCGGAAGTGCTTGATTCGGAAGTGCTTGATTCGGAACTTTTTGGCTTGATTCGGAAGTGCTTGGTTCGGAACTTTTCTGGGTAATCAGAAACTTGTTCGAGTATGCACAGTCGAACAAAAAGATGATAAAAAACCCCGATTTTTACCAAATAACCCAAAAAGTTTTGAACTTTCGACTAAAATAAGTAACAACTAATACTTATCTACTAATCCCAATCACCAAAACACCAAAAAACACCAAGAATCAAGATGATCTTCTTAAAGAACACAAATACAATCAAAAACTAAAAAACCACACAAATCACTACCTTAAATCACCCCATAGCTCTTGATACCAAATGTAGAATATTGATAATCAATGAATCTATGAAGGGGTTTGTTGATTTCTAGAGAGAGAAAGTTAGAGAGAGAAAGTGAGAGAAACTATGTGAATTTTATTAAAATGAAACTAAGGAAATGACAACAACCAACCCCTTTCCATGGTGGAAAGGGGTATTTATAGTTCCAAGCATAACATGGGCTTGGGCCGGTCCATGACAAGCCCATGGACCGGTTCTTACTTAAGTTAATAAGCAACTAACAACTATCTTCTAACTACGAGCTATTACAACATAAATATTATTGTGGAGTGACCGATACTTCTAATATACGTAAAACGTATTTCTAACAATAAATAATGGTCACAAAAACTGTTCATTGACCCCTAATTATGGGGGTTACCCTTTCCAAATTAAAT
Organism: Glebionis coronaria; assembly: GCA_025667525.1. NCBI lineage: Eukaryota > Viridiplantae > Streptophyta > Magnoliopsida > Asterales > Asteraceae > Glebionis > Glebionis coronaria. The sequence continues at coordinate 31,017,878 of CM046881.1, forward strand.
CATCAATGATGAGTAACCACTTGCCCTCTAAACCATAATTAGCATATCCCAGTTACCAAAGAGAAACAAAATATGTGCACCAGAAGTAACTCGCGTTGACTGAAAGTCAAAACACATAAAGGTCAACACTAGGAGCAGCGAGTGGTCAACAAAAGTCAACCTAATGAACAGTAACCCAAAATTGATACTAGAAGCCAACCACAAGTGAAAAATAAGGGTTTGAACCCACTAGGAGCAGAAGAGTACCACTAGGAGTAACCAAAATCTTCCCCTAGAAGTTGCACACACCGTAGATACCTATGAAAAAATGTTGTTAGTAGCTACCAAATGTAAGAATGTACAAGTAAATATGTACAATAAGCCTCCCCTTAGGCTTAGCCTCCCCTCAATCCTAGACCTCAGGATTGACCATACCAATGTGAACCACCAAGTGGTTGAACCTTGGACCATCAAATGCTTTAGTCAACAAATCAGCAACATTATCATCCGTATGTACCTTAAGAACCTGTATCAGCTTCTTCTCATTGGCATCACGTATAAAATGGTGTCGAATCTCTATATGCTTGGTTCGTTGATGAAACACAGGATTCTTCACAATGCAGATAGTGCTTTGATTGTCGATGAAAATTTTGGTGTTCATGAAGTTGAACCCATAATCCAATATTTGATTTTGTATCCACAAGACTTGTCCACAACAACTAGCAGCAGCTACGTATTCAGCTTCTGTTGAGGAGGTAGCTACTATTTTCTGTTTCTTACATTGCCATGAGATAAGTCTTTGACCCAAAAATTGACAACCACTAGTAGTAGACTTCCTACCATTATTAGCACATGCATAATCACTGTAACTATAGGCTTCAAGAACAAAAGGTGATTCTCTTGGATACCACAAGCCAAGCTTGGGTTGTGCCTTGATATACTTAAAGATTTTATTGACTGCATTCAAGTTAGACACGGTTGGAGCCACCTGATGCCTAGAACAAGCACTTATAGCGAACATGATGCTCGGGCGTGAGGCAGTCAAATACATGAGTGAGCCAATCATTTACCTGCACATGTGAACATCTACCGGAAGATCTGGCTCATTCTTGAGTTTGGCTTTAGTGACTTCATAAGGTGTTGCTGCTGGTCGAAGAGGTTCCACATCAAACTTCTGAATTATTTCATGAACATACTTATCTTGACTAATGAAGATACCATCCGACTGCTACTTGACTTGAAGACCAAGAAAAAATGTGAGTTCTCCCATGGAACTCATCTGAAATTTGTGTGGAAACCATTATTCATGGATCGATTAAGCTTACTAGGATATGCATCTCGTTCATATGATAAACATAGCAGAATTGAACAAGACACATAAACAAGGTGTTTAAACAACAAACGCATTCTCTCCAACGTTTACTTTATTCCAAATGATTACTTGCACTAAACGATTACAAGTAACCTCTAGGCGTGTATACATTTAATCCAACGCCTAGAACAAGAAGACACTTTAGGTTTACATTGTGAATAATTGAATGAATAAACCTATGCAGGGTGTGTGTTTATATACTACACATAACCCTCTTTACAAGAAATCTAATTACACTAGGAGTCCCTCCTTCTTTTGCTAATAAGTCCTCCTTGTTGTATGAAAGGACTCCATATTCTTGTAAATCTTGATAATTGCATATAAGTCCTTCTTGTTTCATTATTCTTGATTTGTCTCATCAAATTAATTCCCAACAATCTTCCCATATTTGATGATGACAAAACCAATCTTCAAATCTTGATCTTTCACGAATGATACAAGCTTCCCTTTAAAGTAAGATTTCTTGTAAAACATATCACCACATAAAATTAAGTTGTATACCTTGATCTTTGAATCTTCTTCCCCTTTTTGTCTCATCCAATAGGGGTCTTCTAAAGATAAACAACTAATAAACTCTTCCCCTTGAGTGGTGCATGTAAATGAATCACGAAGTATGTAGACTCTAATTGTGGATTACGAATGAAGAAAAACGAATATAACCTATTTGTTGAAGAAGTGGAATCTCCCAAGCTTGTACCTTATATCTTGCACTATCTATGTGACGTCGAACTTATATGACACAAAAAATATAAGTAGACCTCGATCTCTTTGTCAAAATCCTCATCCTTTGTGAGACACTGAGCACGATAATGTAACTCCTTCAAATGATAGCAAGGTATCTAGTTGCTAGATTTGACAAGTCTTCGTCACTAACCATTAAAGCACGAACAAGTTACCTTCAAACCAATGGGGTGATATCCACATGATTTAAAGATATGATAAAACACAAACTTGCGAAAAACAACTCCAACACCAAAGAAGTAATAATCACACCTCTTCATCGAAACCTCCAATTTGCAATGAAAATCATCTAACTAAAATATCATCCTCTTCTTTTATGCAACTGCTACCTCTGTCGGTGTTCTGCTTCTAATCCAAGTCGGCACGTAACTGCAAGATTAGCCTTGTCACATAATCAAATAAAACGTCATTGCACCAAACACAATCTTCAAAAACAAGTCATAAAAATTTAAACAGACAGTTCTGTCCGAGATCCTGAGTTATCAAATATATTTTCGGTATGTATTGTCCCATATCGGACGATACTTGTCAATGCTTAAAAATCATATATCGGACAACACGCTGTCAGCGTCTAAATTACCAAGTGTCAGCGCCTATGCTGTCAGTGGGTAATAAGTGTGTAAACACTTATCCTTTTGCCACTAAAATCAATGAAAAGCAAGACCTAATCATGTGTTTAGTATCGTAAAAGTTGGAATTACGCGTGGTTTTGTGTTTTTGTGTGAAATAAGTACAAATGATCAAAAGAAAAGAAAACACGGGATTTCACGGTCAAATGTTGAAGAAAAGTCCAAGAAAGAGACAACGACAAAGTCGAAGAACCAAAAGTGTGCCGAAGATCACGAAAACAGGCAAAATCGATACGACTTTGAAGAAATGATCATCAAAGCCAAATTCAAGCTCGATTTTAGTGGATTTAATTTTTATGAAGATAATTAGGTGAAGTGGGTACCACATTTACTATTGGGCCCAAAAAGACCAATAAGGATGCAAGTTAACTAATTTCTTGGCAAAGGCCCAATATTATACTATTTGCAAAGAAACGGAGGGATTGTTTTGGGCTTCAAGGCTTAGTAGGGCTTCATGTTACACGGCTAAAGTGAATATATTTCACTTTTTTGGTCAAACCATTTATTAAATCCCTCACTCACACACACAATAAACTTCACCCACACACACATTATCACCTTCGATACAACCAAAGTTTTATCCTCACCCACTTTTATCTCTCTTTCTCTCCCAAAACAAATAACCAGACACACCTTTTAACCCCAAATCTCAAAACCCTAAATCAAAAATTACACCAAGATAATTGGGGCTTTTTATAGAAGCTTGTGAATCACACGCATCTCTAATTAATTCCCCCAATATTTCAGAGGTGGAAGATGGTCCTCAAATCATGACGTAGCTCCTATCCCTCTCGTGATTGGTTCTCACACGTCTCCACCACCAATCCTCCAATAAGATGAGTCCACCTAGGCATCAAACTAGCACAAGAAACACAAACCCATCCACGGTGGCAATCCGTGTGATGGGTAATGTGTTTTCCACCGTTGATTGAAGAATGAAGAAAGAGAGAAGAAAAGAGCGGCTATGATCATCTTCCTTGCTCACCAAGTTCATCAAGAAGGTTTTTAGGGTTTCCCTATAAAAACCTATCTATAGTCTGTAATGGCGTGCCATTTTTTTTACTTTAATTTTATTTTTGCAAAAATTAGATGTTAGGTTAATTGTAATTTCTTTTTTTCAGTAATGTAATCCTCGTTTAATATAAATGAAAAGTTATTTAAGTTTTATTAAATTCGTGTCTATTTATTTCTATTAAAATTTATTAGTGCAAATTCATATTTTAAACAGTTTGAATTAATTGAAAGAAAAAGTGGTTGATAAAATTCCCTACTGGAAGTTTTAATTAAATTTTGTTCGAGAGTTTATGATGGTGGTTCGAGTAATGTTGATGTTTCATGGTGGGTTTTGATTCGGTCTAAAAGGGGGCTCAGCGCTCACCCTTCTGCTCAACGGATTCGACACAAGGTTCAACTTCTTTTTAATTGTTAATTTTAGATTAATATAGTTTTAATCTGCTTTACTTTTGAGTAGATATAGTTTGCTAGTTAGGTTAAGCTTCTTTCTGGATATTGAGTTTGTTTGGATCTGCTTAGTTTACTTATTTGGATTTGAGTTTGTTGATTGGGTATTTGAATTTGTTTAAGTAGTGATGCAGTTTTAGGTTTAAGCTGTTTGGATACCTCTGAGTTTATATTAAGCTTTGTTTGATTTCAGTTTCGTTTGGTTTTGACTTAATCTGCTTAAACTGGTATTTGTCTGTTTAGATTTGTTTATTTTCATTTGCTTATTCTCTGTTTAGGATTATTAGCTTATTTGATTTGATTGAGTTGCTTATAGTTAAGTTATATTTGCTTATTGTTAATCTAAGACTGTTTAGCTTATCATTTTTAGTTCGGGTTTGCTTAAGTTTGATTTGCGTATAATCTGCTTATTTGCTGATTTAGTTTAGAGTGCTTATTTGTGTTTTGTTTGCTGATTCTTTTGATCTGTTGAACTGTTAAATTCTCAGAGCCAATTTGTCTGAGAGTTCAATATTCCAAAAAAAAAAATATATATAGCAAAAATAGTCCTTACCGAGACTCGAGCCCTGGACCCTTAGCTTAATAGCCATACGTCTTTACCATCTAGTCTAGACCCTTATTTATGTTTTATTACGCATTATTTAATTAATATAGGATTTGTGTTAGCTGTCAGATTTTATCTAGTTAGTTTAATTATAAGATTTTTTTTAGTTAATTTTATTAAAAGTTTTTTAAGTTCTCTTTTATAAAGTTTTTTTTGTTAAAAATATAAAAATATTTTAATTACTTTTTTAAATTTAAATTGTTTTTAAAATTAGCTTAATAAAATAGTTTTCAATTAATTTTGTTTTATTTAAAAATAGTTTCAAATAGATTTCAATTAAATTAAAAGTTTTAGTTAAAAAAATTAATTAGATTTAAGTTTTATTTTAAAATAGTCTTCAATTTTATTTAAATAGTTTTAAAATAGTTGATTAGTTTTAATCAATTATTTTTAAAAGTAGTATTAATTAGATTAAATTTCTAAAAGTTTTTAAAATACCAAAAAAAGTATTTTTACCAAGAACAATTAATCCACGTTTAAATCCAATATCAACTCGAGTGAGTCGAGGAACGAAAAATAGAGAATAAAAATAATTTGCACAAAATTCATACATTAAATTGGCGCCGCTGCCGCTTCGCTCGTTACGATTGACGATTTTTCGTGAGACGATTTGGATTTTGGGATCCGTTCGATTTTGAACGTTACTTTTTTGTAATAAAAAAGTCAAAAAACACAAAAAAAATACAAAACTTTAAAATACAAAAAAAAATAAAATAATCATCAAAAGCAAATTCTTTCCTAAGATTCGCACCAAAAAAATTTAAAAAAAATCCAAAAGTAATACTTTTTCTAAAGTATTACACCAAAATGATTACGTATTATTGTTATTTTCTTATTTCGATTGCTTTCGCTTTTTATTGTGAATATATATATTTTTCTAAAAAAATACAAAAAGATTTTTCTTTTACTATATTATATTACGTAGAACAATCAATTTACCTACTTTCAAATAAGACCTTAACTGGGATTTCATCACCTAGCTATTGTATTCGAATCCAAAACGAAAATTAAAGGCAAAATAGATAAATACTAGTAAAAAGTTTGAACTCGATTTATACAAACTATAAGGTGGGTATAAGGCGACACGCTATAAAAGGCCGTCTAAGGAAAAAGGTTTTTAAGTGCTTTGTGCCACCTCGTTTCCCTGCTTGCTTGTGCGTATATTGAGAGGGACGACCGATTATTGGTTTGCCAACTCAAGTAGTATTACGTATATATTTTTTGTAGCTTTTTCATATTGAACCTCGAGAGGGATAATCCCTTTCCTCTCAAAGTCGACCGAGGTCTCCTACCTCATTCCTTGATTTTAATTGTATGCGCACTCGCGTGCGTACATACATGCCGATTGGTGTACCAAATACTTCTAATTCTTCCAAAAAGAAGAAGAAGAAGAAAAACAAAAAGACCGTCAATCAAGCCGATCCCGAGAATCGAGCTTTGAACAACACGATGGCAACGGATAATCGACCAATGATTGAGATTCTACAATCTCACGTTGAAGGAAATGATGACGCGATTGTGGTGCCGGATATTGGAGCAAATCATTTTAAACTTAAAACGGTTTTATTCAAATGGTTTCCCCTACACCATTTTTAGGCCGTACTAATGATGACCCACACGCTCATATAAAACGTTTCATACAATTGGCAAATACCGTAAAATACAATGGGGTGCTATAAGAGGCCATTTGTTTACAACTCTTTCCTTTTTCCCTCGAGGTACAAGCCCGGATTTGGCTTGATAAGGAACCACCCCAAAGTATTACCACATGGATTGACTTAGAGACCAAGTTCATTAACTACTTTTTCCCACCATCACGGACCACCTCTTTAAGGAATGACATCATTACCTTTGAACAACAATATGGGGAAACGTTTAGTGAGTCTTGGGATCGATTTAAGGAGCTTTTACGAAAATGTCCACAACATGGTTTCACTAAAGTGCATCAAATCAATACGTTTTACAAGGGTTTAACTCTTAATGACCAAGACTCACTTAATAGTGCCGCGGGGGGTAATATTCTTGTGAAGTACATGAACGAGGCTTGGGCAATAATTGAAAACAAGGCAAAAGTACAAACCAAGAGTGTTAGGGCTACTATGGCAAGTGCTAGTACTAATGAGAACGACAAGAGAATTGATAAGCTTACTTCGCTTGTTGTATCAATTGCTCTACAAACTGCTAACAATACCAAAGCCATCAATGGTCAAGTAAATGCCTTGAAAGAGACTTGTGAAATGTGTGAGACTTGTGGTGGACCACATTCGTATTTTAATTGTGACAAGGTCTACAATCAACAACAACAAGTTTATGCTTATAACACCAATGAAAATGAAAGGGTTCACTTTAAACCAAATGTTGATGTTAACCATTTGTCTTATAAGAGTACTAACTATTTGGCTCCCCCGGGTTTTGTAGCTCCACAAAGACCACCCCACCCGCCCAAAATACCTAATACCAAAATAGGAACCAAGGTCCTCAAATGGGTAATTTTCAAGGGAATTCAAATGCAAGGGATTTTAACCAAAATCAAGGGAATTTTCAAGGGCAAACCAAAGGGTTTAATACTCAAAATAAAGGTTTTAATAATCAAGGTTTTCCTAATCAAGGTTTTAACAATCAAGGGTATAATCAAATGAACATGCATAATCCTCAAATGGACTTGGTTCTACAAAAATTGACCGAATATGAGAGAACTATGAAACACATGCAAGAGTCCACCGATAGGAAGTTCGTGCAAATGTTGCAAGCCCTTAAACCACAAGGAGCCTTACCTTCTAATGCCGAGATTAACCCTCGTGCTAATGTGAGTGCTATCACTACTCGAAGTGGAGCCACTTTAGTGGGACCTTCCATCTCTTCGCCCATAAAGGAGAGACAAGGCCCGGAGGTCATAATGAGTAATCCTACTCCCCCTTCGGTGATTCCTCCCACTACCACTCCTAGTACTAGTTCTCCATTGCCTAATGAGCCTAACCCTAAGGTTGTTCAAGAAGCGAGTCCTTCTCCTTCTCCACCTTCAACGTCTAAACCCAATATTCCTTATCCCTCTAGGTTAGACAAGGCTAAAGTGCTCACCAAAGATGACGTTCATGTTTCCAACTTTTTGAAAATGATTTTCAACGTGAATGTTAACATTAGCCTTATTGAAGCACTTGCTCAAATGCCTAAGTTTGTGAAAATGTTCAAAGATTTGCTCAATAAGAAGGAAAAAATGATAGAGCTCGTTAACACCCGTTTAAATGAGAATTTATCCGCGATTCTTCTCAAAGAGCTTCCCGAAAAGCTAGGAGATCCCGGACGATTCGTGTTACCTTGCTCGTTTCCTCAAATTGATGATTGTATGGCTTTAGCGGATCTCGGCGCTAGCATCAATCTTATGCCACTTTCGGTATGGAAAGAATTATCATTACCCGACCTTGTACCGACTCGTATGACTCTCGAGTTAGCTAATAGAACTCTCGCATACCCCGTTGGTATTGCCGAAGACATTTTTGTTCCAGTTGGTACATTCACTTTTCCCGTGGACTTTGTCGTCGTCAACTATGAGATGGATCCTCGTATTGAGTTAATACTTGGTAGACCATTCTTACGATCTGGAAGAGCATTAGTTGATGTGGCCGAAGGGTAGTTAATTCTAAGGGTTAGGGATGAACAACAAGTTTTTAAAATGAGAAAAATCACAACAAAATCAAATGGAAAACAGTCGGTCAATATGATTGATGTTCTTAATTATGATAATGAAGAGATTTTTATTAACCCTTTTGGAATTCAAAAGTCTAATCAAAATGATTTTGTAACTTCACCCCTTCCCTTAGAGCCTCAAAATTTTGAAACTCCTATTTACGATACTTATAGCGATGACACTTCTTTAAGTGATCACTCTATCTTCGGTTTAGACGACCCGTCTTTTGACCCACCCACTTTTGACCCACCCATTTTTGATACACAAATATTTGATGATTACGATGATGACACTTCTTTAAGTGATCTTATTATTTTTGATGACCCACCTTGTGACCTTAATGCACCTAATATCTCTATGAGTGATTCTTCCATTATGGAGACTCCTTTTGACTTTTATACCCCAATTTTAGAAGTCATGACTTTTGAGGAGGATCCTCCACTCTTAGAGATCATTCCTACTTTAGAGGACATTCCATTTGAGGAGGATTTAGATATCTTTCTAAATACCTATTTTCCTCACGAGGATGAGTTTTCCTGTGACTCCGATGATACTTATGTTTTCACATCGAGTTTGGAAGAGGACGACTTTCCCACTTTGGATTATGATGATATTTTGAGCTTAAATGTCAACACCTCTTGCTATTTTCCTGTTAAGGAATCGGTGTTTGATCCAGGAATAGAGACTTTTGTGCTATCGTTGCCATATCACCATAACACCTTTCCTCGTAAGAAATTTTTGACTAAGGGTACCCCACTTTTCTTTGTGTTGTGTGATTTTACCATCTCGGGGTTTATTTCCTTTCATGATGGAAATTATGTGTTTGACCCGGGTGGATTTTCATGGGGTATTCCTTATATGACTTTGTTTCACCCTCTATCATGGAGAGATTTTCCTCCCTTGAAAATCTCGATTTTTCCCATGATTTTCCCATTCGAATGATGACATTCGGGAAATCGAGTCGAGCTAGAGACTCGTGATAAATAAATCAAGCATCGTATAACTAGGTTATATTTTTTCCTTTTCCATCCTTTCCACCCTTTTTCACCTTCACTCATTTCCACCAATAAGTGTAGGGGAGCCAAGTAGGTTGTTTGTGTGTTGTAATGTTGTGCAGGGACATGTGCTTTCATGATCCACTTTTGGTGTTTTTGACGCGACCCGTGATCCCGTGTTCCCGTGTTCCCGTGTACCCGGTTCTTTCAAAACTATTGTGATTCATACATGTATATAAATAAGTTGAATAAATGTAATCACTTTAGTTTTCCCTTCCTTAGCTCGATTTAAACAACGTACTCAATGTCCTAAGTGTAGGGGAGTTTATTCTCCCACATGCTTAAACATTGAGGACAATGTTTATATTAAGTGTAGGGGGAACTTCTATCGAATTTTAGTGGGATCTTCCATGAATTTGACCTCATTTAACCGGAAAATTGAAATTTTTCAACATTTTTCAAATTTTTGATCTATTTTGGCCTAGTAGTATTTTCTTTTATTTTCTTTCCTTTTGTCATCGCATCGTATTTATATTTTCCATTTCAAGAATAAAATAAAAAATAAATAAATGAATAAAATGGTTTTAACAAGTTTATATGTCTTTGATATATTAGGCCCGTCATGAATATTTTGACTCAACCCGAGTTTACTTATCCAAGTTTATTCTAGCTAGTATCCTTAACCATATGGACCTTAATTGGTTTATTATGCTAAGCATCCACGAGTCTCATTCCTTGAGATTTTAAATTATGGAGAACGAGAGATGATAGAGTTGATAATAAGTTTAAGGGTTAATTCTTGCTTATATGGATTTTTATGGCTCTTTCTTCCCGCTTGTATATTTAATTGCTTAATAAATGAGGATTTTGTGCGGTGTAGATTCGATATCTTAACTCTTAGCCAAATCTTTTATCTCCTTGTAATTAAAGCATGAACACATTGAGGGTGCCAGCGTTGTGGGCTTCCGACTAAGGTGGCTCATAACCACTAAGTAGGAGGTATTCAGACCATGGGACCGCGGAATTTGGCCTACTATATATATCATAAATAAATAAAGAATAAGATTAAAACATGACCTCAAGGAGCCTTAGGGTGTGGGGCATGTAGCACGAACCTTGTCATTAGAGCCTTAGGGTGTATGGAATGGTAAGTGTTGAATAAAAATTGATCAAAAAATCAATTCCCTTTTTTATCGTTCAAGGAGCCTTAGGGTGTGGACAATAGATGAGGAGCATTTTTAAATCTTAAAGAGCCTAAGGGTATATGATGTGAACTTGCTAAACTCCACATAAAGTCTACATGACTTTGGAGGAATAATTAATAAGTAGTACTATTGGCCAAATTTTGGATCCGGGAATTTATTCCCCAAATCGTGTTAAATTATCCTTGATGTCGGCTTACTTTAGTGACAACGTTTTTTGAGGACGAGGTTAGGTTTTGAGTGTCGGGTTTGCACCGTTTTGCCTTCATTTTTGGACTAATAATTATCAAATAAGTCAAATAAGCCTACGGGTGAATGACAATCCTTAAAAACTAGAGATACAACTTAGGAATTGGAGAAAGAGTATTACACAATTGTCTTATAAAAGTGGTTTTAACCTAAGAACTTATGGTAAACAATGATCTCGTTTTTAAGCTCGGTATGGGGAACGTGAAACTTGAGGGTGATTAATATTCATGACACCAAAGCCCTAATTGAAGTCTTAGATTTCTTTACGAGTTTCTTCCATCAAATAATTTCCAAGTTAATAAATTGTTATAACTTTTGTTTCATTTAAATTTTTTATGTTTTCATCGTAGTAGTAATAGTATATCTTAATAAAGGCCGAGATGGATTAATTATGAGAAAAATGTAACTTTATGCTTTAAAATTATGCATTGCATGGGGTCATTGCAATGGTCAAGTGTAGGGGATTTAATAAGTATGTAAACCCTTATCCTTTTGCCACTAAAATCAATGAAAAGCAAGACCTAAACATGTGTTTAGTATCGTAAAAGTCGAAATTACGCGTGGTTTTGTGTATTTGTGTGAAATAGGTACAAATGATCAAAAGGAAAGAAAACACGGGATTTCACGGTCAAATGTTGAAGAAAAGTCCAAGAAAGAGACAAAGACAAAGTCGAAGAACCAAAAGTGTGCCGAAGATCACGAAAACCGGCAAAATCGATACGACTTTAAAGAAATGATCATCAAAGCCGAATTCAAGCTCGATTTTAGTGGATTTAACTTTTATGAAGATAATTGGGCCAAGTGGGTACCACATTTACTATTGGGCCCAAAAAGCCCAATAAGGATGCAAGTTAACTAATTTCTTGGCAAAAGCCCAATCTTATACTATTTGCAAAGAAACGGAGGGATTGTTTTGGGCTTCAAGGCCTAGTAGGGCTTCATGTTACACGGTTAAAGTGAATATATTTCACTTTTTTGGTCAAACCGTTAATTAAATCCCTCACTCACACACACAATAAACTTCACCCACACACACATTATTACCTTCGATACAACCAAAGTTTTATCCTCACCCACTTTTATCTCTCTTTCTCTCCCAAAACAAATAACCAGACACACCTTTTTAACCCAAATCTCAAAACCCTAAATCAAAAATTACACCAAGATAATTGGGGCTTTTTATAGAAGCGTGTGAATCACACGCATCTCTAATTAATTCCCCCAATATTTCGGAGGTGGAAGATGGTCCTCAAATCATGACGTGGCTCCTATCCCTCTCGTGATTGGTTCTCACATGTCTCCACCACCAATCCTCCAATAAGATGAGTCCACCTAGGCATCAAACTAGCACAAGAAACACAAACCCATCCACGGTGGCAATCCGTGTGATGGGTAATGTGTTTTCCACCGTTGATTGAAGAATGAAGAAAGAAAGAAGAAAAGAGCGGCTATGATCATCTTCCTTGCTCACCAAGTTCATCAAGAAGGTTTTTAGGGTTTCCCTATAAAAACGCATCCATAATCTGTAATGGAGTGCCATTTTTTACTTCAATTTTATTTTTGCAAAAATTAGATGTTAGGTTAATTGTAGTTTCTTTTTTTCAGTAATGTAATCCTCGTTTAATATTAATGAAAAGTTATTTAAGTTTTATTAAATTCGTGTCTATTTATTTCTGTTAAAATTTATTAGTGCAAATTCATATTTTAAACTGTTTGAATTAATTGAAAGAAAAAGTGGTTGATAAACTTCCCTACTGGAAGTTTTAATTAAATTTGGTTCGAGAGTTTATGATGGTGGATCGAGTAATGTTGATGTTTCATGGTGGGTTTTGATTCGGTCTAAAAGGGGGCTCAGCGCTCACCCTTCTGCTAAACGGATTCGACACCAGGTTCAACTTCTTTTTAATTGTTAAGTTTAGATTAATATAGTTTTAATCTGCTTTACTTTTGAGTAGATATAGTCTGCTGGTTAGGTTAAGCTTCTTTTTGGATATTGAGTTTGTTTGGATCTGCTTAGTTTACTTATTTGGATTTGAGTTTGTTTATTGGGTATTTGAGTTTGTTTAAGTAGTGATGTAGTTTTATGTTTAAGCTGTTTGGATACCTCTGAGTTTATATTAAGCTTTGTTTGATTTCAGTTTCGTTTGGTTTTGACTTAATCAGCTTAAACTGGTATTTGTCTGTTTAGATTTGTTTATTTTCATTTGCTTATTCTTTGTTTAGGATTATTAGCTTATTTGATTTGATTGAGTTGCTTATAGTTAAGTTTTATTTGCTTATTGTTAATCTAAGACCGTTTAGCTTATTATTTTTAGTTTGGGTTTGCTTAAGTTTGATTTGCGTATAATCTGCTTATTTGCTGATTTAGTTTAGAGTGCTTATTTGTGTTTTGTTTGTTGATTCTATTGATCTGCTGAACTGTTAAAGTCTCAGACCCAATTGGTCTGAGAGTTCAATATTCCAAAAAAAAATATATAGCAAAAATAGTCCTTACCGAGACTCGAACCCTGGACCCTTAGCTTAATAGCCATACGTCTTTACCATCTAGTCTAGACCCTTTTTTGTGTTTTATTACGCATTATTTAATTAATATAGGATTTCTGTTAGCTGTCAGATTTTATCTAATTAGTTTTATTATAAGATTTTCTTTAGTTAATTTTTATTAAAGTTTTTTAAGTTTTCTTTTATAAAGTTTTTTTTAAAAAATATAAAAATGTTTTAATTACTTTTATATATTTAAATTGTTTTTAAATCTAGTTTTTTAAAAAAAAATCAGTTTTCAATTAATTTAGTTTTATTTAAAAATAGTTGCAAATAGATTTCAATTAAATTAAAAGTTTTAGTTAAAAAAATTAATTAAATTTAAGTTTTGTTTTAAAATAGTCTTCAAATTTATTTAAATAGTTTTAAAATAGTTAATTAGTTTAAATCAAGTATTTTTAAAAGTAATTTTAATTAGATTAAATTTTTAAAAGTTTTTAAATTACCAAAAAAAAAGTATTTTTACCAAGAACAATTAATCCACGTTTAAATCCAATATCAATTCGAGTGAGTTGAGGAACGAAAAATAGAGAATAAAAAGAATTTGCACAAAATTCATACATTAGTGGGTATTTTATTCCTGTCAGTGGCTCTACTCAGCCACTGACACCATCTGTGGCTACAACCATTACCTCACTGTATACCACTTTCTTGTCTTCGTATACTTCTTTTTCTTTAGATCACTTCCTTTGTGTCTTGAAACCAAACATCCTTTATTCTCTAAACAATACCTCCAACTTAATATCACAACAATCGTATTTGCAACATGTCATGAGACCACCACAAATAAACAACTCACGTCCACATCTTTGTTTCTTCTCATGTGAGTACGAATAGTGCCAAGAGTCACGGGACCACATCATGAACTAGTATCAAAATACAATTCGAACAGTTCACTTTTGTTTGTATAGGGAACAAACATAACAAGTACTTTGACATATCAACAGCCATTCAATTCGTCCTTTCATTCTTTCATATACCCATGTGACTTAGCATAAATCGAGAGCCATACCATATTTGTGAATATTCACACGTCTTCCTTCTCACAGAATATGATCAAAAATAAAATCCCGACATCGGTGATACATATCTTAACATACCAGCACACGTTTCAAAGTACATCTATATCTTTTTCATTCACGTGTCATTCTTGTTCACGAATCATCACCATCGTGACTCTATCTTCACTAACTTCCATAATTATGTATACCATGTATATCCCATGTCCAAATATAAACCAACCCTAAAAATCAGGGATATAGTCCTGAAAATCAGCCATCACATACTGCATTCTCAAAACTGTTGTTGTTCACGATCTGCTTTCCACAAGTGATCCCTAAACCACGTTCCATATTCTACTCGATGGCCACATAAACAAACAAACTCTTTTTATACATGGAGGCCTTTAATCACAGCAGCTTATACTTTAAGCCCAAACAGCTTCAAACATGAACAAGTTTAGGGTTTTAAACAAAAACCCTAACTCAATCTTACAAGCACATCATCAATCGTCTTTATAGCAGCTATTAATCACGAACAAAAACTACTTTTCTGTTTTTAAATCGATCTAGGGTTTAGGGGAAGAAACCCTAAATCTTATTTAATAAAAAAACAAAAAAAAACAGAATAGTGAAAACCTTTCTCTGCAGCAACATTCGACGATGTATATCTCTTTCATAAGATCTCATATCGACGATCCCTCCGGTGAGATTCAAGACATATATGCCAAGAACCTACAGTTCGAATTTCACGTCGATCCAACGGTTAACGAAGAAGTTATGACTGTTTGAACAAGGCTGCACAGTGAGACCCGAACATAAAATCATAGACGGATTTTATGCCTTTTCTTTGTTCTTCGACTCGACACCTTGTTGATTCCTAGTATCGAGAGCCACCCTCTCTGATACCAATTGTGGAAACCATTATTCATGGATCGATTAAGCTTACTAGGATATGCATCTAATTCATATGATAAACATAGCGGAATTGAACAAGACACATAAACAAGGTGTTTAAACAATAAACGAATTCTCTCCAACGTTTACTTTATTCCAAACGATTACTTTCACTAAACGATTACAAGTAACCTCTAGGCGTATATACATTTAATCCCACGCCTAGAACACGAAGACACTTTAGGTTTACATTGTGAATAATTAAATGAATAAACCTATGCAGGGTGTGTGTTTATATACTACACATAACCCTCTTTACAAGAAATCTAATTACACTAGGAGTCCCTCCATCTTTTGCTAATAAGTCCTCCTTGTTGTATGAAAGGACTCCATATTCTTGTAAATCTTGATAATTGCATATAAGTCCTTCTTTTTTTTATTATTCTTGATTTGTCTCATCAAATTAATTCCCAATAATTTGCCTTTCATTAGCTGTATAAACTCATCACACCACTCCTTCTTAGTAGAACCGAAGATAATATCATCCACATATACTTGAACCAGGATGATGTCTTTGGCATTCCTTTTAAGGAACAGTGTTTTGTCAATAGTGCCTCTTCTAGGGCCATGCTTTAACAAGAAAGTGGACAGACGCTCATACCAAGCTCTAGGAGCCTGATGAAGTCCATAAAGAGCTTTGACCACCTTGTAAACTTTCTTCGGATGAAATGGATCCACAAAGCCATATGGTTGAGTGACATAAACTTCCTCGTCAATCTTGCCATAGAGAAAAGAACTCTTGACATCCATCTGAAAAACCGTAAAGCCAACATAAGAAGCAAAAGCCAAAAACAGACTAATGGCCTCAATTCTTGCAACAGGAGCAAAGACTTTAGTATAGTCAATTCCTTCTAGTTTAGTGTGACCTTGTGCGACCAGTCAAGCCTTATTTCTCACCATAATACCCCTTGCATCTTTCTTGTTTTTGAGAATCCATTTGGTACAAATTGTTGTCTTTCCATCTGGTAAGTCAACTAGGATCCAAACATTCTGAAATAAGAACTGCTGCATCTCCTCCTGCATAGCCTCAACCCAACTTTGATCCTCAAGAGCATGTGAGACAGATCTAGGTTCCACCTGTGAAAGAAAACAAGCAAACAAATAGTGAAGAAAATCTGTGTGATTATTACGCTTTTGGTCTTCAATGTAGCTCACAAGAGCATGATGACCAGTCGTTGCTTTCTTATGCATGCGGTGAGTCTTGACAGTAGAACCAGGATCTCCTATGATTTGAGTAGTAGGATGGTCTTTATTTATCTGCTGAAGAGGAGTAGGAGCTACTTCTACTTCTGGTGCCAAGTTATTAAGATCCCTAACTATGTCATCATCATATGAAGCAGAGTTGAAAATGCCATCTATTGGTTGCTTATGAATATCATCTAGCTTAGTAGAAGTCTTCTTTTGATAATTTCCCGAGTCAGAAGGACCGGAGAACCTAGTTGTGGAAGTAGGATCACTAACCGGGCTACCAATAGGTGTTAAACTTGCACTAGGAGTAACAATAGGATCACTAGGAGTAACAGGTACAACAGGAGTACTCAAAGGAAACTCAAAGCCTCCTTGAGTATCTGCTATAGTAGCATCTTGTTGTTGCTTAAGAAGTGTATCAAGAGCTCCTTGTGAATCCACAATGTCTGATGAAGTGGCATCAATAGGAGTAGCATTGGAGTTGGGAGCGACTGTGGTGGAATAAGATGGTACGACAAAAATGTCATCATCCTCATCTGAGTCCGAAAAGCTAGAAGTAGCACCTGCACTAGAAGACGCAAACACTTGTGGACCTGCATCTTGGTTAGTATTGAAACGAAAATATCCCAATGAGTCACTAAGATGATCAAGATCAAAATACCATTCAGGACCTTTGCATTAAATGTTTGTCTTCTCCTCAAAGTACCTGAGATTTATACTTTCAATGACACGCTTGGCATGGAGATTGTAAACCTGATAGGCTCTTGAGTGAGCTGAATATCCCAAAATGTAGCCTTCATCTGCCTTGCCATCAAATTTCCCCAAATAGTAACTGGTATTCAGAATGGTGACAGGATAGCCAAATGGCTTCAGATGAGTAATTCTTGGGACTTTGGCTGTGAGTAGCTCATAGGGAGTCTTCTTATGGGGATTGGTAATGGAAACCCCATTCAACACATAACTTGCAATGTTGACAGCTTCTGTCCAAAACATAGTTGGAAGCTTAGAATCTGTAAGCATGGTTCTTGCAGCTTCTATAAGAGTCATGTTCTTCCTTTCTACAACACCATTCTGTTGAGGAGTCCTGGCAGCACTATAATCTCTTTGATACCTTTGGAATTGCAAAGTGCTATGAGGTCAGCATTTTTTTAATTTGGTTCCATTGTCACATCGGATACCTTTCACCTTCTTGGACAGCTGATTCTCTATGAGTGTAAAGAAGTCTTTGAGAATGGAGTAGGTCTCATTTTTGGTAGCCAGAAAGAAAACCCACGTGAACCTGCTATATCCATCAGTTACCACAAGACAGTAGTATTTATGGTCAATGCCCCTAATGGAGGTAAGACCAAACAGATCCATATGTAGTAGTTGTAATGGTTCAGTTATGAGGCTGAGAGCAGTAATGGCCTTGATGGATTCTTTATGTTGTTTGCCTTTGCTACACGCAAGGCAATTGATGTCATTCCTGAAAGTTTTGGGAGGTAAACCAGAGACCAAGTTCATATTTGCCAGTTTGTGAATGGTCTTGAAGTTTACATGTCCCATCCTTCTATGCCATTTTGTGGCTTCATCTTCTGATGCTTTGGTAACCAAACAAGCTAGTTGACCAGTATGATTAACTTCATTCAGCTTAATGCTATATAGGTTATGTCTTCTTGGGATTTTGAGTAGAACATGGGATTCATCTGGTAGCTTAAAGTCTTTGGACAACACCAGTGCTTCAGTACCCGTAAAGAGGACAAATTGCTTCTTGTCACAAATCTGAGAGACAGAGATCAAGTTGAAGTGTTGAAGTGCTTCCACATAGTAAACCTGCTCAAAATTAAGGTTAGGAGTCTGAATGGTTCCTTTGCCAGAGATCCTTCCTTCACCACCTCCGAAGTACACCTTTCTGCCTTGAAATGGTACAAAGTTAGTCAAAAGTCCTTTATTTCCTGTCATGCTCCTAGAGCATCCACTATCTACTATTCCAACATATGGATCTTGGTATGAAGTAATCTACAACAACAGAAAAGTCATATGCAAAAGTTAGTATCTTAAGGGGACCTAGACCTTTTCAAGCTTGAGTCTGCCTTGTGGAGCATTAGTAGATAGCCAAGAAGATTGATGAGATCCACTATTGTTCTTGTGTTGCCTGTTTATCATATGGATGTTATTTTGTGACCAAGAACAACCTGCTGAGGGCTTAACAGCAAAACCTAAGTGTCGCAACCCAAAATGCATTTAGTCTGAATTAATAACATAATTCTGATTAAAATTCTGAAAATAGTTGCTGGTTGGTCTATTATAGGGATAGGCATAAGCATCACTTCTCCAAGAAGTAGATGCGGAAGGAGAGGTCCTTCTAGTAGAAGGATAAGATGGGGCACGTAGATTTAATCTTCTAGAAGCAAAACCCATGCCAAAAGGAGCAACTCCTGGTGAACCAGGAGTAGAATAAGTTTGATAACCAGAAGGCTTTCGATCATAAAAATCACAATCCTTAATCAAATGAAATTTACTACCACATACAAAGCATGTTTTAAAAGACCTTTTATTCAAATGACATTGTTTCAAACTGCTATTCTTATTACAAACAATTCTAGGAGAATCAACATTCCTAGAACTCAACAAACTAGAACTAGAAACAGTAGAAGCAGAAGCAACTCTCTCATCACTCATCCTAGCACTAGTAGTAGCAGGGTCATTTTTCTTGGGACTCTAAGGTCTTGACTCTTCACTTGAACCACAGGATGCATAGTCACTGGCCTTGTCACTGAAAGTACAAGAGACAAAGTCATTAGTATAGTAGAGCTTTTGGGAGACTCATGCATCTGTGATCCATTCAAGTCAGTATGCTTTGGTATGGGCATAAATTTTCCTGTAAGAGGTGGAGGAACAGCATGCATTGCTATAGCTGGTTTAAACTTATTGTAACTAGGTTTTCCCTCCTCCTCCTTGTCAGGATCAAAGACACTTGAAAAAGATAAATAAAAAACATCTTCTAAATCAATATATTTATCAAAACCTAACCCTCTCTTAGTCCTACCATACATGCTACTATCTATTAACTTTGAAAGATTCTTGGGTGCTTTTTTCCATTTTTCAAATCTTAAAAGTGTAGCATCCAATTTTTCTTGCATTTCTTGCTTAGCCTTAATACTCTCATTGTTAAGTTTTTCAGTATATGTAAGCATGTTAGTTGTGTTTTCTAAATCAATGCTTAGAACTCAAATCTTATCCTCATACTCACGTTGAGTATTTTGAAGCCACTTCTTTTGATGTTCCAAAGCTTTTAGAGAACTCTTATAAGCTTGAACTTCTAAAAAAAATTTATCATTTTGTTCATTTAGTTCATTGTATTGAGTCAAGAGCTCTGAATATTTATCATGACAACCAAGAGGGCAATTTTGTACCTGAGGAGAGATTCCCATAAGAGCAATTTCTTCTGTTTCCTCAGCATCAGATAAGTGCCCAAAAATCATAGCAAACACATCAGTAGAAGCTTTAACTGATTCCAAGGTAGCAGTCTGATGATCATTCCAGTTAACCATGGAGTCAACGGACACCAAAGCTTTCTTTTGATCCTTGAGATCTTGAACCTTGAAAGCGTGAATACCTGTTCTTATCCTGGTCATTTTTGTTAGGGAATTCCCTAGCAAAATGTCCTTGCTGTTGACAGTTATAGCATCTGACCTTGCTTCTATCAAACCTGGCTGGCTCTCTTAGGTTGTAGCTGAATTTTTGACCGGATTTCTTTTCAAACTTATAAACCCGGAGAGTGAGCATAGCCATCGGCCACTTTAGATCCATTTCTTCCAAGTCAAGTTTATCAACCTATTTAAAATCATCAAAAGCAAGCTGTTGTTGTAAAATTAACATCAGCAACAAAAGAGTGAAGAACAACTTCTACCATGCTACTAGTCTTGGCTTTTGATTCAGGAGTAGAAGTATGTTGAGATGACAAAGTATAGCTTGGGCTACTGGCATAAGACATTGGACTAGATCCCATGGAACTCACAAAAGCAGAGTTAGCAAGAGTGGGATAGGAATCACTTGAGTATCCTCTCACATGAGACTCAAAGGTTTTGAGTTTATAAAACAAGTCATCAAAACAAAGATATTCAAGGCCTCCTTTTGCCTTTAGAGAGATGACTACCTGATTCCTTAAATGAGGCAGGGCTCTAAGAAACCTGGCATTGATGTCTTCATTTTCAGGTTTGGACCTGAGTTGATTCAATTGACTAAGAATCTTTTGAAACCTTTCATACCCCTGATGAAGACCTTCTGTTTCAGAAATCTTGAATTCTGTGAATTCATCTCTCGGCATTGATCTGCGAATCTTCTTGGATTCCTCATTCCCTCTAAATCTTGCCTTTATCCCGTTCCAAATCTCCCTAGCATCATCCAAATGATAAAAATCACCCATATGATCATCAGGAAGATAATGAAGCAAAATTGTTTTTGCTTTGATTTCCTTCTGAACAGTAGTGATTTCTTCATTAGATTTAGGGTCTAGAATGATGATCTGACCATTCTTGTCTCTACCAGTCTTCTTCTTGCTGTTGACATTCTGGACAATCTTCCACAAGTCTAGATCAGTATTGGTGATCCAGCACTCATCTTCATGGCCCAGCTATCATACTCTTCTTTTTTTAAGAGTGGGAATTTTCCATTAGTATTGGAAACAGTAGCCACTATTTGCTGTGTTTGTTGTGTTTTGGAGGTGCTTGCTTCTCCTATTTCAGTAGAACTAGAAGCAGACATGATTAGACAATAATGTTAGTAAAAAATGATTCTTCTTGAGCAGAGACTCTCCCAGGCTCTGATACCACTTGTTGGGTCCACTAGATGTGGATCTTGCAGCCTGTTAAGGATGGTGAACGACTTCTATAATCACAAGTCTATTCACAGAGAGACTCTTGATGAAACACACAGTATAAGTGTGGAATACAAATACTATGAACAAGAAGAAACATAATAACAAAAATAACTTGATCCTTACTAAGGATTTCTACTATTAATACGAAATGAATAATGGTGAAAGGTGTGTCTAACCCTTCTACCAATGGGTTCCTTTTATACTACAAGGAAACCCTAATACTACATTAAACCAAAACGTGTAACTTCTGATATGAATATCCTTTCCTAACATATCTCATGCATATCCTAACAAACTACTAAGAATAATAATGTTTGACTTTATACTAGACCAGGAGCACGTATTGCTCCTACTACTACTAGGACCAGGAGGAACTACATACCTCCTAGTTTATCTATTACAAATATCTATTCCATAGGTCCTAACACGTTGGCACATTATCCTTCGTCGTGGAAGTACTCCTTCCACTGGCTCATTCTTTTCACCACGGATGTACTCCTTCCTTTGGCTCATTGTCTTCGCCGTGGAAGTAGTCCTTCCATCGGCTCACTATTTTCGCCACGAAAGTATTTCTTTCGTTGGCTCATTATCCTTCGCCCTGGAAGTACTCCTTCCGATTGCTCATTCTTTTCGCCACGAAAGTACTTCTTCCGTTGGCTCATTGTCTCCGCCGTGGAAGTACTCCTTCCATCGGCTCATTCTTTTCGCCACGGAAGTACTTCTTCCGTTAGCTCATTGTCTCCGCCGTGGAAGTACTCCTTCCATCGGCTCATTATTTTCGCCACGAAAGTACTTCTTTCATTGTCTCATTATCCTTCGCCGTGGAAGTACTCCTTCCGCTGGCTCATTCTTTTCGCCACATAAGTATTCTTCCGTTGGCTCATTGTCTCCGCCGTGGAAGTACTCCTTCCATCATCTCATTATTTTCGCCACGTTCTTTCGTTGGCTCATTATCCATCGTCGTGGAAGTACTCCTTCCACTAGCTCATTCTTTTCACCACGAAAGTACTTCTTTCGTTGGCTTATTGTCTCCGCCGTGGAAGTACTCCTTCCATCGGCTCATTCTTTTTGCCAAAGAAGTACTTCTTCCGCTGGCTCATTGTCTCCGCCGTGGAAGTACTCCATCCATCGGCTCATTATTTTCGCCACAAAAGTACTTCTTTCGTTGGCTTATTATCCTTCGCTGTGGAAGTACTCCTTCCACTGGCTCATTCTTTTCACCACGGAAGTACCTCTTCCGTTTGCTCATTGTCTTCGCAATGGAAGTACTCCTTCCATCGGCTCATTATTTTCGCTACGAAAGTACTACTTTCGTTGGCTCATTATCTTCACCGTGGAAGTACTCCTTCCACCGGCTCATTGTGTTCCCCGTGGAAGTACTCCTTCCACCGGCTCATTGTATTCGTCGTGGAAGTACTCCTTCCACCGGCTCATTGTCTTCGCCGTGGAAGTACTCCTTCCACTTGCGCATTCTTTTCGCCATGGAAGTACTCTTTCCGTTGGCTCATTATCTTTCGCCGTGGAAGTACTCCTTCCACTGGTGCATTGTATTTCGCCACGGAAGTACTCCTTCCGCTGGCTCATTATCATTCGTCGCGGAAGTACTCCTTCCGTTGGATCGCTATCTTCGTCGCGTAAGTACGTCTTTCGCTGGCTCGTTATTCATGTCGCAGACGTATGTCTTCTGTTGGCTCATATCGTTGCTGCAGAAGTACGCCTTTCGCGACGAATTACTTTACCTGGCCATTTGAGTGATTTTTCCAAAGTTTATATTGTTTGACCTTAATTAGACAGAGCCTGATCAACTACGTTTAGTTCGGAAAAAGACGTAAAGAATATTGAAAATCATTATCGAATGTTGTGGCCGCAAGACAGATGAAATATCCGCATAAACATTCCACAGAAGTACGTCTTTTGTTGGCTTTAAGACGAATGAAATATTCGCATTATGTTGCATCATTAGTGGGTATAAGAAGTATGCCTTCAAGTTCATGATGCGGCATACGGGTTCCACCTCCCCCTTCACCAAACATTCTCATCATCCTCACGTTAGAGATGAACAAGGATGATACCTCGCCAAATTCTAGTGTTACCCCAACTGTAGAGAACATATTCTTTTTTACGGGGTCTTTACCGTCAAGTAACAGGAAACCAAGCATTTGAGCACAACCACCCGTCTTACGTATATGTGTTTTCCCATTTCTTTTGACGTTGATATGCTTACAGGTAGCGGATATGGTGTAAAGTCTAGTAACCTCGGTGACAAGCTCGTATACTAGACTGGGGGGACATGATGACGTATAGTGGCTATGCTCACTATTCGCAATCCCAGCCCATCATCTTTTTGCTAAAGGAAGCCCATTACGAGTGGAGCCATATGTTACGGACGACCCACGAGGATGTCCTAGCAGCAAGCCGCACGCAGTTGTTTAGTAAGCGTGATACATGATTAAGTCTAGCATAACATGATCATGGACCATATCATACTAGACTGGGGGACATGTCGACGTATAGTCTGGAGTCGGCCCGGCCTGACAGGCCCGCGGCCTACACATACCTAACTTATCCCTCAAGAAACCCTAGTCTTATAAATACAAGGGTAGGGGTCTCATTCTACTTCAGTTTATCTCTCACAAATACACCACTTTTACAATATATCATCACAATACTAACTTGACCGTCGGAGGTGGACCCGGGGGCTCTGGCCTCGGGTCCACGTCTAACCGGTTCTCCTTTGTTTGAAGCATTACTCAAGATTCGGGTAGACGACGAACGACCCAGGAGAGATGTCGAACCGGCCCAGCCAAACTATGTTCCAACAAACCCAGGAACAATAATAGCAATTTTTAAAAAATGGTGAATGAAATGTTTAGTGGAGAAATTTTATATTAATATGTAGATCAAGAATAGTAGATCAAATAGCAAAAATAAAATCAATGATCCATTGGATGGATCAAATTTAGATGGAAGATTACTTAATAAAATTTCAGGGTTTCTAGAATCCGTGGAAATTGAGTTTTACCGGATTCTATGTGGTCTATATCGACTGGAAATCAAAAGTCCGGTTTTTGCGTGGGTTTGGATTATTTTTGCCGGTTTCGACATTTTTGGCTTTTTTGGCCGGTTTTGATCAGTTTTTGACCGGTTAAGTCACTTTTGACCAAGGGTTGCCAAGACAAAACTTACTCCTTGTTTCAAGATTTCATTTTCCTAGTCGTGATCTTGAAACGGAGTCATGTAGCACATGTTATGGCCTTTTTATTTCAACCCATGTTTTCTGTTAATTTTAATCTAAATTTGTTTTTGTGTGTTAGAGATTATGTTTGGGACTCTATTTCCTTACCATATGAAATTAGTAAAACTAACTCCCTTTTCTATGTTTTTGTATATGTATGTTGTATATATGTGTGTTTATTATGTGAAGTCGAAGCACAATACATTGTAAGTAACTCTACAAATACATACACAAATAAAGAAAGAAAAGTGAGTCTAATGTGAGGCCAAGAGCAAAGATCAACAAACTAAACTCCAATCATACCGGTAAGGAGGTTTAACTAAATAATAGATTTAATAAATAGCTCGCCATTCAAATAGAATGAATTGTTGAATCGAATATAACAAAGTCATATAATACTTAAGCATGAGTTTCTTACTTTTTTTTCTTAATGGTAAATTTATTAAGAAAATGAGCCACAAAGGCAAGCCACAAGGCAAAGTACAAACAAAAACTCAAAGCTTTTATAAAGTAGTTAGGACACGTCCCTAACTTACTCAAGCTTTAGTAAAAAAAACGTTGGCATGGACAATCCCCATACTCAATGACCAACCAACAAATACAAGAGAAGATTCTAAAACATACTCCTTATACAGCAAGTATGACAAATGAAAAACCAATACATTTGAAATATCATAAATACAAAAATGGCAGGAACTAAACCAACAGAATAAGACCAATCACATGCCAAGCAATAGAATTACCAAACTTATCATATACCACCAGGAGTAAACAATACCCAAAACATAGAACTTTGAAATCCATCCACAAAGGATACAAAACCTGAATCCAGCACCTATTGCAACACCAAAAACAAGTCCCACCAAAGGACCAGCTTATCCAACACACAATAATAATACACATAACTATACAGGTGGAGGAGGTGCTTTCATACCTTGCATCCAACTAGTATCAGAATCCATCACACTTGCAAGTACATTGCTAGCAGCAAATTAAGCAGAAGTACTCAAATCAGCAGCAACATCCTCATTCATAACATCCTGATTCTCATTCTTCATAGCTTCCATGATAAGATCAAAAGTCTCATTTCCTATATACGCCTTATAGAAGTTAATTTTGTCCATACACCACTTGTCCAACTCTTTACTAGTAAACATCTGCTTGGTCTTAACAAACAACTCTACCTCAGCGAACTCCCTTCTTAACTTCAACTCATTAATCCTATTAGTTTCATCATTATAACATTCCTCATACACTTGCTGATAAGCCTCATTCTCTGTAAGACTCTTATCGACCATTACTGTCCTAAACTTTTGATCAGCAATGTGCTTAGCTTCCATAGAAATCATTCTATCACTATAAGCAATCTGCTTACCAAGAACACTAATTATGGATTTAACTTCATTGACAGAAGCCTTCTTAGTAACATCTTGCATCTTTTTAATGAAGTAGCTCCTAAGCTCTTCATCCCACTGGCCTTTTTCAATAGAAGTAATGTGAACCCCCTTCTCACAAGCCATATCGATTTTACTCTTCATCACTTCCCAATCCAAAACCTTATCCACACTCTCTCCATCTATTAAACTAGCAAACCTATTAGTCTTGTTTTCCTTCATTACACTATCTTTCTTACCACCATTACTTTTTGCCACTAATTTTTCCTTAGATACAACCCTATTTCCAGAATCAACCTCCATAACATTTACTCCATTCATTTTAGGATCAATATTTTCCTTATTAGCATTAACAGCCACATTGGTCTTCTTAATCCCATTACGCTGATCATTAATCTCCCTATAAAATCTCTGGTCACCACCACTTCTTCCCCCTCTACCCATACCACCCCTTCCTCTACTACCATACCCACCTCTATTTGCACTATCAACCATCTTATTCCTAAAACCATAGGAGGTACTCTCTTGATTACTAAAGACCTTCCTAGTCCCCACAGTCTTCCACTCCCCTTCTTCTTCATTTCTATTCTCATCAGTCACCATAGCCTTCCCCTTATTAACAGGTTTAGGATTCTTAGTAGCATCATTAGTATTACTCTTAGGACAACTAGCATAGTAATGACCAAAAACTTTGCAATGAGAGCAAACTAGAGGCCTCCATGGATATTCCACTCTCAGTTCCATAGATTTACCAAGACTCTGATATGTAGCATGAACACTTTCAGGCAACCCTCCACTAGTTTCAACTTCAATTAACACCCTGGCAAAGCTTGCTCTACCATGAGCTTGATCACACATGGAAGTCGTAATCTTATCCATGATAATAGGATTGCTTATACAGCTAGCAAGTCTACCAATGCCTTCACTATTTCATGCCTCAAGTGGAACATTCCAAATTTAAACCCATAATGGAACCTTAGTAGGTTCTGGCTTCACTATACATAAACCCAGTTCCCATTTCTGTAAAAACAACGGTAAACCATCAGCCAGCCAAGGCCCATTTTCCAGTATATACTGCATTCCTTCCTCCAACCTAAACTTAAAATAATATAACCCACACTCAATAGCTATAACTTCGGCAAAATCCCGCCCTCTCCACATTCTTCTTAGATGACCTACAATTTCTCTATAATTCATCTTAATACCAACAAAATAACCAACCAAAGTCAAACCCTATCTTTTACACCCATTTTCAATCACAGGGTCCAAATTGGTGCTTATCTTACCTTTTTTATTTCTGTCTACAGGGTATGCCTTAAGTTTGCTACTATCATTATTCATCATACCCTGAACAGCCTTAATAAACGCATTTGATAAAGTTGTGTTAACAGTATCCTCCATAACCACATCACCATTTGAAATCACTCCCTCCCTATTCTTAACACTACTCCCACTCTTACCCAAACTAGGCCACTTCTCAACATTGTTGAACGAGAACATAGCACTAGCTTTATTTCCACCCTCAACTAACTCCTCACCTCTATTAAGAATCCTAGGACCTTCATCAACAACAATCTTATTTAATACAGGGTTATCACAAACAGGTACGGGCATAGGTCCTAGGTTACTATCATTCTTACCACTAATACCCTCACTTACAACTAAAGAAAAAGTAATACCATTTAGAGCCTCTCCATCATAAGCAGATTCATCAATACTCCTATCCTTAACACTCAGAGCCTCTGAACACGCCACAGACTCATCATCTCTATAATCCCCAACATCACTATTACCATAAAAAACAAACCCTTCTATATCCTTTCCCCCATTATTCTTATTAACCCCCTTTTTAAAACTAGCATGAGAGGGTTTAGATACCTGTTTCGATTGCGTATTCCTAACAAATAAACCTGTTTCCTTGTTTTGAATCCTAATCCCCTTCTTAGTACGAATCACTTCATCCGAACCCCTAGGTGGGATTAGGTCCGAACTAGGTTTTGGAGGATCTGGCTTCACCATGATCAATTAGGTTGAAATAGGGATATAGGAACGAATATTCATAGTAATTATTGAAAAGTTAAGGTAAAAAGTGTGATGAATGAAATGAAATGAATCAGTGTGTGTTTTAGTATGTGGAACGATAAAACCCAGAATAGTAATATCAAAATAAAAGTGAAATAGTGGAAAGATTAACGGTGGAATTTTATATGTATTTGTAGATCTGAAATAGTAGAATCAAATGCAAAAATAAAATCAATGATCCATAGGTTGGATCAAATTTAGATGATAGATTTCTGAATAAAATGTCAAGGTTTTTTAGAGAGAAGGAAAAAGAGAGAGAGAAATCACATAGCATGAGTTTCTTACATAAAATGTCAAATACTTGTTGCTTAGTTTTGTATATTATTCACCTTTTTAGCTTTCCAATGATAAACAATATCATTGTTGTTTTTATCAAAGAACGCGACATGTTGTTAGAGCAAAGTCATATCTCGACCGTTATATTATGGTATGTCTTCGAAATTTTGTTTGTCCGGTGCATTCACACCTACTTCAAATGCTAACGGACTAGCTTTTACACTAGGTAAAACACAACAAAAACTAAACAAAAAAAATCCTAAGGTGTGTTTTATCCATCTAGATACCGTGCAAACACATTTTTCCCGGATTTTATTTTGCCTATATAGACTGGAAATCATTTCTCCTGTTTTTACTTAGGCTTGGATGATTTTTGCCGCTTTCGACATATTTAGTTGTTTTGGCCGGTTTGATCAGTTTTCGACCAGTTAATTCGCTTTTGACCAAGGGTTTCCTAGATAAAAGGTACTCCTTGTTTCAATCTTTCATTTGCTTAGTCTTGGTCTTGAAACGGAGTCATGTAGCACATGTTACAACATTTTTATTGCAGCCCATGTTTTATGATAATTTCAATCTAAATATGTTTTTGTATGTTAGAGATTATGTTTGGGACTCTATTTCTTTATATTATGAAGTTAGTAAAACAAACTCTTTTTTGTAAGTTTTTGTATATGTATGTTGTATATATGTATGTTTATTATGTGAAGTCGAAGCACAATAGATTGTAAGTAACTCTACAAATACATACACAAATAAAGAAAGAAAAGCGAGTTTAATGTGAAGCCAAGAGCAAAGATCAATAAACTAAACTCTAATCATACCAGTAAGAAGGTTTAGCTAAATAATAGATTTAATAAATAGCTCACTATTCAGATAGAGTAAAATGTTGAATCGAATATTTCAATGTCATATAATACTAAAGCATGAGTTTCTTACATGAAATGTCAAATACTTGTTGCAAGGTGTTGATTGTTGCGCTTTTGGGCTCTCTTCGGGGTTGTTTGGGAAACCTTTGCTTGTCGTTTCAGCAAAACAAGCCCAACCTGAACCCAACAACAACTAAAGTGCCGACACAAGACACTGAAGCTGTTGAAAACTATTATCGCGCCAGTCTCAGCTTATGTACCGGTTCATACACCTCCCCTGGCTCAACAAACCAGGCCCGATCTGAACCCAACCTCAAGTCATCTGCCAGCACAAACCCAGCCGCAAAATAGTGAGACTCAAACGGATCAACCCGCTGAAGCTGATAGACGGCCTCATAGCACAACGAACTAAGGGCAAGGAACGACGTTGGTTACGCCACCTATAATAAAGACAGGACGCAAATGAAAAATCACCAGAATTCATGCTGTAGGAACTGAAGAACAACCTATAACCATGGTCACGCCAGTTGGGAAGAATAAGAGACGACACATGGGTTTAAATATAAGACAGGTTATACAAGAGAGAGAGTGTGGAAAGTCAGAGAAAATAGGATAAGGTTTTTCCCAAGTGGTTTATCACCACAGTGCAGCAGAGCGTTACGTCGATCGCCGGAGTTTGCGCCATTGGATCGTAACTACTTTTGGGTTGTAGCTTCCTTACGTACAAAGGAAGACTTTGACCGTTGGAATCTTAATTTGGAGGCGTAGAAGTCCTGTTCTCGTGCCTAGGCAGCTCGCTTCATATTCTAAGTTATTTGGTGATATCTATCCTTGTTTGTTCTTTCCTTGTACGATATTAATGGTTGTATGCCTCTAGTGTAAACAATAGAAGACTTGTATCTCTTGGTTCATAGTGATTTAAGCGGCACTAGTTGTCCCGTGGTTTTTACCCACTTTGGGGTTTTCCACGCTAAAAGTTTGGTGTTCTTGCTGTGTGTTTGTTGATTACTTAACTAGTTTATTGTTATTGATTGGGGGCTAATTAGATTTGCTTTAAGGTTGTCTTATTTGGTTACTTCCTCGTAGGTTTATACAGAGGCTTGGTTAAGTGTGGCCAAACGAACGTTTACTTCCGCATTTGTCTTTATACCGTTGTGACCCATTCTATCTTTACCCGTCACCGGGTTCAAAAGATTCATCAAAATTAATCTAAGAATATGAAATGTGTTGTATTAGCTATAAAGTTTAAACTGAATTATACAATAAGCAAGGAAAAAAAAACATTACAATAAACAAATATTTTATAATAGGTTTTCATAACTAGTTTCCTATACTTGTTGCAAGCTTCTTCACATCTTTGTGTTTTGATATTCCGAAATCAGCATCTGCTTGTGAACTTAGTACATGAACAACATCGCCTTCCACCACAATACGTTTTATTTTTTCACCCAATGAATCGTTATTCATAGGCATATTGATATCTGCATATCAAACTAGCTAATTATTAGCACAGTCATATAAAAACAAAGATACACGCCCGCGCGTGTATCTATCAATAACGAAATAATCCTTAGCAAATATATGAAGATTGTGTCTCACCTGGATTTGAAAGAAACCAAAGAACAAGAGCACATAGCATAAGAACAAGAGGAATAAGATGGACAGCTTTTTCAGAGAAACGAGCACGTCCTAATTTATCTTTCTTAGGCGTGCTAGGAAACGACGAGGTTTCATATTGTGGCAATTCATTGGCTTCCAAAGCCAATGCTCTTAGCGCGGGTGAAACTGCCTTTGACGTTGGCGAATGAGTGTAGTAACTATCATCCAAGACTCTGCTGGTGCTAACCGATCTAAACATGTTTTTATATTTTCGTGAAATGTTTTTGGTTCGTTTATTGTAATGGACAAATGGAAAAGAACTGAATTTATGGATAGTTGTGGTAAGATCAAAAACTGCGGCTTGCATTATGGGAGTTTGTTATGATATAGACATGTTTTAAGGTTTGACTTTTGCATGGATCTTGCAATATGGTTTTTTTAGACATTGATTTTGTTGTGTCTTTGTCTATTCTTTTTCCTAAAAACATGTAGTAATAGTTGTGAATTTGATGAATATCTAAATATAGGAAAAAATCATTAAATGTGATAGACATCAAAACAATATTCTCATGTAGTTTTAGGTAGGGGTGAGCATGGTTCGGTTTTTTTATAAAATCAAAATTGAACCAATAAATTTCGGTTTTTAATTATTAGGAACCATTCGGTTTCGGTTTTGTGTCAGTTTGGTTTTTCGGTTTTCGATTTACTTTCGGTTTGGTTTTTCGTTTTTTCGGTTTCTATATGATTTATCGAGCTTCGCTTTTAAAAGTCAATTTCGAATATACCATAAACCGACACGTTAAAAGCTTTTAATAAACAATAACAACAAGAAACACAACATTAACAATAAGGAAAAAATATTATATAAATCCTAAAAAAATTATTTATGTGTATAAATCAACACAATAGCAACGATAAAAACCTAACTAAAAAAACAACTTAAAAGAAAACTTATTATTTAGTCATGTTCAGTAAGCATATGAAAAATGATTAGTTATTAAACATGATACATATTTATCGTCCATTAGCTTCGACGTGAACTTATATATATATTCTCATTTTTATAAAGATCGATTCGGTTTATATCGGTTTTCTTTAATGCTAAAACCAAACCGAACCAAACCATCGGTTTTTCAATCGGTTTCGGTTTTCTAGGTTTCAATTCTTCGGTTTTTTTCGGTTTAGGTTTGGGTTATCGGTTTCTTGCGCACCCTACTTTTAGACAATGATCAATTGTCCTTCAATTAGTAAAGAGTTGAGATTGAACCCATACCATTTTCCAAAAAACCCCTCTCAACTACGCCAACACCCAATTGATAACTTAGCATCAAGTATGAATGAACAACGAAGTGTGTATCTTAATGGGTTCTTACCAAATGATTTCTGTGGGATTCAACCTATCATGTTAGTCAATGAAGTGAATAAACAAAATTTCAGTCAAATATATTTTTTATATAAAAAAACTGGTTTATGTAGTTTTCATCATCAGTTTTCAGTGTTATTATACCAAGTTCTGACCAATTTGTCATTAGTCTTAACAAATAACTAGCCTGCAATAGACAAGGACGTAGCCAGGGGTGTCCCGTGGGTGCCCGAGATACCTATGAAATTTTCAATGTTGTATTAGTTTTCGAGAAAAAAACATCGATTTTTCCCAAATGCATTTTAAATGCACCCGTTCCATCAAAAATGTATTTCTAGTCTTATTTAGTTAGTATACTTACAAATAAAAAACAAATTGTAACTCTTATGAATTACGGTTCAACAAAGTTTGTGCACCCCGGTCATATATGGTTCTGGATTCATCCCTAGCGATAGACTATATATACTGTGATTTATTTGAGGTCGAAAACTGTCTTTCCCAAAATTGAACTATGTGATGAAATCGCGCATATATTAACATATGTTTCTTTCTTTGAACAAAATGGTACATTTTTCTGCAGTATAAAAGCTTTCTATACACCGCTCCCTTGTTGCGAAAAACAGGTCTTCAAGTCAGTAATGTATAGGTTCAGAATACTAGTACCACAAATAAACTAAAAAAGGATCATTTGTATGTACAGAGAATTTTCCTCTATCTCATATAAGAATTCCAAAAATTAATAGCTCACAAGCATTGCTGCTAGTTTCGTATTCCTTGCAGCGTTTTTTAATTTCTCAAGTGCAACAAGTCCAACTTGCCTAACTCGCTCCCTTGACAAGCCTTTCCTGAAATAGTAATGGTATATGAACAGATGAGATACAGAGCACAAGTAAGGCAATATATATCTAAAAGTTTTGATTGTGTCTAATTCCATGGTGAAAAAGCGGCTGATCACGGTGTACTTACTAAAACTCCAAGGTGCAAGAAAATTTCAAAATTTGAGCTAAAGATTTGTTAAATTCGGTTACAGGCCTGCAATTGGTTGTCCATTTTGTGTTGCAAGAAGTTTGCATTTAGATTTTTACATACCTTTTTTTGGTATGTACATTTCAGAGCTAGAAAAATGGGTAGCTTAGGTAATGGGCCAAATGGGTTAATTCGTTTATGCAGGCCAAAACTGTAGTTTTAGGCGTTGGTCAAATTGGGTTGGGTTGGGCAGATCCTCTAACCACACGCCCTATAATACTAAATATGTTTTCAAAATATTACAGCATTACAATCTAATCTAACTTTTTTAAGGAGAAAACTCAGAGGTATTTATGCACTTTGAAAACATGTTGGCATGACTTTCAACCCGCTCAACCCATTTGACCCCAAAAATGAGAAACCTAATATATATTCAATGTTAAGCTTTTTAGTTGATAAGTTATACCTCCTACTGATATCCTCCCAAGTAAGATATTCATTGTCGAGACCATAGTAAAGATAGATGATCTCTCTCTCCCGCTGGCCTAAAGTCGTTTTAATGAGGTTTCTAACTTCTTCCTGCAAAATCGAAGGAGCGGTAGGAATTAATTAATTTCTTTTTCTTAATTGGGAATTTCATATAGATAAACACATCCATTAGGCGTTTGGTGAAAGACTTGAAGTACCTTGAGAGCCCCTTCATCTATTCCATGCCATGGGTTGTTGTCTGGGGAATCGTCTGCAATGTACTGCAGAAATTACATGAGAGGTTAAAAAAATAATAATAAGGTGGCGGTGATTTCATTATTCAGATTATGTAAAACTTACACTATGAAGAGTTTCTCCAGGAATACCATTTATGGACGGGAATGCTGCCTTGTCGAGTGAGTACACTTTGCAGACAGCCTACATTCAGAGGCAAATAAGTTTAAAAACATAACACATGAGATCCAACTAATGTAACAACAACTTTTTTAGATAATTGTAGTACCTCAGTGGCATTCGTTACTTTCTTTCTTGACATATTTAGGGTTTCCGCAATTTTCTGTCGTATTAGAAAAATAGCAATTAACATTAAGAAACAAAAAAAATGTCCAAAGACGAACAAAACTTGCATCAACTAACTTACATCAATTGATGGGCTAATTCCCTTACGCTCTAGTTTAGCCTTGGCATTTCTGATTGCACTTAATCTTTCATGCAAGTGAGTAGGCAATCTGAGTGTCTTAGAATTTTCAAAGAATGTTCTCGTGACACCCTGGAATGAGAAAGGATTTTAAGTACAGTAACACAGCTTTATTCTGGTAAAATTTGGAAATTCAGAAATGTATCGTAATCATACTTGTCGTATCCACCAATAGACATATGTAGAAATCTTATGCCCTCGAGATGAATCGTATTTCTCTATCCCTCTTAGTAGTCCAATTAGACCTCCCTACATAATAATAAATTCACAGTTATGATGCATATATTACCAACTTTTTAGAGTTAAGCATACATAAGTGTGGAGTTGCAAAAAGATCAACTACCTGAATTAGGTCCGACATATCTGCTCCCATGTGTTTATATTTTTGTGCGACAGACATCACTAGACGGACGTTACTCAATGCGAGCTTCTCTCTTGCTAAAGTGCACTCAATCTGTTTAGTTTGCAATTCCACTCGTGACATTTTTAAAGAAGCTGCAAGTTGCTTCTCTGTAGGTTCGGATCCTAACCTTTCCTTCAGTCTAAAAATCATTCAAGGATTGTTTGCTTTAATAACAATTTTCCTTACAAAAAAGTGAGACATCTAAAAAACAAGAAAGCGCATTACCTTGACCTCTCTTCTTCTAGCTGTAGACCAATCTTGATCTTATCTGATAGAGCAACAACCTCTGCGTGAGTGAGCAGCGCATCATTTTTCACACCTTTAAGATACCCCTTCTGACAATTTTGAAGGAGTTCCGGACTTATTATGGATCGTAACTGCTTACTTTCACCACTTTTACTTGCTGAACTATTTACAGTTGGTGTTTTATTCTGAGCATTTATTCGGCGCCTTCTAGCAGATATCCCTGAACCCGTGACATGTACCTTTTGGCTGGTTTTCTCGGTATTCGTTATCTCTTCCGTTGACAGGGTCCACTGTTTTTCCAACAAAGACTTGTGTAACAAGAGTAACGCGTCAACGTCCTCATCAAAATAGTCAAACGTCTGAACCCAATGGTCTGTACTTGGATGGTCGATAGTAGTGTCTACATGCTCCTTCACAGCTCTAATGGGCTGAGTATCTCGACTATTTACAAGACTAGGACTATACTTGGATGACTTCTTTGAAACGATTATATTTGTAGTTGGTACAAATATGAAACCAAGATTGTTACTGCAGGACAGCTTTTCGTTGACTTCTGAGTAATAAGATGAAGAATGCAATAACCGCTTTCCTGCTGTTAGTCCAACAACTGCATTCGTCGCCATTCAATATGCTGTAGCTTAAAAGTAGGATCGCATACTTTGAGAAAGTCGTTTTACAGCAATCCCAAACTTTGCAAGAAAAATCTTTAGGTCTCTTGGCTCACTTCGAATTTCTGTTAGTTACAAGGAACGAAAGGTAAAGTAGCAATATCATTAACAGAAACAATAAGAAATCAGACACTAAAGCAAAGAATGAACGGAAATAATAGGCTAAAAATACTCAAGGGCTGCATAACATGGTACGGGTCAATACATGTCTATCTCGCTATGCTGTGAATAAAACAGGAAACCTTTATAACATATTTGGGAACTCCAACAAGAACTCCATCTAGGAACTTCCAAGCAGTGAGTCCTTATCTGATAACCCGACTATGTAGTCCGATTAACCAATCACCTAAAACTATAGTAACTTCTATAGTTACCTTCATAAAGCTCGGGGTCCTAAAGCTCGTATCAAACCTGAGTGAGATCCTAATAATATTATATGCTATAGCTTCAGACTTGAGACCGTATTATAACAAAACAGAACTAGCTTAATATCTAACTAAACTGATTGTTTACATTTCCATTATCTAGTTTTTACTGCAAATACAGAATCTATAGCTAACACATTAAAGGTATGCAGTCGCGCCAACTTTTGGAACATTTCAACAGTTTCATATGTCTCGGATTTATAACATAAACATAAGCACATAAACTTGGTTCGAGTTTTCACATGAACACCATAAGCACATACACACGGAATCATATAATGACACCTGTAACAAAAACTGTGTACATGAGATCACTAGCTAGTTCTTAGGCATTACCTTAATCAATATAGGTTCTGGCTGCTGTAGTATGTTGTGTGCTTGTGTTTGTGTTTGTGTTTGAGTGAGAAAAGTGAATGTAAGTGTGATTGTGTGGTGTTGGTTACCTGAACAGAGAGATGGACTATTTTAAAGACTTTACAATATCTAAAAATAATACATATATTCAGTTTACACACAAGCTACAAAATTATTATTTATTAAAAAATTTGTTTACTATTAATAGAAATATTAAAAAAATTCTTATACTTCATACTTTAAATACGCTTATAAATATAAAATAAATTTTTTTATACATATACATACAGTAAAAAAAATTAATAACATAATATTAAATATATTTTCATCATCTCTTTTACAAAAAACAAAACACATTGTACAAAATCATCATCACGAGCACAATTACTAACATATTAAATATATTAAATACACATCGATTCCTCTTTTACAACAGAAAGAGCACATTGTACAACCTATATAAACTACGATATTTTATATATTTACACGTAAAAATATTGTGACGAATGTTAAACAGATTATGAATTATCTTTCACTGTCAATTATCATAAGCTCGTAATACTATCATATATAAAATAGTTTATTATCGGTTAAAATTACTCTAATTTAAAACTATAATAATTATTCGTAAAGTTATTGTTGAAAGTATATATAATCATAAACATTGTGCTCGAATAATTTTAGTTTCAGAGTACCGTCAGCCGCAACGCATGGATACTTTGCTAATTTTTATACAAAGATGTAAATAAATTTACGTTATATGAATTTACGCTAATTTTTATCGCAAAATTTTATGTAGCATAAATACATTTTATATCCCGTTAAAAATAAATACTTTTTTTCTTATGTTCATTAGTTTTACTGAAACCGGTAGTTTTTTAGTTTATTTTTTCACCCACATATACAATATTTTGCATATAGTTTAGGCATTTATGAAAAGACCTATATATTTTATGTTTTTATTACTCTCTTTAAATTATTTATGACTAAAAGTATCATTTCAAAAAGTGCATAATAATTTATGTAGGATTAAATAGTTAGGGATGGGGGCCAGGCCCACAAAATACATTCAGATAATGAGGAAAATGTTTTTATTGGATTTTTAGGATGACATATCCAATCTCCTCATGGACACGTGGACTTATCGACAAGTGACACGTCACATGTTCCGTAATGAGTTTCTTTTGGCCACAAGTTGAGATTGTCTAGTTGGAAGGACGTGTGGTGGCCATGTTACACTTTTCTGCTACCTTGTGCGGTCAAAATTTCTACAAACATTATGTGAATATTTTACTTTATTTCACTACTTGGATATATATATATGATTACTTACTGAATTAGGCCCATTACATGTGTCTTATGGTCAGGCCCATTGTATTTCAAACTTACTAACTTAGTTAAGCAGAACATGTTTCAAAAAGTGGACCGAAATGTTCGACTCAAGTCGGGGTCAGTCCGATTCATTTGGTTCATCGATCTAACAAAACATAATAATCGGTTATACGTAATTCGATCAAAAGGGTGGTGGACCAAGTACCGCATAGTATGATCTGGTCGATCCAGTTAGGTTCGGTTTTTCTGAGCGGTGTGGTCTGGAGTCTATAATGCTCAACCATGGTTATGTTTATTCTTTATAAGTTTAACAATGTTTGATTTACCCTAAACTGTTTGGGCTTATTTTAGAGTTGGTTATGAGAAAGAAAAAGAGAGGAGCTTAAGGTAGCTTAAACAACTTATGCTTATTTAGCAAAACAGAATGTAAGAGACAACATTGCACCTTGTTATAGCTTACTTTAGTTATAAGTATTACTGCAATAATAAAAAGAACTTGCATACAAAGCTATTATATATAAGTGTATATACCAAGATGAAATGTGTGCCAATTTTGAACTCAATACTAAGAGGCTAGGGGTGGTGCTGAGCCGTGGGCTCGTATCGTGGAAAAAGTGCATGTCACGTCAGCGACTCACCCTATAACGTCAAAATCTTCATAACGCCAAAAAAGTGGCTCCTTGGTTAACACCAGATTTTTGGTGTTATAGTGGTCCCACTATTAATAAAAAAATAATTAAAAATTTTAAAACCCACGCCGCGAGCCATAACGCGAGCCACGGTACGGTTCTCGCGCCGTAGGCTCGCGTTATGGCTATCATTCTGAGCTGGTGGTACGGCGCCAGAGGATAAAACGCAGCAAAATGAATGGTGGGTGGCGCCATCGTGCTCGGGTTATGGCCATGGCTCAAGCCATGGTTTACCATACCCTGGGCTCTAACTATCTCACCGGTACTCTATTAGAAAAAAAAACTTCTTTTGATACCTTTTGATGTTCAATAAACACTAGTAGTATAATACATTAAAATTTTGGTTTCCATTATGAATATCTAATACAGTGTAGTTGATTAGAAGGAAAAGTGTTCATATGCCTAAAAGACTTATTTGCTCATCAACCATAGACCAATTTGTTTAATTTTTACAAAAACTTCATTTTTCAAGAGATTTGGTGATCTAATTATTAAGTGACCACACTACTTGTCTATATAACATCAAATTAAGTAGCATTACTCATCAATGTCAAGACCAATAGTTCTGTTGTTGGCTGTTTTCGCCATCCTTAGCTTTGCATCAACATGTCAAGCCACAACATACACCGTTGGTGGTACTTCTGGTTGGGACATAAGTACCGATGTCGATTTATGGGCTCAAGACAAACATTTTGCCGTCGGCGATGTCCTTTGTTAGTATTTTTCTCTCAAAAGAATATTTCATGTTCACTGATATATACTACTACTGATTGCACATGATGTATGTTTTTATGTTCTTTTAATTTTGTAGTGTTTAGTTATGATTCAAGTCATAGCGTGGCGGAGGTTAATAAAGATAGTTATGACGGGTGTAACACCACGAAATTACTACAACCAAGTAGATATGGGAACACAACATTCACTTTGACCAAGCCTGGAAACCGATACTTTGTTTGTGGTAACAGGCTACATTGCTATGCTGGAATGAAGCTTCATGTTGTTGTTGAGGGAAAGGGGGCAGAGGAACCCGCAGGAGCTCCAGAGGCGGTGGCTGGTGGTGATTCTACTTCTACAAGCACAAGTACCACTACCACAACCCCTTCATCAAAAAATAACAAACCAACATCACTTGTTCCTAGTACAGCGTATGTGGTTGACAGTCTTAACTCACTAGCTTTTGTGGCTTTAACATGTCATTTCTGGTGGATTATGTAAGAACTTTTTGTTGTTTCGTAAGTCTTATATATGTAGATTGTCTCCCCTATTAAGGTGTATCCCATTGAGTGAATCATGCAACAATGCAACAAATTGCATCGAGTCAGGAAAACTCATGTGTCCACTTGTATACCCCTGTTTGCCAACGCGTGACTCGCCTTAACTTACTATTTTTTTTGGCTTTACATGTCATTTCTGGTGGATTATGTAAGAACTTTTTGTTGTTTCGGAACTCTTATATTTGTAGACTGTCTCTCCTATTCAGGTGTATCCCATTGAGTGAATCATTCAACAACACAACAAACTCCAACGAGTCAGGAACACTCATGTGTCCACTTGTATACACCTGTTTGCCAACGCGTTACTCGTCAACCAAATATTACGTCTATTTCGACTCATCCCAATATTGAGTTCCAACCACAATTATTTAGAAATGTGTACCACTTGATGTGTTAAGATTTCAGATTGTGGGATCCAATCTCTAATTATGAGTCGTCGGCAGTTAACTATCTGTTTAAACCCATAAGGGGAGTTACTTGAATCTTATGGCTTTGCAAACAAAATAAAATCAACCTCACTATGCTAGAGTGCATCTACCAGTGCAATCATTTCTTGCTTAGTTAATGCAGCTCGAGTTCGAAAACTTAAAAATACAACAGATTTGCCATCAATTGCGGGACCAACAACCGAAACTCGATAACGATATAATCGTCATTGTAACCACATTCCATATTTTAAAAAGTGTTGACAAGTACTCCTAAAATTATCGTGTTTACAAACAAATTGTTCATAAACGATTCGTAATCCCGTCGTCCTACTTTCAAACTACGCCACACTTGCCGCAATTGAAACCAAGAAAAAATTGGCATATTGGGGATTTTTGGGAAGGAAATTAACATATTATCATCTTTTCCACCATTTATGGTGGCATTAATCAATTTCATATCTTGCCATATGTTTTGTAAAATGCAATAAGCAAAGGCATTACATGGTGCAAACATCACATGTTGAATTCCTAAGCGTGAAGCAAGTTCATTTGTCCACCCAAAGAAAAAGTCAGAGACAATAGCGATTGGCGGTGAAGGGTGTGATTTGAACCACTTAATAATTTCTTCGTCAATCTTATTTAGAGCATTCAACATGGTGATTAGGATGGGTACACCATCACATGGGTTGACGTCAGGAAAAGGGTTTTGAAGAGTGTGGAGAGTAGAGGGGTATACATGGAGATGAGAGAGTCAGTTTACGGACAGTGGTGGGGGATGTCGTGATGAAGGTGATGATCATGACTTGTGTACGAGTCCGCTTATCAAGTCCAAGATGAGATTCATATGATCATGGAATAGACCCGTAACAGTCATTCATTGATCCATGTTTA
This sequence comes from Glebionis coronaria, assembly GCA_025667525.1. Classification (NCBI taxonomy): domain Eukaryota; kingdom Viridiplantae; phylum Streptophyta; class Magnoliopsida; order Asterales; family Asteraceae; genus Glebionis; species Glebionis coronaria. The sequence goes on from CM046881.1 coordinate 31,059,017, forward strand.
TGATTAAGTGCATTGCAAATGTTATATATATGGTATCAACCATTTCCATTATTGTTTGAATTTATTGATTTTAATTAGGAAAAATCATCATGATATGCATTAATATTATACTGAGTCATATTTAAGTGAATGATAATCACTTTGGTCTCAAGAAAAAAATGTCTTTTACGACTACACACAATATATTCACATATTAGTCCGTGTCCGTCTCCATGATCATATGAGTCCCATTTTAGACTTGATAAGCCAACTCCTACACCAAGGCATGACCATCACATTCATTACGACATCCCCCAGGCCACCACTGTCCGTAAACTCGACTCTCTCATCTCCATGTACCCCTCTACTCTCCAAACTCTTCCATTCCCTTGTCCCGATGTCAACCCGTGTTACGGTGTACCCGTCCTAATCACCATGTTGAATGCACTAAATAAGATTGGCGAAGAAAGCATTAAGTGGTTCAAATCACACCCTTCACCTCCGCTCGCTATTGTCTCCGACTTTTTCTTTCGGTGGACAACTAAACTTGCTTCGCGCTTAGGAATTCACCATGTGGTGTTTGCACCATGTAGTGCTTTTTCTTACTGCATTTTTCAAAACTTGTGCAAGATATGAAATTGATTAATGCCACCATAAATGGTGGCAAAGATGATAACATGTTAATTTCGTTACCAAAAATCCCCAATGTGCCAATTTTTTCTTGGTTTCAATTGCCACAAGTGTGGTGTAGTTTTAAAGTAGGACAACCGGATTACGAATTGTTTAAGAACAATTTGTTAGCAAACATGAGAAGTTTTGGAGTCCTTGTAAACACTTTTGAAAATATGGAATGTATTTACATTGACCATTTTAAAAAACAAGTAGGCCATGATCGAGTTTGGGCTATTCCCTTGATGGCAAACATGGTTCAATGGACGAGTGTTATGATGGGTTGAGTTCACTAACGTTAGATGATGTGTTGAAGTGGTTAGACAAAAAAACCTTATGAATCTGTTGTATACATATGTTTTGGGACTCGAGGTGCATTAACTAAGCAAGAAATGATTGTATTGGTAGATCTCGAGCATAGTATGGTAAATTTTATCTTGTGAGCAAAGCCTCAAGATTCGAGTAACATACCATATGGGTTTGAAGAGATAGTCAACGATCGAGGACTCATAATAAGAGATTGGATTCCACAATTTGAAATCCTAAAACATCCGACGGTAGGCTCATTTCTAAATAATTGTGGTTGGAACTCAATATTGGAAGGAGTCAAAGCAGGCGTGATGATGCTTGCACCGCCGATGGGTTCATACCCATTCGCAAATGCTAAAGTATTGGTTGACGAGTTAGGGGTTGGCAAACACGTGTGTACAGGTGGACACATGAGTGTTCCTGACTCGATGGAGTTTGCTATGTTGATGCATGATTCGGTGGATGGTGATACACCAGAGCGAGTTAAAGCTAAGAAATTAAGTCAAGCCATGTAGAATAGAACACCAACATGTGATTTGGACAAGTTTGTTAACTTTCTATCTAATGTGTAGGTCAATCACACCCTCTGAAGTTTTAAGAAGTGTATTTGATTTGGTTTTCTAATAACAGTTATTGCATTGGATTTGTTCGCAATAATGAAAAATCAATATCTTTAAGGTTTTTTATTTTGTGACAAAAAATAAGCTTATGAAGCATAAGTCGAAAACACATAAGCTATAAGCCGGCTACATAAGCCGAAACAAACACACTATAATCATATAAAAACAACAACAATACCGAATCTCGTAACATATACGAGGATTATAGAAACAAACAAAGCCCTATATAATACATGTAACAAAACTTATAAAATATGGAAGATCAAAATCATTATGGCATACTTAACTTTTTTTATTTTTTTGCAACATTATCAGTGATTTATACAAGATTTCTTTATTCATAAATTCATAAATGGTTTAACTTTAGAAAACATTTTTGAAAAAGATGTTGCTTACTTGCTTTGCTCATACACGGTTGTACTTAAGAGTTAAGAGAAAATACCTTTTAATCGCATCCGATTAAAACTTGTCGATCGATAACCACATCCGGCCTCGCTAAACCAGCAAGGACATCCTTCCCCTCTGCATAATCTGAACGCTGCCAAAGAAAGTGCCTCAATTGTCAACCGGTTTCTTAGCATATGTTTTCTTAGCTTCACGACTCGCTCCAGATTGATAGGTTAAACCTTGCTGCTACAATGTGAGCCTTTGGTAAAGGAGAAAGTTTGGAATATTTTGATGAGTAATCTGAGGATAAATTGATACAAAGTCAACAAATATGATTAGGAATTTATAATAAATTGTATATGGTAAAGGAAGGTAACAACAAATTAATAAATTGTATTTAATGAATTGCAAATTTACAGGGAATCTTTTAAGGCCCTACTATATATACTCCGAATTCACTAATTAGATCAATTTTATTTTTTCTAAAAACCTAATCTTTTTGTAATTTGCGCATCCACTATTTTTACATGTCACCCTTTTATTTAATTCCCTATTTTGATGTAAACTATAATAATAGAGTATTCAAATAGGAAAATAGGAAGTATTGATTACTTCTAATTGTACATAACGCTGTAAAAGAAATAAGTAAAGTTGTTTAAATGAAAAATCATGCAAAGCAAATTAATTGGACGAGCAAACATTTGCTTGTTTAGTTTTTTACTATATCTTTTTATTGTAGGATATAGCGAGCACTTGGGTTGGCGAGCAAAGCATATGCTCGTATAATTTTGTTTATTTTGTAATTCAAAGTTTAAACAATGTTTAATTATCATGTAATCTTTATGTTTGAGTGACTTAACGGGAGAAGATCCCCACAGACTCATATTTAACGGGAAAAGTTCAATGAAGTCCCAATAATTATCAAAGTCTTAATAGATCAATCCATACCATCCATCTTAAATTCATCTAAAGGCTATGATTAAACTCATATTTCATATAACTTCCGTTATATTTCATACACACCAAAAAAAAATCCCGATCCTACACTACCTAACTGCCGACCACCACAAAACCTCATTTCCCACATTTTTTCGGCGACCACCACAACAAACCCATCATTTTCTGGCGAGTTTCACAACAAACCCGGTTCTCCGACGACTTTCACAACAAATCCACCATTTTTTTACAAGATCCACAAGGATCCACCAATTTCCGGCGAGTTTCATAACAAACCCAGTTCTCCATTGACTTCTACAACAAATACATCATTTTCCGACGACTTTAACAAGAAACCCACTTTTCCGGCGACCTCGTCACTGACTCATGTATGAGTCACCGTGACTCATGTATGAGTCACCGTGACTCATACATGAGTCACCAAGGTGACTCATACATAAGTCACGGTGGCTCATACATGAGTCACGGTGACTCATACATGAGTCACGGTGACTCATACATGAGTCAGCATGAATCTGTTACAAAAATTATTACCTGTAATACAAAAGATGTTGGTGATATATGACTCAAGTGGCGAGCTGAATTGTAAACCTGTATCGTTTCAAGTGTTTGAAAGGACTAATTCATGTAAATAAAACACATACATGACTCTAAAGACTCGAAGTTAACTTGGACACAAAAAGACAGCATGATCCTTCTGATGCTCAAAAGTGCTAGAATTATCAAGTGGATATGAATATACATATGCTACTCTATTTCTTTTGTATATGAATATACAAAAGTGCTAGAATTATCAAGTGGATATGGATATACATATGTTGTTCTGTTTCTTCTATATATGAATATACAAGGGCACATTTCGCCTGAAACATATCTAGTTTTGAACTCAAACACAAACCATAGACATCTATACAAAGAGAACCTTTCTATGTACGGAGAAGCATAAACCTTAAAAAAATAAAAAAAATAAAAAGACCCAAATAACTCAGCAAAACCAGGAGCAAACAAAACAAACTTTCAACCATAATACAGTAGATTCTTGTGGGGTGGTCAGAATCAATGGTGGGTTCATGGTTGATTGATTGTGTGTGTTGGTGTGTGACTGTGTGTGATGAAGAAAACATACGATTGAAGAGATGGGGGAGGAGGGTGTTTATTTTTTTTAATTTGGGTCACAAGATGAAAATGGATTGGATGGCTTTGATGAGTCCATCAAGCCTTTGATAAATATTGGGACTTCATTGAACTTTTCCCCATATTTAACATAGTTTTCATGTATCAATCACATCATCCATCATAAAATGATCTAAGGTATGTGATTAAACTCACTTTTCTTATAACCTAACTTTATTTTTCAAAAAAAAAGCAATGAATCCCGATCCTCGCCACCGGAGACCACCACAACAACCTCCACCTAACCGCCGACCACCACAACAACCCCATCTCCCACATTTTTCCGGCGACCACTATAACAACCCCACCTTCTTCCTTCAACCACCATAACAAATCAACCTTCTTCCTGCGACATCCATACCAAACCAGTATTCTCCGGCGATCTCCACACCAACCCACCTTTTTTGACGGCCTTTACCGCAAACAACCTTTTTTCGGCAGCCCCCACAATAATCCACTATTTTCCGGCAAGATTCACACCTAACCACCATTTCCCAGCAACGCAACCTCTTTCCCAGTGACTTCCACAACGTATCCACCATTTTTTGGCGACTTCCATAAGAAACCCACGTTTTTTAGAAACCTACACAACAAACCCACCCATTTCCGGCAACCTACACAACAAACAACCCTTTTCCTGGCGATGTATACAACAAACAACCCTGTTTCGGCGACCTCCACAACAAACGTCCATCTTCCGGCGACCTCCACAACAACCGACCATCTTCCAGCGACTTCCACGACCTCCACAGCAAGTGACAATGATTTAGTAAACTCTAAAAATGTGAATACTGTCGATGTTACCGAAAATGTAGTTGCCGATGTCGATGTTACTGAAAATGTAGTTGCCAATGATGATATTACTGAAAATGTAGTTGTTTGAACCGATGTTACTAAAAATATAGTTGCCAATACAAGTAATAACTTTGTACCAGAAATAGATATGTTGTGGTAGATTTAATTGGTGACTCATGTATGAGTCACACTAACTCATATATGATTCACATTTACTCATGTATGAGTCAGTGTGACTCATGTATGAGTCACACTGACTCATACATGAGCCTCACTGACTCATACATGACTATGTAACAGATGAGCCACATAACTCATACACGAGTCAGTGTGACTCATATATGAGTCAGTGTGACTCATACATGAGTCATAGTGACTCATACATGAGTCAGAGTGACTCATACATGAGTCATAGTGACTGACATGAGCTTAAATACTCATATCATTTATATTAACAAACAATGAATAAGTGCATAAAATGTATCAATATTGCCTTGTATTTGCATGTTTCTTGTTTTAATATGTGTAGGTACCAAGATCGCGAAAATCGACAAAAACCGGTACGAGTTTGAAGAAAAAGATTGAGGAAGCCAAAAACAAGATCGACTTTAGTGGATTTGATATTGATGAATACATATGAGCTTGTGGGTCCCACATTTAGGAAATGGGCTTAAAAGCCCATTTAAAGAAGTTTTATTCACTTTTAAAGGCTACTAGCCCAATCTGCTTGAAAATAAAATACAAATAGCCCAAATAGACGAAATCAAAAACAAGTTGTGATCAACAGCCCAATAAGCCCAAAGAATGTGACGGTGGTGGAGTTTGGCTTTTAAAGCCCATTAGGTCAAATAAAACAATTGCAACGATTTGTGTTTATTAAACACATCACTTGGTCAAAAACACCCACAACTTCTCAGTCAAACCTACACGTTTTATTTCTCACACACACAATAAATAAATAACTTTCGTTACACTCTATGTACTTTCTTCCCCAACCCCAAATAAACCAAAACCAGATTTATTCCCAACCCTAAAAACCCTGTTAATTTACTGTTTAAAGAAAACCCTAGTTCATTTAATCACAAATTAATTTGGGGCTTTACTTATATAAGGCGCGTGAACCTACACGCGACCTTAATTAATTATCCATTTTTTCCGGAGATTGAAGATGGGGGATCAATCAGTGACGTGGATTCTTTCTAGCTTGTGATTAGAGGAGACACCTCAACATTCCTCAATCCTCCAATAATAGAAGGCCACCTCAGCTTTGAAGTAACACAACAAGCACAAGATGTAGCCAGCCTGGCAATCCGTGTGATGGTAGATCATTTTACACCGTAGGATCGAGATTTGGGAAGAAAGAGAATGATTGATGCTTAATCAAGGGCTGCAATTCGTCTCCTCATCACTAACAACCTCCACCCAACCCTCTCAATCCAAATTCAAGTTAGAGTGACATGATATTCTTAAACAAATTTATATCAACCCTTTCTTACCCAAAAGCTAAGAAGTTGGAATAACAACTACCATAAACATATCATAACTGAACTGAAAATTAAATGGGGACTTGTTTTCTTCAACAAATACTAAACCAGACTTTCATTAACTAGAAAATGGGATTTACAAGCTTGTGAACCAAATGAAAACAAGAACAGGAACAAACTAAGTCCTATATGCCATTTATATAGGGTCACAATGATCATTCTAGAAAATAAAAAATATTTAACCCTAATTGTTTGAAAGTCCAGAAATAGACCTTGATGCCTTTGAAGATTCGCATAATTTGGGCTTGTTCTTGGTCAAGAGCAGCAACATGTGATGATCTTTTGGAGCCTTGTGATTTGTACAGCTGTTGATAATCGATCTTGAACGTTTATCTTGAGTAGGGAACACGCCTTGTGATCTCAAACGTCTATTGAGTCAAATCATTTGGTTGTTAGTGATGAACCCGTGACTCTCCTTGCTGTCTTGTGTCCCCATTATGCTGATGTGGATGGAAGTTTGCACATGGGATGGGATTCTCTTGGTTCTAATTACCATTTGGTATTGGTAATTTTCATTTACCCTTTAATTTGATAGAATTGAAACTCGGCAATTTTTTAGGGTTTATGGGTTGGTTTTGGGAAATTTGATTTGTATAGTAAGTGTAAACCGGGATTTAGGATTAAAAAATATTTTCAAAACAAAGCGTAGTAATGTGAAAATGAGGGGTGACGTGGGCTGATTTGGGTGGAGGTGATGACGTGTGGTATGGTGATAGGTGGTAGAGGTTTGGTGGTCTGGCAAGAATGGCCCTTAGGCTTCCCAATTATGTGCATACAAGGTTTTATCCAGCAAATCACCCTTTTCCTTTATAGCACTATGGGCTAAATATACTTCTAGCCCCTCCAAGTTTGTATAAACATAAACAAGGATAGAATATGCATATTCTTCATTTTCCAAGGGCTAAACATGTGTAATCTTGAAACTTAAGGGACCCAAATGTAATACTTGAGATTTACAAGGGTATTAAGTGAAAAGTCTTCCAAAGTTGAGGGACCAATCATGACAAATCTTCAAACTTCAAGGACTTCAATGAAAATTCATGCTTTGGGTCTGGTTCTTTGTGCGGCTTCGTTTCCCGTGTTCGTTTTTGCATGATTCTTGTGATCTTTTGTCATTTTATCAATATCCGTACCTAAAATACACAAGTAACAAACACAAGCATATATTTGGCATTTTTGATGATATTTTATGCATTTTAAGCCCAATTTGGACGATGAGACTATGTATAAAAGCAGTCTCATCAAAAACACCTCCTTTTTCCTGTATTTTCTTCATCCCATTTTTTACTTTATTGTTATAATGCTTAAATTAGATTAGGATTGTAATCTTTATTTTTAATATTGTAATGCTATTTTGATTTAATAAAAAGTTCAGTTTTGAATTATTTAATCTCTCGTTCCACTTTACTATTACTGTATCTTAATTTGATTTTGTTATTATAACTGTTAGTGGTATTTAATTAAGCTTAAATCAATAGCTTGGATTAAATACTTTGTGAAAATTGGGGAATAAGCTTTCCCTACTGGAAAGTCTGTTAAAATAACTTGACCGAATATTATTGAGTTGATGATGTTCGATTGATGGTGGTGGTGGTTCGTTTGATGTTTTTTGTGGTGGTGTTGATTCAGTTTAATTAGCCAGCTCAGCGCTGCGCTACATCTCAACGGACATCTCCAATAGGTTTGCTTCCATTTAGTTTTATTTAGTCTAAATTTACTTTAAAAAATCTGTTAAGTGCTCTAGTGATTAATCTGTTTACTTAAGGAATTATTATTATGACTGTTGATTAGATTTGTGACTTTGTTAGCTTGTTAAGGCTTGCTAATGTTTCTTTCCTGCTTGAATCAAAATGAAGATTTTGTTTATCTGAGTATTGCTAATGTGGTATTTTGATTTTTGGTGTTGTCGTAATTGACTATTTAGTATGAAATTCCTCCTGCTGATTTAAGTCCTGATTAAAGTTGTAGATTCTTTGTCATAAACTAATGGTGTGATTGATTCGCTTGAATGATTGCTTAGTCGGTTTTATTAGTTACTGTTTCAGAATCAATTGTCTGAGTTTTTTTTAGTGATTTAGACTGCTGATTTTTAGGATCCGTTATGGTTATAATTCGGTGTAAATCGTTTTTACAATGGATTGAACTTGATGTGATAGAGATAAATTAGAATTGTTTAATCATCTGATTATTTCAATCTTCTGCTGAATGATTTCTTTTGTTGAATATTTCATCTGATTAATTCAGTCTTATTATTTCAGTTTTATAGCTTCATCTTTTTAAATGAATATAGTCTGCTTAGTTTTTGGATTAGTCATTTAGATTTAATTTTTTTCCTGTGTGTTAGAAGAGATAGTTTGATTTATTCTGTATGATTTGAATTGATCTACAAAGCTGATAGCTAGCTTTAGGGTGTGATTTGAGTTGCTGAGTTGATTTTTATTTGCTAGATATTTGTTTGAATTAGAGTTTGCTCGTTACATATACATACCACATCAGACCAAAAATAACTTTGGTGTACTGTTTAGATGAATCAATCTTATTTCATCTGTCCAAAAATAATTATAGCAAAAATTATCATTCATGGGTCTCGAACTCGGGACCTTACCCTTAACTGTCCAACATGATAACCATCTGAGCTAAAGGTTCACTTTTGTTTAATTACGCAATAAGTAATTGTAATACTCTTGCACTACAAAAATTCTGGCGGATGCCCACGACCAAAATTTGTGGCAAAACAAGCAAAATTCGTGGGTAAGCAACAAATACCCACAGATTTCCCTCGAATCTACATACATGGGTATAACCTTCGAGGCTAATTGTTTTCCCACGTCATTTATGATATGTGGGTAATTTTACCCATGATTGTTCGTGTGGGTGATTATATATAGTTTGTGGGTAAATTTCTTTGTGGGACTTTGGTTTATACCAGAGATTACCCACATATTTTGTGTGTGATTCATGGGTATTTTTACTCACATATATCATCATGTGGGTAAATTATATGAATTCGAGGTAGATTCCTTACGATTTACCCAGAAAACAATTTTTTCTAAATCATCTGGTAATTAGTACCCATACATCCTTTTTACTTCCGCGTAGTACTAAAGTTAGTAACGATAAGTGATCATGATTTGGAACATCTTTTCCTTTACGATGCATTGGATAAAAGTTTACACAAGAATAAATGTAATTTCATAACTAAGTTGTGAGCGCCAACATTTTAAGAAAATAACACAAATGTGACTACAATAAATCAGTCAAATACAATCCACTTTATATATCACCAAATAAATATTGCAATATAAAGTGTATACAAATATAAATTATCAATACATTCTTATTAAATATAGCTAACAGTAGGTAGGTTGACAACTTTATCGACTTTGCATCTAACTTGTTGGTGAACTTAATTTGTATGAGTGATCTCGCCGCAATGCTTCTAACTATAGCTTCAGCGATCTCAATTACCTATCCTTGCACAAATATTAATCCGAATAAGACACAAAGATGCATAATCTAAATAAAAAAACGCTTAAGTTGTGGTTTGTAACCTGTGTTTTCATGCGACTGGTACCATATCCAAGATGAAAATGAAAACTAAATATCGATATAAACCGACATAACTGCTATTTTTACAAAAGTTTCAAAGGTGAAAGCATTGTGTGCGCAACCTGCAAGTACAAAATTGTTCTATTAAATTGTTAATAGATAGAAAAAAAGATGTAACAAAATAAACATACGATTGCTCATAAAGTTACACATTCATAGGGCCTCTAATGTGATTAGAGTCATCTATCTTAGTTGAGATAGTTTCTATTAAATGAAAAAACTAAAGTATTAGAATTTTTAATCGTAAAGGTTGAGACAGTGTTTTGGAAATGAAGTAAAATTTGATGGAGAGAGTACTAATTGCCTTGACAGTTGAGAGAATTATGGAAATGATTGAAACAAGAAAATCATGGGTGACTTGGTCTTATAGGGAAGTACACAAACGTGGGCCATTTTGAATGGGTAGTGCAAGAATGTGTAAAGATAAACAAAATGTCCAGTGTGGATGTATCATTTTCGGCGCTAAAATTTGTAATCCTACGTAATGTATTTTTAATCGTATGTTGGCATTTTTTTAAGAAAATAAAAAGACATACTTTTGCACAAACTAATAGATTATTGTCATGTTGATCTAAACATGGTTTAAATTTTTTGGAAAAAAGTTCGCTCAAGTTAAAGTTTGATAAAAAGTTCGCTTAAATTTACTGAAGTTTAAATCTGTTCACTCATTTTGAACTTATAGAAGGTACATACTCCAATATTTTCTGTGTTAATCGGATAACTTCAACGCATGTTCACGCCACCAAATGTCTCACTAGGTATCATATTTGTGTCCCGGTCGAGAAGTCATCTCACAAGCTCTTGCTAGATGGTGTATTTTCATATTGGTTCTTAAGTTACCTTGTCTTGAGTCAAAATTTCATTTATTCGATTGGCCACCTATAGATAGTAGAGATCTTTTTAAGAGTGTTGATATTATTCGTGTTTGGTTTATCGTAAAAAAATAAATACCTTGCAAACAACGTGTATCTAGTTACCCACAAATTAGCCACCAAAAAGTACCAATGGACATGACGGTTATGTGTAATTCATGGTTAACAAAAAATTATCCACATTATATTTCTCATGATAGTTGAATATGTGAGTGCTTAGTGGGAAACATTTGTGCGCAAAGAGATTTCCCACAAATCACACACAAAAGATTATGTTATGGGTGATTCCATGGAAAATTTTGTGAGAAATTAGTGGGAAACCATGAACTGACTTATAAATTGTTAATCGTAGGTAATATGTGGGTAATATGTGGGTAAATACCCACGAATCAAATTTTGTGTGTAATTATCGTGGGTAATCAACAGGATTCTTGTAGTGTTGTAGCTTTGACCTGTCAGATTAGTTAACAAATGTTTATCTTACATTAGTTAAGTTTTTAGCTTTATATAATGAATCAATTTATTTACTTTTAATAAATAAACGTTTAAAAATATATAAATAAATAAAAAAAATGTTTTTATTAATTTTAAAAGTTTAATTAGTTTTTAAATATTTAGATTTTTATTATTTTAGATTTAAATTAAAATAGTTTTAAAAATAGATTTTGTTTAATAAAAAGTAAAGTAGAATTTAAATAGATTTTTAAATAGTATAAAAGTATTATAATTAAATTAGTTTTATTTAAATAGTATTTCTAAATAGTTTAATTTTTTACGTTGTGTTAATTAATTGTTTTTAGCGTTTATAAATTCGGGGTTTACGATTCATGCATTTTAGGATAAAATTAAATAGATTTAAATTTGTAGAATTTAATTTTAGTTTAAAAACCGAAAACCAATTCGAATCAATTGTCCAAATCGATACAAAACGTCTCAAATTCATAAGATCTTCGTGTACAATGAACTTGGTTCACCCACATGTTTAGTTGAATCCGTCTTTGGTAATTTTAGACTATTACTTTTTCCTAAAGGTAATTTTCTAATTTGCCATAGAACGTATCTAATTATCACTATACTATCACGATCACATCAAAAATTTTGGCGCCGTTGCGGGGGATCTTGTGTACGATTCGCTTTGTGGTGATTTGTTGATCGTTGATTTGAAGACCCTTTCCGTCCTCGGAAAGTTTTTATTGATTTATGAAAAATACCAAAAATAATCTTCTTAATCCTCTATCATGTTTAATTCTTTTTCTCCTCACCCTCTAAATTTTAATTCTTCCATGAATTCTTTCGTCAATTGTGAAGGGTGTGGAGAACCGTTATATGGTTTTTTACCATGTCGGTGGTGTACTTGTGAGCGTTGTGGAAATGATTTACGTCACGGTATACGAGTTGGATATTGTCCTTGTTGTGATGATATTAATTCATGTGGAAACCTGAATTTTTCGAATAATTCTCTCGATTTTTACCCACCTCCACACCCTACATACGAGACACCCTCGTGTGAGTTTTGTGAAAACGATTCTCATTTTGGTGATAATTGTTCGCATCGATTCTCGCTTAATTACGAGCAAGAACCGAGCTACAATCAAAACTTTAATGATAATTGTTATCCACAAGATTTACCGAGTTTATCACAACAACATCTTTGTTGTGAGTATTGTGGAGGTCCTCACGAGAGTTTTTGTTGTCAACCGATGGATCAAAATTTTTATGAGCCTAAATCTTGCTATAATTCGATTCCTTCCGGTTTTGACCAATCTCCACAATATTCTTTCGATATTAAACGACTTGAAACAATGTTCCAACAAATAATGAATCAAAGAAATGTTGAAGTTGTTGAAAAGAGCATTGAAGATATGTTGCTTGAAAAGAGACAAACCAATCAAGAGATTAATGATATAACTAATGATTTGGGAAGTCGACGATTTCATGGAGAAATAATTGATGAGGGATTTAAACGAGATTGTGAAATTAAGATTAGACAAATTTCGCAAGGTTATAATGGACTAAGCATTGAAATTCGAAAGAAAGAAAAAATTGAAAAGGAAGAAAAATACCTTGCTAATCGTGAACTCGAGCGTTCTCTTCTTTTGGATGATGACGAGCAGAGTGCTATTTCTTTGAGAGATCTTATTGCTCTACATCCTTCGTCTAGTTCAATCGTACTTGCTTTTCATATCTTGCCGGCTATGGAGCCCGAGGATTCTCCCATCCTAGATGATGAGGAAATTTCTCATGACATCACCACTATTCATAATTCTTCCACCGTGGAACCCGAAAATTCTCTAAGCAAGGGGACGAGTATATTAGCACTATTCCGGAAATGGAATCGGACGAAGTAATAAAGTCTAGTGTTGAAATTCTTGTCCAAAACGCAAGAGAGTTCGACGGTATTTCCAATGAAACATGTGATTTGCCACAATGTGATGACTCTACTTCTTCCATTCACTTTGAGATTTTCTATAATTCTAATGATGAAAATTTTGATGGAAATGAAGATTTTGAGAATGATTCAACTTCAAGTGAATTTTCTAATGAGGAGTTCTCCGATGAACTTTCTTATAAAGATGATATTCACGACTCGGATTTTGAGGGATTTACCGATGAGCCTACTCTTCTTCACCCATTTCCACCGGGAAATGAGGATGATAGTGATCCAGTTTTTGAGAGGTTCACTTTTGAACTTGCTCCTTTAGACCCATTTCCACCGGGAAATGAGGTTGATTTGACTATTCCGATCCTTGAGAAGTTCTCCGATGAACTTACTCATTTAGATGTGGAGGACGTGATTCTTCGTGAGAAGTTATCAAACGTCTATCTTTTCATTTCTAAGATCGAGACTTTGAATTCTAAGCCTAATCCCAAGTCTTTCTCTCCATCTCCTATTCCCGTTGAGGATAGTGACCCGCTTATGGAGGAGATTGACACTTTTCTTGCTTATAATGATTCGACACCACCGGGTGTTGATGATATCGACCCGGAGGGGGACGCTCTCTTTTTAGAGAATTTACTTGATGATGATTTCGTCCCAAGTCCTCCTCTCACCCACTTTGACCTTAATGTGCGGGTTTTTCATGTGTCTCATATTGATTACCATGAACCGATTGATCACATTCCTAAGGGTGATATGGTCGTTAAAGCTAAGAATGTTGATTCCACTATGGATGAAACTTTTATCCCACCATTACCATGTGCTTTATTTGATCTTGGATTAGCATGGGGGGACGACACCGTGTTGTCCATTCCTTTCTCCACCGAGGACGAGGTATTCGATCCCGGAATCGTTTATTTAGGGAAATCTCGGCCTTTCACCGATGCAATAATTGAAAGATTTTTCGATCATCTTGGTGCGAGTTTATCTCGGGGAGCATGCTATATCCATTTCATGATTCGTGACATTGACCATCATCTCTTTATAGAGATTTGTGTTGGAGTTTTATCCTTTCGTTTGTCATCCGACAACGAGGATGAGATATTTGACCCCGGCATCGTGCTTTATATTGGATTTTATTTCATTATGCCGGTTTTCACCATTTTTGCTAAGGACCAATGAATGCGGGGATCGAGTCGAGCTCATGACTCGGTTAACAAAAACGAGGTGCCTTGTGGGGGAGTCTCATACATTCTATCTTCTATCTATTTTCTAACACTAATAAGGCTTGATATTTCAAGCTCGTGCTCGTGTTTTGTTGTATTGTGAATCTTAGGTATGACCCTAATCATTGAAGACTCTCGTGTTCGGTTTTTGCCGGTCCACTTGATCTTCCTATCTTTGATTGCCAAAAGGGACACACTCTTTATCCTTTGATTTTTATCGACTAACGTTTTATTTTGAGGCATAATTAATAAACGGCTTATAGATTTGCGTGCTCTTTCCATGTTAGGATTTTGCATTAGACTCTTCGTGTTTTAGCAAGGGGGTGTTACTCTTGAGCTAAGAAACATTGAGGACAATGTTTGGTTTTAGCATGGGGGAGTCAATCGATATAATCGCTTGCAACTGCTTTTGTCGTGTCTAAACGTAATCGTTTTTCTCATTTTTCATAAAAAATTTCAATTTTTAGTGTTATTTTTAAGTTTTAATAAAGAAAATAAGTGCTTTTGACACAAATGTAGGCTTTCCGTTGGTGAAAATAAAAATAGTTTTTGACTCGACTTGGTTTTTTACCTTAGCTTTTCCTTAACGTAGTTGAATTAAGTTTTGTTAGGCTTTTATATAAGGAGCTTTAAAACGCGAAAGTCTTAATTCATACGGGTTAAGAACAAGAACTTTTCGCAAGTTCCTATAATTGATCCTAGAAAGTCGTTTATCAAGGGAACTTTAAAACGCAAATTCTAAAACTTGAAAAAGTATAAGAAGATGCAAGATCCTATAGATGACTTGAATACCCAAAACTTTGATTTAATAGGCTAAGTATCCATTGATTTCACATTTTTGAAATTTTACAATATGGAGAACAAGAGATGATAGAGTTCAATCATAAGTTTCTAAGGTTAATTCTTCTTTGTGCAAGTATTTTTGTGTTTGATTTAATCTCCTTGTATTTACTTTCCACACATGAATAATAATTGCTTAATAAATGAAGTTGTTAGCGGTTTAGGCTTGATATCTTAATTCGTAACTCCTTCTTTTTCTTCCCTTGTAATTAAAGTGAGAACACATTAAGGGTGTCAGCGTCATGGACTTTTGATCATGGGATTTCGGAAATTTGGCTTACTATAAATATCATATTAATAAAGAAGAATAAATAAAAACATGTTCTCTAGGAGCCTTCGGGTGGGAGTCATGTAGCACTAACCTTGTCATTAGAGCCTTAGGGTGTATGGCAAGGGGACGTGTTGAATAAAAATTGCTTCATCATCATGAGCCATAAGGTGGGATGGTGATGTCAATTCCCTTATTTTTGTCCAAGGAGCCTTCGGGTGTGGATTTTAAATAAGGAGCACAATTGCATCTTAAAGAGCCACAAGGTGTTATGATGTGATTGTTGCTAACTCCATTAATAAGGTCATAATTGACTTTGGAGGTCTTATTTTTGCTTTTAAGTAGACCTATTAGCCAATTTTCGGGTCCGGGGATTTATCCCTCAAATCGTGTTAAGTTATCCTTGATGTGGGCTTTCTTTAGTGACAACGGTTTTTGAAGTCGATGTTAGGTTTTGAGTGTTGAGTTTACACCATTCTTACCTTCATTTTTGGACTAATAAATATCAAATAAGTCAAATGAGCCTTTGGGTGAATGACAAATAAAATCTAGAGATACAATTAGGAATAATAAGAGATTGAGTTTAACACAAATTACTTGTATGAGTTGGTTTAATTTTGGGGCTTATGATTGACAATGATCTTGTTTTTTGTACTTGGCATGGAAAAGTGAAAAGTCAGGGACGATGAATCTATTTGAATTTTATGATCCTAAAAGTTATTTTTCAAATAATGAAAGCAATACATTATGTCTTTGCAAAATAAAGTGTCAAAAGTTAAATAATGGTGTAGTTAGTGTTTTATTTTATCATTGCGTGAGGACACGGCAATTGCTTAGCAAGGGGGAGTTTGATATGAGCTTAAATACTCATATCATTTATATTAATAAACAATGAATAAGTGCATAAAATGTATCAATATTGCCTTGTATTTGCATGTTTCTTGTTTTAATGTGTGTAGGTACCAAGATCGCGAAAATCGACAAAAACCGGCACGAGTTTGAAGAAAAAGATTGAGGAAGCCAAAAACAAGCTCGACTTTAGCGGATTTGATATTGATGAAGACATATGAGATTGTGCGTCCCACATTTGGGAAATGGGCTTAAAAGCCCATTTAAAGAAGTTTTATTCACTTTTAAAGGCTACTAGCCCAATCTGCTTGAAAATAAAATACAAATAGCCCAAATAGACAAAATCAAAAACAAGTTGTGATCAACAGCCCAATAAGCCCAAAGAATGTGACGGTGGTGGAGTTTGGGTTTTAAAGCCCATTAGGTCAAATAAAACAATTGCAACGATTTGTGTTTATTAAACACATCACTTGGTCAAAAACACCCACAACTTCTCAGTCAAACCTACACGTTTTATTTCTCACACAGACAATAAATAAGTAACTTTCGTTACAATCTATGTACTTTCTTCCCCAACCCCAAATAAACCAAAACCGAATTTATTCCCAACCCTAAAAACCCTGTTAATTTACTGTTTAAAGAAAACCCTAGTTCATTTAATCATAGATTAATTTGGGGCTTTACTTATATAAGGCGCGTGAACCTACACGCGACCTTAATTAATTATCCATTTTTTCCGGAGATTGAAGATGGGGGATCAATCAGTGACGTGGATTCTTTCTAGCTTATGATTGGAGGAGACACCTCAACATTCCTCAATCCTCCAATAATAAAAGGCAACCTCAGCTTTGAAGTAACACAACAAGCACAAGATGTAGCCAGCCTGGCAATCCGTGTGAGGGTAGATCATTTTACACCGTAGGATTGAGATTTGGGATGAAAGAGAATGATTGATGCTTAATCAAGGGCTGCAATTCGTCTCCTTATCACCAAAACCTCCACCCAACCCTCTCAGTCCTCCTATAAAACCTCCTTTTTTCCTGTATTTTCTTCTTCCCATTTTTTACTTTATTGTTATAATGCTTAAATTAGATTAGGATTGTAATCTTTCTTTTTAATATTGAAATGCTATTTTGATTTAATAAAAAGTTCAGTTTTGAATTATTTAATCTCTCGTTTCAATTTACTATTATTGCATCTTAATTTGATTTTATATAACTGTTAGTGGTATTTAATTAAGCTTAAATCAATAGCTTGGATTAAATACTTTGTGAAAATTGGGGAATAAGCTTTTCCTACTGGAAAGTCTGTTAAAATAACTTGACCGAATATTATTGAGTTGATGATGTTCGATTGATGGTGGTGGTGGTTCGTTTGATGTTTTTTTTGGTGGTGTTGATTCGGTTTAATTATCCAGATCAGCGCTGCGCTACATCTCAACGGACATCTCCAATAGGTTTGCTTCCATTTAGTTTTATTTAGTCTAAATTTACTTTAAAAAATCTGTTAAGTGCTCTAGTGATTAATCTGTTTACTTAAGGAATTATTATTATGACTGTTGATTAGTTTTGTGACTTTGTTAGCTTGTTAAGGCTTGCTAATGTTTCTTTCCTGCTTGAATCAAAATGAAGGTTTTGTTTATCTGAGTATTGCTAATGTGGTATTTTGATTTTTGTTGGGGTTTACTTCGTTCCAACAGGGTGAAGATAATCAATAGCCTAACTACGTACCAATGAATGGTTACCGGATATCTCTTGGAGTCGTGTAATCACTTTCCAAAGAAGATTATTCGACCCTATGTCTGGGTTAACACGAATACCTCCTTGGGATAAAACCAAGAGTTAGTTCTTGTTTTAGGCACAAATCAAGAACTCTGTGCGTGTAAGTGTTTCTTGTTTCTGTATATCTCATCATGCAAAATATGATCTCTATTTATAGTGATCCCATTCCTTAAGGAATGTAACTCCTAGTCAAAGGTATTAAGAGCATTAATCGGCCTATTAATCTCATAATTACCTTCATAAAGCATAGTGGTTACATGACCATAAACCTGGTCATTAAGTCAATATTCAACCCTCATTAACTGGTCAAAGAGGTTACAAAGACTTTGTGCATCACCAGGAGCAACGTCCTAACCAGGAGCAGCTTCCTGACCAGGAGCAACTTCCTGACCAGGAGCAGCTTCCTACTGATATCACAACCACTATATTGAGTCCAGGGAGGTAAGGGACTTAATTGGGTGTACACTCCGTACCTCCAAACCCATTTACAAGTATTACCCGTTCCCACAATTGCACTAAATTTCCAACAATCCTCCCCAATTTAGTACAATTCCTTTTTGCATGAAAATCAACTTTAACAAAACCAGTGCATAAATGAAAATGTCCTGAGGATTGAATTTCCATCTTAGTACATCACTCCAAATGTAAAACCCGTATTTAAATAGTTGAAATATTAAATACGTAGTTTTAATTATATAAAACTATGCAATTATTTAGGAAAATAATTATTACGAACGTATATACGTTAAGTACGCATAATTAATACGTTTCAGAAAGACTAAAGACAAATGAAAATATTTATCACGAAAGTATGTAAGCAATTTATATTATTTTTTTAAAAAAAAGGAAAGGAAAACTATATAATATTTGAAAGGGGCGGTTTGTAAAATAAAAAAAAAAGGAATTTGGGCTTAGGCCCATTTTATACAAAAAATAAACACGGGGGTTACCCCCTTTGGTAGCATTCAGACGAAAAAAAAAGGACGAGGGTTAGGGTTTGAGTTGCCGCCACAAAAAAAAATAAGAGATCAAGAACAAGGAGATCCGGATTTACTCTATTAATCATTCATCATGTATGTTCTCACCAAATCCCTGAACGTATAGGTAATTCTTCCTTTTCTTTTTGTGTTTTGATCTCGAGTTTATGTTCAGCCGAGAATCAGTGGGGCTCAAATGGTTAAACATGTAAGATCCAAACAGGGGTGTCGGGCTCTTGGCGAACTTAGGGCAGAACCGAGACCAATTAGTCTCGGTGTGTGTGTTTGTGGCCAGCCGTGACCCTCCAAGGGCTCGGTTGTGATTTTGTTAAACAGCCGCAGCCTAGAAAACCAGTCAGGGGTGTTTGTTGACCAGTCAGGGGTGTTTGGGATTAACTCGCAGCAAGAGGGTGTTTGGGACTGTGAAAACAGCGGGAACATTTTCATAAACAGTGGGAATAATAACAAACAGTGGGAACATTTCACTAGCAGTGGGAACGAAATGAGCAGCAGGGGGAACTGCTGTCCAAACAGTACCCATGGTAGGGTCTGAGATCTCGGACAACACTAGGCTGTGAGATCTCGGACAAAGAGGGCAGAAAGAGGGACGTTGGTTGTTGTTTTGTTTGCCTTGCTTTGTCGTGCGACCGAGACGTTTGGAGTCTCGGTAGGCTTAAGTTGACTCGGTTTCGGGGTCACGAGAAATAATAAATACCGGATTTATTTTAATTATGATTAATCATATTTATAAATTAGTGCTAATATATAATTAGTTAAGTGGTTTTATTGTAATAATTTAATTAGTAAAGTTTAATTGATTTTTTTAACGATCCTTTTTAACCACTTAAAATCATGTGCTTCATCACGATTTAACCTTCAAGAAAAACAAATATGAAAATATTTCTAATTGAGAACTTTCTATTATTAGCGGGTTATTAAATATAAAAATATTATACGTGTTGTAACGTAATTAATAATAGAACAGGAATACGTTAATCAGAAATATTAGGACTTTCAAATTATCAGTTATATATTAACAGTATTACAAGAATAAATAAAATTAACTAAGTACGATTGAGATAAATAAAATAAACGAATATCAGTTAACTTATTCGCGTCTTTTACTCATGTAGCTCGCGTGAAATCGGAGAGACTTTCCGTCAGTTGATCTCGGTCGGTTACTGGATACGAGGTACGGAATTTCCGTCCTTTCATTAAGGACTTCCTTTCTATGCATGATTAGGATTTCCTCATCTTCAGCCAAATGTTTTTCCCCAGTATATGTTTAAACTTATCAGTAATCATGTTAAGAATTAAATAAATTGCCTGAGCATTATATACAAGCATGTTTAGTTTATGTACTAGTTACAGAGGTACCGTAACCACGACACTAGAGGCACCAGTGTCGTGACTCACATGCAGGAGAGTGATATCCTGCATCGTCCCACTCAGCTCAGCTTGGCCATTTATAAGTATTATTAGTGGGGCGTATGGATGCATCCTAGGCTACAGATTACAGTTTAGCAGGTGAATGTGGTGTGTGCTCTACATCCTTCACATTGGAGCTGATCCCTCCACCCAGCACAGTTATTTAGAGGTCACCCCTCTACAGCATGACGAGGTCACCCCTCTATGTATTCATGCAGCAGTTGTTACAACACATGACCTATATAAGCTCTTGGCAATTAAAATACAGTAAATGCATGTTATACAGATTTAACAGATAACAGTTCAGTTTCATTTTTGATAAATCAGACTTTACAGATTATTTACAGATTTCCGCTGCAACCTTATTTATCAGTCTTACAGCTTCAGTATTTATCATCTACTTCATTTCAGTAATCCCTTATCATGTTTCATATCCGTTCACTGAGCGTTATGCTCAGCCGTAGTTCCTTTCATGTTCTAACGGCAGGTACACCAGGATGCTTTTAGGATTTTAAGAGCATGTGCATTTGGAGGGAAGCTATCCAGACTTCTTACTTTATGCATTTCTTACATTAGTCTGCTTATTTGGACATTGTTTAGTCCTTTCATTCAGTATTTTATTTTTCATGTTTTGGGCTTATGTTTGGATTGCCGATGTTTGATTCCGGTATTTCCTTTATGGTCAGTTAATGTTTTAGGACATTTACCTTATGCTTTGATGACACGCCATAAATACACGTAACGGTCCACTTATCCAAGTGGGGTGTTACAATTATGGTATCAGAGCGCAAGGTTCGACCTGTAGGCTCTAAAACTTGACCTGTGACTAGTGGGTAGTCACCAGGAACTTCCCAGATTTTGGCGTTGTTATCATTCATGTTTCTCATGGATTATTCAGTCAGTTTTCTTCATTATCAGTCAGTTTTCTTAAAGTTTTGACTAAGTAAAAGGTTGGTACATAACTAGCCATATTTAGTCGCATGTGTTTTTAGCGAATTTTAGTTTTGGTGAGTTGACCATAGGCGCTCATCCTTGCCGTTCAGATTTTGTATTGGTAAACCGACCATAGGCGTTTACCCTTACTCATGACAGATTCATGTTTCCAGTCAAATATCACTTGGTGAACCAGCCATATACGTTCACCAATGTTCATATCGAATTTCATGCTTTTCAGTCAAATGATGTTTTGTGAATTGAACCATAGATGTCCACCTTTGCACATATCACGATAATTTATAAAGTTTGACAAGCATGATTTGGACTACAACCAACCGTGTTTAGTCCCAGATTGTAAATTTCTATACTCGACAGTTCTCAGAAAATTTTGACAAGTATGGATCGAACCAGAATCACCATACTTAGTCACATGTTCTTATTTGAATTTTATGAAGGGAACCATCGCCGTCCACATCAGCTGATATTAAACCTCAGTTGATATTAAATTTCAGTTGATTAGACTTTTTTATGTTCCTTGTAACAGTCAAATTTTCATACCCTCACGTTGATGTCATCTACATGATGATTCAGTTTCATGTCTCCTTACGAGGATTATATTTTCAGCAAAGTAATGATGTTTTCATGTTAAGATACACAAGAACTTCAGTAAAACCCGTTTTCATGATAAATCATGATGCCTTCATTAATCATGCTTCATGCTGACCACTGTTGGGTCTTCGATTATATCATACATTTCAGCCTCGAAACAACCAGCAGTAAATCGATGCAGGAATTGTCAGCCTATCATGTTACTTATTTCAGATCAGTTTACTACCGTTTAAATCAATTTATTTCTCTGATAATGTCAGAGAAGAGACACCAGTATCGATCATCCCATAAAATTTCCACCAGCTCCAGGTACAGTATTCCATATGTACCCCATGTACAGTATCTCAGTTATACCCCATGTACAGTATTTCACGTGCACTCCACGTATAGTGTCTCAGATATGCTCCATGTGCATTATTCATTTTGTACTTCATGTACAGTAGTCCAGGTGTACCCCAGGTACCCTATTCCATGGATATTGCTAATCGATCCTCAATCATCTTAGGCGTTTCCACTTGTCGATATTCTACCAAGTGCTGATGCTGCTCGTGAGTTGAAGATTTTGCTAGATGCTGATGCCGCTAACACTTTGAAGACCTCACAAATGCTGATGCTGCTGAACTTTGGAGATTTCGCAAGACGCTGATGTCGTTTATACTATGAAGACTGCGGAACGAGGACGAAAACTATAAATTTGAAATTTCTGACAAGAATAAATTCAACCATCAGACACTACCATTCCACTCCATACTTTTACCTTCTCAGTTAGATGTCACACTTCACTCAGCAAATCTTTCTGTCGGAAGAGTGGGAACTGGCAACCAGCTGGCCACTCAGCAGAAATGATTACAGGAATCACGGTCATGATAGCGACCGTCAGCAAACTGACAGACAAAGTAGTAGTGACAACCATCGTACTTATAATTAATCAGTCAGTGACCATCGGAACTCCAGAACGGACGTGACCAGAAATACAAAGGTCAGTAGTCTAACCGGTCCGCCAATCCTAGTAGTTACCAAAAAATTTTAACCTTGTTCAGATTCATCTACTAAAACACGTGTCAAGACATCAGTCAAGGCATAGGCCTCGGTAACTTTTCGGAAGACACATATTAGGACACCAGTCATGGTACACGTCATACGAATCTTTCCTCAAAGTACGAGTCAGAACTCGTAACTCCGTATGTTTCTAAACTAGGCCCTCAATGATTCAGGGCACCCTCCGAGGGGGATACACTCGCTCTATTATGCCACGCATAAATTAGATCATTTGAAAAATCCAGTCACCACCAATGGAGGATTATTCAGGTTAAACATGTAGTGTTCACTCTGTGAGGTTACAGACGAACACATTCAGTGAAAAGTCGCCATGTTTACTTCACGTATTCTTATGTCAGCTTTATCTTAAATCAGGTAGTCACCAGCCTGTCAGCCAGAAAGGACTCAACGGTATCACCATATTTATTAAAGTTTTATTTTCAATTAACGACGAGATCCGTCTTACCAACCCTGATCATATTCATTTTACTCCTGCCAGAAAATCAGTACAAATTGTTCCAGCTTTACGAGCACGTGAATTATTATCTTTTAGCTGCGAAGACTTCTGTTCACCATTCATGATACGAATTCTGAAATTCCTTAAATTTATGATCAACAGATTATCCCAAAGTTTCCAGATGTAATTCCGGAAGGTTTTCCAGAAATTCATTCATGACTGCAAGACAGAATTTAACATCAAGTTAGTCTCAAGAACAGAACCTGTTTTCAAAACTCTTTATTGCAAGACTTCAGCTAAGTTAAAGAGTTGCAGCATTTGCTGCAAAAGTTGCCGGAAAGAGGCCTTATTCACCATAGCGCACCACCAGGAAGTGCACCGTTTATGTCTATCAGGAAGAAGGCCGGTATCACGAGATCATGTATCGACCGCTAAATTATTTTTTTTACAAGATCACCATTCTTAATCAATGTTCATTCCATAAATAGCAGGTTTATCTAACCTGCTACGATGTCTTAAATATTTTCAAGAACAAATTCCTGATCATGCTACCATCAGTGGTGAGAGAAAGAACATGACGTTTCCAGACTGCTGTTGCACATATTACAGTCTCTCTAAAAAAATTTTGATTGTATACTTCTGAGCTCCCTAACGCTCCAGTTAGATATGAAATTATGAATAATTTTTTTTATGACTCTCATGCAATATCATCAGTATATTCATTGATCACATTCTGATATGCCTAATACTTGAGAAGAACACGAGACTCATCTTCTCACAATTGTACCGAATCTTCGATAGGAGAAAATTTTATATACAGCTTTCTAGATATGAATTCCAATTGAACAAAGTGGCATTTCTGAGCCATTCTACCTTAGCAGAAAGAAATTTCAAACAATGATGCGAAGGTGAAGGCCATCACCTTATGGTCCCGACCGACGACTGTGAACGGAGTACAAACCTTTCTAGAACTCGATTGACTGTTACCGAAGAAATTGCCGACAGTTCTCCCTAAGAATTCCTTCCATGGCTATGCAAACAGATATCCACCAGAATGTTCCATAATTCCAGGCAGGATGTTGTTAGAAGCAGTATCACACATTGATGTAGCTATGTTCATGTCTAGATGCCTGACATACCGCAGGTTTGAGATAGAACTCCGTCATGTTAGTGAGTTACTACAACCCTTAGAAATTTCTGAACATAAATGAGACGAAATCCCATGAAATTGTTATCAGCTACCACAGGCTCAGAGAAAGTATGATACTATCTAAGTTATCGTCAACCATGTAATCAGCCTGCGCATTTCTTTCATCCGAAAGGATCACGCAGTAGCAGATCTGCAGAAAATTTTAAAATTCAGCAGCAAATCGTACGAATTCAAGGCATTCCATCGACCATCATATCAGACAGAATTCATGTTCACGATCAAGTGTATGTTTACGCCCACTTTAAGTTTATGTTTATTTTCACTTTCGCATTTACGTCTCATTCGCAGTATGATGCTGTTTCAGTTCATCTTTTATGCTATCTCATAATTTAAGCTCACGTTTGTGTTCATAACATTGTTCACGTTCAAGTTCGTGTGCCATTTCACGATTCACGTTTCTCAGTTTATTACCGAATACGGTTACAGAAAACCTGAGAAATCAGACTCAAGTTTAGCACAACTATTCCATAACCAGGCAGACGTTTCACATCTCAGGCCGTATCGATTGGCATTCATTCCTCAGTCAGCATACGTTCGTAATATGTCTAGTATCACGTTCACAGTATGATTCACTTATCACATTCTAATTCCATACCAGCGCTCCTCATATAATTATGAACCACGTTCACAATTGCTCACTTAGCATGTTCACAATTGTTCACGTAGTTCGTCCCTATATATATATTCTCAGCAGCTTGCTCAGAGATATAAATGTTATCTTTTCAGGATAATTATACGTACCACTTCATGTATCCTACATGCTATAGCTTATTCACTCAGATTCAGAAAATCTATCTTAAGTATAGAACCGGAAACTATTCAGCATCATCAGGACAGGGTCATCAGGACCAAGATTTTGTTCATTATGTTTAGACCTTTGAAGGAATCGTTTCGAGCGGGAAGCCACTCGAAACGGAGGAGTCCATCCGGACCTCTCATTATTTTCTTCAATAAATTCTGTTATGTTCTTTCAGTCATGTCACGTTACATGATCATTTCAGTCATGTCAGGTTTATACCATCAGCAGCATTATGTCTTAATTAGAAGACAAATTATCCTTCAGCTTATTTGTCTTTCAGTTTACGTGTTCTTTCAGTTCTTATAACTTCATCAGCTTATTACCTTTAATTCGAGGACGAATTTCTCCTTTTAGAGGGGAAGAATTGTAAAACCCAGTATAGTGTATCCTTAATTCGGGGACGAATTATTTTTTTTTAGAGGGGAAGAATTGTAAAACCCGTATTTAAATAGTTGAAATATTAAATACGCAGTTTTAATTATATAAAACTATGCAATTATTCAGGAAAATAATTATTACGAACGTATATACGTTAAGTACACATAATTAATACGTTTCAGAAAGACTAGAGACAAATGAAAATATTTATCACGAAAGTATGTAAGCAATTTATATTATTTTTTTTAAAAAAAAGGAAAGGAAAACTATATAATATTTGAAAGGGGCCGTTTGTAAAATAAAAAAAAAAGGAATTTGGGCTTAGGCCCATTTTATACAAAAAATAAACACGGGGGTTACCCCCTTTGGTAGCATTCAGACGAAAAAAAAAGGACGAGGGTTAGGGTTTGAGTTGCCGCCACAAAAAAAAAAAAAAAAAAAGAAGAGATCAAGAACAAGGAGATCCGGATTTACTCTATTAATCATTCATCATGTATGTTCTCACCAAATCCCTGAACGTATAGGTAATTCTTCCTTTTCTTTTTGTGTTTTGATCTCGAGTTTATGTTCAACCGAGAATCAGTGGGGCTCAAATGGTTAAACATGTAAGATCCAAACAGGGGTGTCGGGCTCTTGGCGAACTTAGGCAGAACCGAGACAAATTAGTCTCGGTGTGTGTGTTTGTGGCCAGCCGTGACCCTCCAAGGGCTCGGTTGTGATTTTGTTAAACAGCCGCAGCCTAGAAAACCAGTCAGGGGTGTTTGTTGACCAGTCAGGGGTGTTTGGGATTAACTCGCAGCAAGAGGGTGTTTGGGACTGTGAAAACAGCGGGAACATTTTCATAAACAGTGGGAATAATAACAAACAGTGGGAACATTTCACTAGCAGTGGGAACGAAATGAGCAGCAGGGGGAACTGCTGTCCAAACAGTACCCATGGTAGGGTCTGAGATCTCGGACAGCACTAGGGTGTGAGATCTCGGACAAAGAGGGCAGAAAGAGGGACGTTGGTTGTTGTTTTGTTTGCCTTGCTTTGTCGTGCGACCGAGACGTTTGGAGTCTCGGTAGGCTTAAGTTGACTCGGTTTCGGGGTCATGAGAAATAATAAATACCGGATTTATTTTAATTATGATTAATCATATTTATAAATTAGTGCTAATATATAATTAGTTAAGTGGTTTTATTGTAATAATTTAATTAGTAAAGTTTAATTGATTTTCTTTAACGATCCTTTTTAACCACTTAAAATCATGTGCTTCATCACGATTTAACCTTCAAGAAAAACAAATATGAAAATATTTCTAATTGAGAACTTTCTATTATTAGCGGGTTATTAAATATAAAAATATTATACGTGTTGTAACGTAATTAATAATAGAACAGGAATACGTTAATCAGAAATATTAGGACTTTCAAATTATCAGTTATATATTAACAGTATTACAAGAATAAATAAAATTAACTAAGTACGATTGAGATAAATAAAATAAACGAATATCAGTTAACTTATTCGCGTCTTTTACTCATGTAGCTCGCGTGAAATCGGAGTAGACTTTCCGTCAGTTGATCTCGGTCGGTTACTGGATACGAGGTACGGAATTTCCGTCCTTTCAGTAAGGACTTCCTTTCTATGCATGATTAGGATTTCCCCATCTTCAGCCAAATGTTTTTCCCCAGTATATGTTTAAACTTATCAGTAATCATGTTAAGAATTAAATAAATTGCCTGAGCATTATATACAAGCATGTTTAGTTTATGTACTAGTTACGGAGGTACCGTAACCACGACATTAGAGGCACCGGTGTCGTGACTCACATGCAGGAGAGTGATATCCTGCATCGTCCTACTCAGCTCAGCTTGGCCATTTATCAGTATTATTAGTGGGGCGTATGGATGCATCCTAGGCTACAGATTACAGTTTAGCAGGTGAATGTGGTGTGTGCTCTACATCCTTCACATTGGAGCTGATCCCTCCACCCAGCACAGTTATTTAGAGGTCACCCCTCTACAGCATGACGAGGTCACCCCTCTATGTATTCATGCAGCAGTTGTTACAACACATGACCTATATAAGCTCTTGGCAATTAAAATACAGTAAATGCATGTTATACAGATTTAACAGATAACAGTTCAGTTTCATTTTTGATAAATCAGACTTTACAGATTATTTACAGATTTCCGCTGCAACCTTATTTATCAGTCTTACAGCTTCAGTATTTATCATCTACTTCATTTCAGTAATCCCTTATCATGTTTCATATCCGTTCACTGAGCGTTATGCTCAGCCGTAGTTCCTTTCATGTTCTAACGGCAGGTACACCAGGATGCTTTTAGGATTCTAAGAGCATGTGCATTTGGAGGGAAGCTATCCAGACTTCTTACTTTATGCATTTCTTACATTAGTCTGCTTATTTGGACATTGTTTAGTCCTTTCATTCAGTATTTTATTTTTCATGTTTTGGGCTTATGTTTGGATTGCCGATGTTTGATTCCGGTATTTCCTTTATGGTCAGTTAATGTTTTAGGACATTTACCTTATGCTTTGATGACACGCCATAAATACACGTAACGGTCCACTTATCCAAGTGGGGTGTTACACCAAATATTCGAGAATCAGGGTGTTCTAAGAATTGAACCCTTCAACTACTTTGAATACCTGAAGATAACATACACCCAAGTTTTCAAACACTTAAAACGCTCCTGACACCATACAAGCCATGTGTCCATGTCCAATTCATAAATGTTGTAAGAGCCAAAATCCATGCTCCTTGAGGCGGCGAAACCTCAACATTTACATAGATGGTTCCTCTTTAGTTCATGCTCCTGCTTAAGCACTTTTTCAAAGAAATTAACCATTAAGAAGTTTATAACTTCATCCTCCTTTCAGCAGGTACAAGCACATCCTTGGGATGATATGTAAAACATGTGCTTCAGTCCCCTGAATGTTCAGCTTTCCACATTGAACTCAGCTCCCAAGTTTCCTCAGGAGGGAGTTGGGTGTCCTAGCATTCAGTGACTAGAGTGGACTTTTAAACCCATCCCTTTATCAGACTTTATAACCATGTCTCTAGCCAATCCCTTCGTCAAGTGATCAGCTAAGTTTTGTTGAGACCTCACAAACTCTATTGAAATCACCCCATTCGTGATCAACTCACGAATCATGCTATGTCTAACACCTAGGTGTCTAGACTTGCCATTGTACATCTGGCTATAAGCCTTAGCCAATGTAGCTGCACTATCACAACGGATAGAAATGGGTGCCATAGGTTTGACCCACAATGGAATCTCAAGAAGCAAGTTTCTCAACCATTCAGCCTCTTTACCAGCAGCTGCTAGAGCCACAAATTCAGATTCCGTTGTTGAACCAGTAATGCAAGTTTGCTTCTTGGATGCCCAAGAAATTGCACCACCACCAAGAAGGAATACCCAGCCACTTGTGGATGAATTATCCTCAGTATTGTTGATCCAACTTGCATCAGTGTAACCTTCCAACACTGAAGGATATCCAGTATAAGACAAACAATAATCCATTGTTCCTTTCAAATACTTCAGTACCCTCTGAATTGCTTGCCAATGCTGAGTACCAGGATTACTAGTATACCTACTCAGTTTACCCACAGCAAATGCAATGTCAGGCCTAGTACTAGTCATGGCATACATCAAGCAACCAATAACCCTAGAATACTCAAGCTGGGAGACAGCCTGACCATTGTTAGGCATTAGTTTCTCACTTGTATCCATAGGTGTACTTACTGGAGTACAATCAAAGTGATTGAATTTCTTTAGCACCTTCTCAATGTAATGAGACTGAGAAATTACAATACCATCACTTTCATGTTTAATCCTTATGCCAAGGATAACATCAGCCTCCCCCATGTCTTTCATGGAGAACTTTGATGACAAAAAATCCTTTGTCTGATCAACCTTAGCTTGGTCAGTACCAAAGATTAACATGTCATCAACATATAGGCAAATGATGACTCCTTTACCAGATTCATCAAATTTGCTATATACACATTTGTCAGCTTGGTTAAGTGAATAACCATTAGACAAAACCACTTCATCAAATTTCTGGTGCCATTGCTTAGGTGTCTGCTTTAGTCCATATAAGGACTTAATCAGTTTACACACCTTACCTTCATGGCCAGGCATGATGAAGCCTTGAGGTTGGTTCATATAAACCTCCTCATCCAAGTCACCATTCAAGAATGTTGTCTTCACATCCATCTGATGAATAATCAGATTGTGAATACTTGCTAGAGCAATCAGCATTCTTATGGTACTGATACGTGCTACTAGAGCATAAGTATCAAAATAGTCTATCCCTGACTTTTGTTTAAAGCCCTGAATGACTAACCTTGCCTTGAACTTTTCAACAGTTCCATCTACCTTTATTTTCCTTTTGAAAATCCATTTGTTACCAAGTGGATGGCAACCAGGAGGTAGATCAACCAACACCCAAGTGTTGTTGCCCATGATGGAGTCCATCTCATCATTTATTGCTTCTTTCCAGAAAGCAACATCCTGGGACTTCATTGCTTCATCAAATGTTTTGGGATCATCCTCAACATTAAAGCAATAGTAGAATTGGTCAGAGACCTCATCTCTTGTACCTTCAACTAGGTATAATTGAAATTCAGGCCCAAAGTTCTTTGGAGTACTATGCCTTGTGCTTCTTCTAAGCTCAGGCTCAGGTTGCTGAACCACAACCTCATCAGTGACCCTTTCAGGTTCCACTGAAACACCAGTGTCCTCAGCTCCTATAGGAGTCCTAAGGCTTGGTCTAGGGACTGATGAGAACCTAGTCTCATCAAAGTTAGCATCCCTTGATTCAATGATTGAGTTTATTGAAACTGAATCATTAGGTTCAATAACATAGAACCTATAAGCCTTGGAATGCTTAGCATATCCAACAAAGATGCATTCAATGCCTCTTTCACCCAAGGTTTTCACCTTTGGATCAGGGAGTCTTACAACAGCCCTACAACCCCAAACTTTGAGGTAGTTCAAGTTTGGTTTCCTTTTAGTCCAGAGTTCATAAGGGGTAATCATGTTCCTTTTATTAGGAACCCTATTTAATAAATAGCAAGCTGTTAACATAGCTTCTCCCCAAAACCCTTGACTCAGTCCTGAGTAGGACAACATGGAGTTAACCATCTCTTTTAGTACTCTATTTTTCCTTTCTGATATACCATTTTGTTGTGGAGTATAGGGGGCAGTTGTTTCATGGATTATTCCAACAGACTGAAAATATTGAGTATTCATGTACTCACCTCCCCTATCAGTCCTAAATCTTTTGATTTGGACTCCTTGTTGTAATTCAACTTTAGTTTTAAATACTTTAAATTTATCTAATGCTTCATCCTTAGTATGCAACAAATAGACATAACAAAACCTTGAAGCATCATCAATAAATGTTACCAAGTATTTCTTATTCTCTAATGAGGGAGTAGCATGCAAATCACATAGGTCACTATGGATTAGCTCCAAAACTGTAGTTACACGTTTTACATCCTGAAATAGTTTCTTAGTAATTTTATTCAGCATACAAGTCTGACACTTATCAGTGTCCATGTCAAAAGCTGGAATTAACCCATCCTTAGACATATCTTGCATCCTCTTATAGTGGACATGGCCTAGTCTAGCATGCCATAGTGATGAATCATTTAGTTTAGTGGTAGTCATCAGGACAGAATCAACATTTATACTAGAATCAATATTAAGCCTGAACATTTGATTACTCAAATAGCCAAAACCAATAAACACACCATGTTTCGATAAAACAAATTTATTAGATTCAATCACTTGTTTATAACCACAATTATTCAACACACTACTAGAAACCAAGTTCTTCCTAATATTAGGAACATGCAAAACATTAAACAAAGAAACAATCTTTCCAGAACTAAATTTAAGATCTACACAACCACGTCCATGCACTAGGGCTGTTGACTCATTTCCCATGTGAAGAATAGATCCATCATTCATTGACTCATAAGTCTTGAACCAGCATCTATCTTTACACACATGTACTGTTGCTCCAGAGTCAACCCACCACGCAACATCATCATCCTGCACAAAGTAAGCTTCAGATACATATGTAACATAATAAATCTGGAGAGATTCATTAAACATATTCTGACCTTTTGTGCCTGATCCATTAGCTTGGTTGCCAATGCTAACACCTTTGCAATCCCTTTTGAAGTGTCCAGGTTTCCCACACTTCCAACAAGCCACTGATGACTTCTTGTTAGGATTAGCCTTGGTGTTATCATGATGCTTACGTTTGCCCTTGTTGTCATTGTACCTGGTGGAGTTGTTATGCTCCACCATATTGACAACAGATGAACCAGCAACATTGTTGCTCTTTGGCTTATCACTTTCATGCACCCTGAGGGATTCCTCAATGCGCAAATGACTGCCCAACTCAACAAGAGTTAACTCCTCCTTCTTATGTTTCAAGGTATGCTTGAAATCTTTCCAAGAAGGAGGTAGTTTGTCAATGACACACGAGACCTGAATGGTCTCATCCATGTTCATTTTATGTTGTGTAAATCTGCCAAGTATTCCAAGAAGTTCATTGTATTGTTCCATGACTGGTCTTGAATCAGTCATTTTGTAATTTGTGAAATCACTCACAAGGAACTTCTTACTTGATGCATCCTCAGCCATATATTTAGCTTCCAAGGAATCCCATAGTTCTTTAGCAGATTCAACATTTTGGTAAATATCAAATAAAGAATCAGACATACCATTGAGAATTATGTCGCGACACACATAATCATCATTTTCCCATTTGCTCCTTTTCCTCAGTTCCTCCAAAGTAGCATCATCACCACCATCAGGAATGGAAGTGGTCAGCACGTACACCACGTTCATGGTAGAAAGAAGAAAGTGCATCTTCTTCTGCCATCTCCTAAAATCAACCCCTTCAAACTTGTCCAGTTTGGAGAAGTTAGCCACCATATGCTTCATTGCCGCCGTCATTGATTATCACAAAATAATCTTCTTTGATTGTTGGGGTTTACTTCGTTCCAACAGGGTGAAGATAATCAATAGCCTAACTACGTACCAATGAATGGTTACCGGATATCTCTTGGAGTCGTGTAATCACTTTCCAAAGAAGATTATTCGACCTTATGCCTGGGTTAACACGAATACCTCCTTGGGATAAAACCAAGAGTTAGTTCTTGTTTTAGGCACAAATCAAGAACTCTGTGCGTGTAAGTGTTTCTTGTTTCTGTATATCTCATCATGCAAAATATGATCTCTATTTATAGTGATCCCATTCCTTAAGGAATGTAACTCCTAGTCAAAGGTATTAAGAGCATTAATCGGCCTATTAATCTCATAATTACCTTCATAAAGCATAGTGGTTACATGACCATAAACCTGGTCATTAAGTCAATATTCAACCCTCATTAACTGGTCAAAGAGGTTACAAAGACTTTGTGCATCACCAGGAGCAACGTCCTAACCAGGAGCAGCTTCCTGACCAGGAGCAACTTCCTGACCAGGAGCAGCTTCCTACTGATATCACAACCACTATATTGAGTCCAGAGAGGTAAGGGACTTAATGGGTGTACACTCCGTACCTCCAAACCCATTTACAAGTATTACCCGTTCCCACAATTGCACTAAATTTCCAACAATTTTTGGTGTTGTCGTAATTGACTGTTTAGTATGAAATTTCTCCTGCTGATTTAAGTCCTGATTAAAGTTGTAGATTCTTTGTCATAAACTAATGGTGTGATTGATTCTCTTGAATGATTGCTTAGTCGGGTTTATTAGTTACTGTTTCATAATCAATTGTCTGAGTTTTTTTAGTGATTTAGACTGCTGATTTTTAGGATCCGTTATGGTTATAATTAGGTGTAAATCGTTTTTACAATGGATTGAACTTGCTGCGATAGAGATAAATTAGAATTGTTTAATCATCTGATTATTTCAGTCTTCTGCTGAATGATTTCTTTTGCTGAATATTTCATCTGATTAATTCAGTCTGATTATTTCAGTTTTATAGCTTCATCTTTTTAAATGAATATAGTCTGCTTAGTTTTTGGATTAGTCATTTAGATTTACTTTTTTTCCTGTGTGTTAGAAGAGATAGTTTGATTTATTCTGTATGATTTGAATTGATCTACAAAGCTGATAGCTAGCTTTGGGGTGTGATTTGAGTTACTGGGTTGATTTTTATTTGCTAGATATTTGTTTGAATTAGAGTTTGCTCGTTATATATACATACCACAGCAGACCAAAAATAACTTTTGGTGTACTGTTTAGATGAATCAATCTTATTTCATCTGTCCAAAAATAATTATAGCAAAAATTGTCATTCAGGGGTCTCGAACTCAGGACCTTACCCTTAACTGTCCAACATGATAACCATCTGAGCTAAAGGTTCACTTTTGTTTAATTACGCAATAAGTAATTGTAATACTCTTGTAGCTTTGACCTGTCAGATTAGTTAACAAATGTTTATCTTACATTAGTTAAGTTTTTAGCTTTATATAATAAATCAATTTATTTACTTTTAATAAATAAACGTTTAAAAATATATAAATAAAAAAATGTTTTTATTAATTTAAAAGTTTAATTAGTTTTTAAATATTTAGATTTTTATTATTTTAGATTTAAATTAAAAATAGTTTTAAAAATAGATTTTGTTTAATAAAAAGTAAAGTAGAAATTAAATAGATTTTTAAATAGTATAAAAGTATTTTAATTAAATTAGTTTTATTTAAATAGTATTTCTAAATAGTTTAAATTTTTACGTTGTGTTAATTAATTGTTTTTAGCGTTTATAAATTCGGGGATTACGATTCATGCATTTTAGGATAAAATTAAATAGATTTAAATTTGTAGAATTTAGTTTTAGTTTAAAAACCGAAAACCAATTCGAATCAATTGTCCAAATCGATACAAAACGTCTCAAATTCATATGATCTTCGTGTACAACGAACTTGGTTCACCCACGTGTTTAATTGAATCCGTCTTTGGTAATTTTAGACTATTACTTTTTCCTAAAGGTAATTTTCTAAATTGCCTTATAACGTATCTAATTATCACTATACTATCACGATCACATCAGTGACTCATATATGAGTCATACAATTCCTGAACTATTCTTTTATCGCATTGTGAAACAGATGCTCATAATTCACCAAAACCTAGTTTATACATTCATTTTGAGTCACCCGGAGGATCGACATATTGGGAACCAAATGTTGATGAGCAGTACGTGCCTCTTAAGGTAAAGAATTTAAAATGATAGAGGAGTGTATTGACTTTTATGAAGCTTATGCTGAAAAAACGGGATTTAAATTAAAAAAATACACACAAAAAAGAAATAGAAGTGGTGTAGTGAAAAGTAAATTCATCATGTGTAACCGACATGGGAATCCAAAAGATATAAATGTCAACACATTGGTTAATAGTGGAAAACAAACTAGGCACACGAGGCACCGTATAACAAGTTGTATTGCGCAATTAAAGGTTGATTTGGATTATGTCCATAAAAAGTACGTTGTGACTAAGTTTGTTGCTAAGCACAATCATCCAATGATTCCTAAAGAATATAAGCATCTAACAAAGAAACAAAGAAAGATGAGTCAGTCGGAAAGGTTGTTTGTAGTCAAAGCTTCAACAATGAAACTTGGCGAAACAAAGGCACATACCTTGTTATCTGGCATCAAAGGCAGATCTCAGTATGTTCATGGCACTAGTGATGATTTTAAGAATCACATCAGGGATGTTAATGCAATTATAGGAAAAAGTGATGCACAAATGCTTATTAACAAGATGGACAATGAGATGAAGTGTGTTTCGAGATTTACATTTCAGTATATGATTGAAGATAGCGTACTAGTTAGGATGTTTTGGGCAGACGAAGTTGATAAACACAACTACGAGGAGTTTGGAGATATTATATCTTTTGATGCAACTTTTTGAACAAACAAGTAAGTTGTCTGTTTCACATAAATCACATGTGACTCATACATGAGTCACAGTGACTCATACATTAGTCACAGTGACTCATACATGAGTCACACTGACTCATATATGAGTCATAGTATGAAATATTATATCTTTATAATGTATCTGTTTTGCAGGTATGACATGGTTTTTGTACCATTCACTGGGATAGATAACCACAACAAGTGCGTCAACGTTGGCTCTGGATTGCTTTTAAGAGAAGATACAGAAGCTTATACATGGGTACTAACATCATTCATGAAAACTCACAAAAAACAACCAACAATGATCGTAACGGATCAAAATGGGGCAATGAAACGAGCAATTGAAGCGGTTTTGAAAGAATCTAAGCACAAATTGTGTATGTGGCATATCTTGCAAAAATTCCCAGCAAAGGTACTGATTGTTTGTTATTTATCAGATAACTCATACATGAGTTATTAATATAAATGAATCATATATGAGTCACATGACTCATATATGAGTCACATGACTCATATATGAGTCAATGTGAAAACATACAAGGAAACTGATTTCTAGATATCCTATGATTCATATGTTCTTTATTTTCAGATCTATGAAAATTTTTACAAAGAAACTGATTTTAAAGATCATTTCAACAAAGTTGTGTGGAATATGTTCATCGAGCCAAAAGAGTTTCAAAAAAGATGGTTTGAACTTATTGAACGCTTTGGATTGGAAAAACACAAGTGGATGACGAAGATGTATGACCTTCGTAAATTGTGGTTACCGGCTTATTTTATTGACGCGCCATTGTTTGGACTAACGAGAACTACTTCAAGATCTGAAAGTGAAAATGCATTCTTTAAGAGCTTCACAAATCATGGGTCAACATTAGTAAATTTCATGATGTGCTTTGAATCAGCAATCGAAAGGCAAAGACATAAGCAATAACTTTTGGACTTCAAAACATGGGACTCGGCTCCAAATCCTGAAACTAAGTTAAATATCGAAGAACATGCGCATAAAGTTTATACTAGAACAATATTTCTCTTTGTTCAAGTCGAAATAGTAGAATCAATTTGGTCATGCCAAATACAAGAATTTAAGACGGAAGAGGGTATTGAGACGGTTATGGTTCAAGACACGAGAGCAGGTGGTTATAGAACACTGTATATACAGAAGAAGGCAAAGAGATGGTTGTTCATGAAAAAGACAAAGTAATAACCTACACGGTTAGTGAAACATTTAACTGATACATGAATGACTCATGCATGAGTCAGAGTGACTCATTCACGAGTCAGAGTGACTCATGCATGAGTCAGAGTGACTCATACATGAGTCGTAGTGACTCATGTATGAGTCATAGTGACTCATACATGAGTCACATTGACTCATGCATGAGTCATAGTGACTCATACATGAGTCACAGTGACTCATGCATGAGTGATTGTGACTCAATGAGTCACTGTGACTCATGCATGAGTCAGTGTGACTCATACATGAGTCACTGTGACTCATGTATGAGTCACTGTGACTCATGCATAAGTTAGTGTGACTCATACATGATTCATGCTCACTTATTAACTTGTTTCATGTTTATGTTTAAGGTTCTCATAATCCTGGAGATGGATCTGTTGAGTGTACGTGTAGGCATTTTATGCATTATGGTTTTCTTTGTCGCCACATATTCTGTGTTTTGAAGAACCGTGATATTGAACAGATTCCGGAGAAGTACATATTAAGGCGTTGGAGAAGGGATTTGATACCGCTTTCATTAAGAAGAAACACAAACAGATACGGAGAGAAGAACGAAATAATTCAGAGACTAACAAATGAGGCTAACTTCCACGTAGACGAGTACTTGTTTTGGTTGAGTAAAGATGCAGAAAAGTTGGCGGAATATGTGCAACAACTAGATAAAATAAAGAAAGAATATCAAGTTTTATTGCCTAAGCCCCCTTCAAAGAAAACAAAGGACGTTATTGAAGATATATATGCAATTGAGGAGCCAAAGAAAAATCTTATTAAAAATCCAACTAGGGCTAGGCTAAAAGTTGGTCATAGAGGTACGCATATAAAAAGTGCAAGAGAATAAGCTATGAAGGCTAAAAAGAAACAGCCTCGTACATGTGGTTACTATAAACAGAAGACAAACGAGCATACAAAAATGACATGTCCACTAAATCCATACTATATCATAAAACTAGTGAAGATAGCTACAGCTGCTAAAAAACAAGCACATGAAATAGGAGAATCAAATACAACAACTATTTGAATATCTGTTTTTAATAATCTATTTTCCTTTTATTGAACTATTGAAGACTAGTGTAGAATATCTAATTATGTATTGAATATCATGACTCATATATGAGTACTCTTGAAACATATCTTTACTGAATACTGTGTATTGAATGCAAGTCATGTGCATGAGTCATGTGACTCATGCATGAGTCATGTGACTCATGCATGAGTCATGTGACTCATGCATGAGTCATGTGACTCGTGTATGAGTCAAATGACTCATGTATTGAATATCTATTTTTAATTTTATGTTTTTCTTTTATTGAAATTTTGAAAACCAATGTATAATATCTTGTATGTATTGAATATCATGACTCATAATATATGAATACTCTTGAAACATATCTGAATTGAATATTATGTTTTGAATGAAAGTCATGTGCATGAGTCATGTGACTCATGGATGAGTCATGTGACTCATGTATGAGTCACATGACACATGTGTTGAATATCTGATTAAATTTTCTGTTTTTCTTTTATGAGTCATGTGAAACATATCTGAATTGAATACTGTGTATTGAATATCAAGTCACATATATGACTCATGTGACTCATGCATGAGTCATGTGACTCATGTATGAGTCACATGACTCGTGTATTAGTCACATATAATTTTGTATGTGTTCGAAAACACTTACAGTTTAATGACTCATGTATCAGTCAATGTGTGACTCATACATGAGTCAGTATGAATCATGTATGAGTCATGTCAGTCAAGATGATTATTCAAGTCACATGAATCATGTATGAGTCATGTCAGTCAAGTCACAAAAATATACTACTATGAATCACACACACACTACTATGATTTAAAAACACAACTAATCAATTTAAATATACTACTTAATATCATAAAGTATTCACAAACATACTATTATCATAATTAAGTACTACTATTAGATATATAGATCAACATTTTTATCATCAGAATTACGTACTACTATTAGATATATTACAATATGTCAGTCAAGATGATTATCCCTCTTATTTCTTCTTGGCAGCTGGTTTCTTCTTACAATAAGTCAAAAAAAATTTAACCCCTTGTTTCTCGGTTACTGTTGCATTAGCTTTTGCCTTCTCGGTTACTGCTTGACCGACTGTTGGCTTCTCGGCTGCAGGCTTCTCGGCTAGTGCTGCATCAACTGCTGCCTTCTCCGTTACTGCTTCACTGGTTGCTGCTTGCTTAGCTGATGGCTTCTCGGCTGCAGGTTTCTCGAGTGGTGCTGCATCAACTGCTGCATTCTCTGTTACTGCTTCACCGACTACTGCTTGCTCAACTACAGGTTTCTCGGCTGCTGCATTCTTTTCCTCTCGTTTATTTATAGGAGGATCATGCACATTCCTGTTCTTGATGGCATTCAAAATAATCGAGATCCTTGATTTCTAATCATGTGTCATCTCAAATGTGTAAGCCAAATCAAACATATTTTGCCTTTCAGCATTGAGCTCGTGCAACAAATTTTTTGTTGCAAACCTGTACCTCAAGCGTAACAACTGAGCTTCATGTACCTTTGACTCTTCTAACAACCCAACATCCCACTTTTCAGGAGCCACACCTTCATAAGACTCCAAATGTACCATCGCAAAGACACCACAATCAACATGGTTATCCCTAGTAATCCATTTCAAATGTGGATTGCGTCATCTAAGCTTAGAAACAATACTGTGTTTTGGATGATTAACATCTTTGAGATATTTGGCGAATAATTTTTTCTACAAAATAAACAATTTAGGTAGAAACTTGTTATTTTCAATGCATGAGCCACACTGACTCATGAATGAGTCAGTGTGACTCATGCATGAGTTAAGGTGAAAACAAATAAAATAGTAATGACAATAATCAAGTATAGAACTTACCAAAGGATCACAGACTCGTTTGTGCTTAGGTGCATTAGGATTTGCAACATGAATGTTATCAAGTATAATCATTGATGAAGGTTTGTTGAGGCAGAAAACAACAACAAAGAAATGATTTAAAGCCCAAACCAGAAAGAAAACCTATTTTAACCAAACAAAAAAAAGGATTATACGTAAAGTCAAAATGATGAAAACTTGATGCTTATATTTGTAAAAGAATAAATTACCAATTTAGTATCGGAAAAAGAAAGTGAAGCAGCATCACTTTTAAAATACGCAGAAATTACATTTGATATTGTTCACCATCAGACTTTGTTTTGTCTATCATTACTTGTACCTGCGTTTAACAAAAATACAGTATTTGCAAACAATGATAATAATTATTGAAAATCTAAAAGATATATATCATGTGAAACTTACAATACATCCAGTTGCCATAAAAACTCTTCTTGGTTCTGGATTCTCTTTTTGTGACTCCTCAAGATTTAAAATGGTAACCAAACAATCAACGACACTTGCATCTAACCACAACCCTGGTGCCAATGTTTCCAAATTTACTCGAACAACTGTTAATTCATAACCATATACAGGGTCCGCTCGGAAAATGGTTTCACTACACGTTAAAAAAAGGAATACAACCAGAGTTCTAAAAACATGCAAACTCAACCAAATAAAAACATGAAGTTTAGATAAAAAAAGAAAAAAATATATATATTTACTATTTTTCTCCTTCCATCGCAAATAAAGAATTATCTAACACAAACTCAACCCTTTGAAGCTTACTAGTATCACAACTCTGATGCATAAAAAGAGAAGGCAAGAATGGACATCGTTTAGCAAGCTGTTTCCATGGAGAGGAATGGGTAGCCACCTTTTGAGGAGTGCCAGGACGCACAACATCGTCATTAACTGCAGGCACAACATCAACCGGAGGCACGTCATCTTCATTAACTGGCTCACGATTCTGAGGCCCAAAAATACAAATCCTCCTGAATATCACAAAAACTTTAATATTGACTCACATACTGTTAGTGACTCATGTATGAGTCATGTGACTCATGTATGAGTCACAGAGACTCATGTTTGAGTCACATGACACATACATGAGTCAAACAACTCATGGAATCATGTATGAGTCATGTGACATGAGTCACAATGACTCATAACAGTGACTCACGTATGGGTCACAGTGACTCATGCATGAGTCATGTGATGAGAAGCTAACTTATTAAAAATTTAAAAACTAATAAGGGGTTAACAAAGTATATTAAGATACATTTCAACAATAAGATCCATCACCTCTGCATACCAAACAATGTTCTCATCAATCCACGTATCATCAAGTATATGAGACACATCTTCGTTACCAACATCTTCGTTAACAGCAGGATTGACATTCTATTTAACGGCCCCAATATCTATCAAAATAGAATGGCCGAAAACTCCTTTATATCTATCAAACAACACTAGAACATATTCGTCATTGGGAAACTGTGTGTTGGCATTCTTCAACATTGTTTCAAGTTCAATTTTTTCTCTAGATACGAGAGAAATATTTTTTTCAACATCCTTCAACATGTTCTGTATATAAAATGAAAACTCATGGACTCATGTATGAGTCACATGACTCATGTATGAGTCACATGACTCATGTATGAGTCACATAACTCATGTATGAGTCATATAACATGAGTCACAATGACTCATAACAGTGACTCATATATGAGTCACGTGACTTATATATGAGTCACGTGACTCATATATGAGTCATTATAAAAACATATGATTATAATACAAACATAAAATATAAGCTATAACGAACCATTCTTTCACTAGGAACAACACTATCAGGCTCTGGAGGAACAACACTATCAGGCTTTGAAGTCCCAACACTAGCATGCTTTGGAGCAACACTTAGCTTTAGACCAACACTAACAGGCTTTGGAATAAAACCCTCACTTTGTTTTAATTCGGACGCAATCCACTCTCCATGCAATTCTAATTTTCCCATGACATCATCCTTCAATTCAACGGTTTGGCGGCTAGTCATAAGTCTTGAATTCCAATTTGTAGCAGTTGGCCTCAAGCGAATAACAGGAACCCGCTCACACTTTGTAGCATCTAAATACATAATCTGTAAACAAAAACCAATGTTTGTTATTTGAATCATAAATCTCATGTTTTTAACAGTGACTCATGTATGAGTCACAATGACTCATACATGAGTCACAATGACTCATACATGAGTCACATTGACTCATACATGAGTCACTCTGAAAAACATACATGTCTCTCATTTAAAAAACATATACTTATAATTAAAACATAAATAATTAAGACATAAAACATAAAAAATAGTTTAAAGCACTTACAATTAAAAAACACAATGGGCCGTTGTAATAGCCAGTCAAAGTCCTCGGTAATGCACTGGTTTCGAGACACATGTGAATGTACCCACACCAGTCAATGTTCTTAATGTCTGTATCTTCACGAATTCGACGAACATCAATCAAACTTGGGTAACCGTTCATTGTTGCACCTTTGCCAAAGACCAACACAAAAAGGTCAAGAAAGTCGACTTTAAACATAAAGTTAATTTTATCCGCTTAATCACCTTCAACGCGATATCAGCTGGACCGACTTTTCTCAACTTCTTTAAGGGCTCAAACTGTCTAATCCATGTCTTAACAAACTCATCATCTATCTGTCTCTCGGGTAAATCAAAAATGCTAGTACCACCAATAAGAACTCCTAGAATATCATGTACCTTCTAAGGTGTCACATGAATACTACCATGTGTAAGTTCCAGATTGTAGGTGCCTGGCTTAAAGTTTTGAACCACAAACCTAGCCAAACGATTGGGTAAATTATATATCTAGCGCAAAAACAATGAATCAAGACCAATCTCGTTCATGAACTCTTCTAAACCAACATATGCATCACGGTCACAATCAAAAAAGGAAGAACGTGTCGTCCTACAATATAGAGGCTTAAGCGTACCATCATCCTCCTCCCCTCCTCCTCCTCCTCCTCCTCCTTAATCTTCTTTAAAGGATTTTCATCATCCTCCTTTGTTTTAACCGCCTTACGGTTCTTAGAAGGTTCAGCATCCTTTTTTACGTCCTTTTTAACATCTTGTTTATTAGGAGGCTTGGACTCCTTTTTAACCTCATGTTTTTTAGGAGGTCTTATCGTCTTGCCAACCCTTTTATGAATAACAATCTCCTCCTCACTTATCTCCTCTTCCTCTGACACCTTCTCACTCTAGTCTCATCATTACCCCCACTCCCACTCTCATCGTCATCCCCATTGCCACTACCCCTATCCTCACCCCCACTGTCATCCTCACCCCACCCCTACTCCCACTATCATCAACACCCCCACTCCCACTCTCATCATCACTCCCATTGCCACTAACCCTATCCTCACCTCTACTGCCACTACCCCTATCCTCACCCCCACCCCCATTCC
This sequence comes from Glebionis coronaria, assembly GCA_025667525.1. Taxonomy (NCBI): domain Eukaryota; kingdom Viridiplantae; phylum Streptophyta; class Magnoliopsida; order Asterales; family Asteraceae; genus Glebionis; species Glebionis coronaria. The sequence continues at coordinate 31,102,671 of CM046881.1, forward strand.
CACTCTTATCGTCACCCCCACCCCCACTCCTACTTTCATCGTCACCCCCACTACCACTCGCATCGTCACCCACTGCCCTATCCTCACCATCATTGGCCTTATCTTCACAAATAGTATCTTAAGATCCATCAAAACCTGCACAACATCCACATCCAATTTTCTTAGCACAACTTCCATATTAGACACTTTCCCCAGCACAACTTCCACATCAGACACTTTTCACGGTACAACATCCACATCAGACACTTTTAAACGCTTATTTGAAGGACGCTGAGTAGGTTTTGGAGAAACAGGGTTAGTTGTAGGAGTAAAATTTACGTTTAGCAAACTCGAATTTAGAAAGTTGTTTAGCAAACTCGAGTTTAGGAAGTTGATTAGCAAACTCGAATTTAGGATGTCGATTAGGTATTGGACTTTTAGGTTGAGGATTAGGTTTTGGAGGTAAATTAGGTATTGGAATTCTAACTTGAGGATTAGGTTTTGTAGGTGAACAAAGTTTGGTTTTATCCCTTTTTGATTGTTCTACAACAAAAAAATATGAATAAAAATCAGTAAACAACTAAATGTTACACGGTTATACATAGTGACTAATGTATGAGTCACTGTGACTCATATGAGTCAATGAGACACTAGGCTTAACATTTGGTCAATGACTCAAACATTAACTCATGTATGAGTCACTTAGACTCATATATGAGTCAGTGCATATATGAGTCATGTCACTCTTACTCATACATGAGTCACTCTGAACAATCATAAGATTAACATTAGGTAAATGACTCATGTATGAGACACTAGGCTTAATATTAGGCCAATGACTCAAACATTGACTCATGTATAAGTCACTGAGACTCATATATGAGTCACTGTCACTCATACATGAGTCACTCTGAAGAATCATAAGCTTAACATTAGGTAAATAACTCATGTATGAGACACTAGGCTAAACATTAGGTCAATGACTCATGTTTGTCATAGTGACTCATACATGAGTCAGAGTGACTCATGTATGAGTCACTGTGACTCATACATGAGTCACTCTGACAATCATCAGTTTTATAAAACGCTACATACAAAATTAACTGCTACTTTTAAGATAATCCATATTTTACCACATAAACCTCAAAACAGCTTCTCATGAACAATCCGCAACTAACAGCATATAAACCATATTTTACTATCCTCAAAAGAGCTTCTCATGAACAATCAAAAACTTGATTTCTATCATAAACCGTAAATTACCGTTACTATCCACATATAACCGTATTTTATAAAGCCACTAATAACCAACAAAACTCATATATGAGTCACTAACAATGATTAATACTAATAACCGTAACTAACAGCAACAACTCCTCACGGATATCCATCGTACACGATAAGCAACAAAAACTCATTTAGGACTCACTAATAATAAGCAACAACTAATTAATAAACAATAACTCAATTAGGAGTCACTAATAAGCAACAAAAACTCATCTATGAGTTACTAATAAGCAAATAACTATAATTAAGCAAATAAACATAAAACAGAAACTCAAATAAGCATAATAATCAACGAGAAATTAAAATAAGCAAAATAATCAAAAAAAATAATGTTAGGGTTTACTAATCAAGCGCACTCGCGGCAGCAAGTTCCAATTCCTCACGGATTTCCGTCGTACACGATAATCTAGGGGTTTTGATCGAAGTTTCCATGGCACGATGATCTAGCGGTTTTGATCGAAGGTTTTTGGCGGTTATAGTGATCGGAATGAATGGTGGATACGACCTCGAAATCTTCAACGATTAAATGACCGGAATCAATGGCGGTGTGTGTGTCCATTAGGCGGTGTGTGTCTGTGTGGTAGTTGAGAACGGTGTGTGTGTAAAAATAGAAAAAATAAACGGATTGGGGAAATAAAAGGGGGAAGTTTGTTAAAAAAAAAATTAATCTTAGCCTTTGATGTAAATGGATTGGATGCTGGGGATTAATGTATCAAGACTTTACAAAAAAATGGACTTTATCAAACTTTTGGCGTGACTTAACAGTTGTAATATATGATTATCAGTTTTATATTTATATTTGTATGGTACCCGCGCAATGCAGCAACGGGTACCCGATAATTATATTTTGGTAATCAAATTAATATTAAAGTTTAAAAAGTTTAAATTAAAATAAATAAAATCACTAAAACAAAAGAATCAATTTTTTTTAAATATATCAAAATGAATATTGTAATTATATTGAAACGTAAAGCTGTTTTTCGGAAATTTTGTATTTGATCCTCTCAAAAAATATTGATCGGCCCTCACAAATGTAATTATGTAATACTAGTTTGGAGTTTCATTAGTTTCGTCCATTGTTTTAGACTGTCAACCCTCCCATTAAAATTGATCAAGTTTCGTCCATGTGTGTACCGTTGTTGAGGAGCCGTTAACTCCACTAGATTTAAACAAACTTGAGGCCACTAACTTTCACAAAGATCAAAACTCAGAGAAACTGACGGAAATTCAAAATCGCATCACTCCTCACATGAACTATGTCTCACCAACTCTATATTTAGATCAAGGATCGAATCAAGACTATAATTTGTTTGATAGTTTAACTTTTATATTTCACGATTATTTGTAATTACGTTTTGATCCTTCAACTATATAGTATCTTATATATAAAAGTTGATTAAATATGGGCCCAAAAACCATTATATATATAAAGCCAGCACATTCCTCGCGATGCTCGGAACGATGACGTAAGGTACCGAGAGTAATCTTCTCACCGGAAACACTATCAGGTAATTAATAATTTCAAATCTAGTTTTTATAATTTCATCATTTTGCTTTAATTCAATATGTAGTATTTTGTTTAATGATTTATATATTTGTTTGATGATTAAAATTTGTATCATGCTATTACTTTGTTGATAACAGTGACTCTCATTACGCAGGAGTGAACTAGGGTGGGTCGTGGGTTACCCATGATTTTTTTTTTTGGCGTAGTGTTAACTTTTGTAAAAACCCTAGTTTTTCGTACATGCACCCGATCTTTGTGATCCTGTTTAGGTTTCCTCAAATGCCCCTGGTAACTCTATGTCGTGCTTATACATTACTCATTCGATAAGGTTTATATTTTCATTGTTTAGCGTATTGTAGATTGATCACACAAGTAAGTTGAGGCATAAATATTTCTACCACAAAAGAAGAGCAAAATAACCATATATTGATCACAGACATGTGAAATATGAGTCATTGAACCATATAAACATGTAAATAATATTATAATAGTATTCCTACTAACTTCATTAGGTCTATCATTGATTTGTCTCAAGTCGAATAACACTTTTAAGAGCACAGGGTACGGTGGTATGATGTTATAGCCAAAAGTGGAGCCATAGCCAAAAAGTGATGCAACGTATGCTATGTCATCAGACTGATATTGCACCACATTTTGTGGAGTTCCAGTGAGCCGTGACAAAAGTGGTGCCATTGGACTAAAAAGGTGGGATAATGGGTCCACATATATACCCCACTTTACTAATAAAATAAAATAAAAAAATTTGAAAATGCGAGAACTTTTGGGCTGGGGAATACGGCGCCACAAAACTTTGGTACTAGACTGTCGTGTGGTACGCCAAACATTTTCTTGGCTGGTAGGGTATGGTGCCACCATACCCTCGGCTCTAAATGATTCTTTTGTATTTGAAAGATGAAATATACTTGAAAAGCATCTCCAGATTTTGAAGATTCTATACACAAGTTAAATTTCATCGTGCACTTTGTTTAAGAAATGGTAGACTTTGCTAATTGCGTGATATCATGATGACAAAATTTAGGATTACGGATCGTAAGATTATGACTTTGTTATAGGAGGTTGTTTAGAGTGCATGTATCTGTGAACTGAAGGGATTAAATTGAGTATTATTTAACATTGTGATATTCCAATGCTAATAATTTAGGGAGTAAATTGTCGTTACATAATGTTTGGGGATTATAATTGCGTTGAATATTGACTTGAGGTCTTGGTTGTAACCAGGTCAAATAAGGGGGTTAAGGTAAACTTGTACAATTATAAGTGTTATATGTGGGCTTTAACATGCTAAAAGCTAATACATAAGTTTAGAGAGGGGAGGGATAGGGTTTGCAAGAGAGTTAAGAATGACATTTCCGAACACGGCGGCCGCAATGAGCAACTCAGGGTAAAGATCCCATTTTGTTCGTTTAATTTGCATTATTCATTTAGATCTACTTCTCTAATGTGTTATTGATTTGTTTCTCATTCGATAAGTTCTTTGATTTTGTTAATAACTGTATATATAATTTGATTTGATTTCCACTCATAACTCCGTGATTTATTGAAAAGGTAGGACTATGAAATCTAAGAAAAAAATCTATCGTGTGAATTATGTGGCTAAAGAGTTTTGTTTCTTATAGGATTTATCAACGTCACGTAAGTAATGGGGATTCCATAGTAATGTCTCTTGTAGTTTTGAGGTTTTAGTTATGATTATTTGACCTAAGAAATGATGTATTTTAGGCTGTGATGGTTAGTCTAGTCCCTAACATCGCATCACACATTGTTTAGTACACAGATACACGGACAATTTTTGCAGGCTAAGATATGCAACTGTATGGGTTTTGGTGTAGGAGTTTCCCCTTATGATTATTTGGGTAATTGGTATATAAATAGCTTATTGTTGCGGTATTGTTTATTTTGATTGTTATGGTGATACCAGGAACCCTGCAGAGTCGACACTTCCTGTTGTTCAGGTGTCTGCAAAACAACAAAGAGGTGGTGTGCAAAGCCTTGAGGTTTATTGCAAACCAATCGAATACTACAACTTATTACATGAACGTGCTCTAGAAAAGGTAAATTACTTGTTATGCTTTGCTTTTCAGATCTCTATCACATGATTTTTGCATAGGGAATTATTGATCTATCTACATTGTGTAATAACTTGATACTAGTTGGTACTCAATTTTATGTTTTTTTATCTTTGTATTTGATGTCTCTATGCTTTGTTCCTGACTAATGGTATGAGTTTCGTGCAGCCATTATATCTGCAAAGATGTTTGCGCTACAAAGTACAAGAGAAGCACAAGAGAAGGTAACTGGCACCAAATGGCTTCACTGCATTTTAAATCGTATAAAGTGATTATTATACGTTATATTTATTTACTTCTTTTTGGGTAGTAGCATAAAAATCGGTAACTGATTTTGTTAATGTGAAGCATTTCTTTCCTTTGGGCGAAGTTATAGACTGGTCTCTGTTGATTCTGCTAGTCGCTCATTAAGTTTACCTTTTTCTATTGTTATCGACTTTCATGCATATATACAGTATATTTTTGTTGTTGTAGTCCGTTTACACCATTTTATTTCTGTTCTTTTCTGTGGATGGTGCTTCTTGTCCATATCATCACCATTTGACTTGCTTTTGTTGTCAGGCAAAGATCCGGAAATGTAACTTTCAATTTCAAATGCTACAACGGCGTGTGTCAGGCGAGTGAAGGTAAGTCATGTTTCTTGACCAAAGTTTTGTGAAGTCCCCAAACCAAGTGGTTGCTTTTTGTAGTTTACTAGGCGCTTCCTATTTTTTTAGCATTTTTTGCTGCGTGGATTTACTTTTAAATTTTAGCTTTTCTGTAAATAAACCTCACAGTTCTCTGATTGGTTTGTTCTTCCTGAAATTTGAATTGTATTTCTGCTTTTGCAGTTATGAAAGATTATTCTTGTGCAATTTGCTTGATTAAATGTGCAAGTTTTAAGGTAAATACAGCTCTGTTCAGACTTCGTTGTATACTAGTATCATTATTTTGAAATGCTTATTACTTTTACTAGTATGGTATCCTCATGATATGGTTTACCTTTGTGTCTTTCAGGGCCTGAAATGTCACCTGAGAGCGTGCCATGATCTGTTTCACTATGAGTTCCAGGTTGGTTACTTTCATGAATCAAGAGTTTTCGTCAATTCTTGTTTCTTCAAGAATATCTAAGTTACTTACTTTTTAGAATATACTGTATAATACTGTGTAGCTTGACGAAGATCATCAAGTTGTGAATGTTTCTTTTAAGACCGATGAATTTGTTCCATTAACTTTTGAGGTTGGTATACGGTTTACACACCTCTAAACTTTAGCCTTATACATGTTTTTATTTTTTTACATTACATTTTTGTTATATAACACTTTTTTGTAATACATGCTCGTCAGAGTTTCGGCCATCTGTCCATTGAAGAGAAGACTTTTTCCTATTGGTAAGTTGTTTCTTTAGTTTTGTTAATCTCTAATACAAGTGAATGCTAACATCAAATCGATATAATTCATTTATAACCGCAGCAAGCCCGTAAGAAGCAGAAGATCAGCAAGTCAACTTACGGTGGCTTCAGATATGCCTGCAACCCTCGGTAGTGATCCAAGAGGCAAGATATTGATACAACCAAATCCGTTTCTCCGTGAGACTACTGTTATATGCCATTTTCTTCTGACAACGTGAAGATTGATTTTATATTTATATTTGATCTCAGGTACTAATGCACCAGGCAACAAATTAGCTCCCAAAAGCAACCTTGCACCATGCAAAATACTATTAGTTGAACCACCCCACCCTACAAAGTATGTACTTTGTTGTTTATGCTCTTTGATCACCAATTACGCACACATACCTAATAATCATTCTCTACATGTCTTTTACAGCCGAACACTGTTGCAAAAGCGACAGTTTTATCACTCACGTGGATGTCAGGTTATTATTTTCTCCTTTAAGTTCGCTGCTTCTGTTTCAGTTTAGTTTAAAATTCAACATCCAGTATCTGAACCATTTTAAATCTATTTACTTTTTTAGCGAATGACATTGGAGGAAGTATTAGCAAAAGAGGACAGTGATGATGAAGCAGATGATGATGTCGCTGATCTTGAAGAAAGACGAGTATGTTCTGTTTTGCTCTCATCTTAATTCCTGACAACCAGTAACAATATTTTTTTGTAATACAAATTTCAGAGGCTTGATGATCTTGTGGATCTCACTGAAGATCAGAAATATTTTATGTATCTATGGAACTTGTTTGTAAGGAAGCAGCGGTACTTCAAACCTACTTTTGTGTTTGTCCCTCCCTTTGTTATATATACACATATATGCTGTAGCTATTGCCATACATAGTTATAGACTATATATGATGTTTGTGTACTATATTCAGTTTCAAACTAGTTTGTTTATAATGGTGTCAGGGTGGTGGCGGATGCGCATATTCCTTGGGCATGCGAGGCATTTGTAACAAAGCATGGAAAAGACTTTATTCGAACTCCAAAATTAACATGGTACCCTATCCCTTTCTTGAATTTTAGTAAAAATGCATTTTTAAATCAAAATTTTGACTTGATCTTTGTGTGTTAGGTTGTGTATAGGTTCATTCTACTTTGCATTCTAACAGTCGAACCCTTTTTAATTCACAGTTATTGGAGATTATTCATGTGTATGCTATGGAAACTAGGTCTCATTGATGCGAAGAAGTTCACCGACTGTAACCAGATATTAGAGAATATAAGAAAAAGTGGTTAGCAGAAGTAGACAGTATAGATGAAGCTAATGGTGTGGATGAGCACCTTCTTTCTTTTAAAAATCTAGACCATGGTATGTTGTTGGATTGAGTTTCTCTTTCATGAATTTTCGAAGTCTTGGAATGGTGGTATATTACACACTTGCGGTTCATGGATCCCAAATTAAAAAAGTATCTATTTGATTTAGGGGTGTTTGGTTTTAGTTATATAACGTAAGTCTATTTCGACTTATATAAATAAGCCTCAATTTTGTGGTTATTTGAAGATTTATAGGCTTATATAAGTTTATTATATCATGATAAATATTTATATCAGCCTCAATCTCAAAATAAGCCACAAAATTAGGTTTATATATATAAGCAGAAAATAAGTCATATTTCGGTTTATATTTCATAAACCCAAAATTTTTAAGCTTATCTAGTATTTTCTATTTACCAATGACTTTCCATGTTTATGAAATTTAGAAACAAGTTATACATTTGTTGGTAATTTATCAACGACTTAAAAAATGTGATTGATATTTTAATTTACCAACAAGCCTTTTTCTTACAACCTTAGTTGGTTAGTAAAGTGTTGGTAACATCGTTTATCAACCAAATTTAGGTGTTTATCAACTAATTTAAGCCGTTGATAGTGGCATGATTTCTAGTAGGATACGAAGAAGTTTAATTGGGGTTGAACTTGTCCTTTAGCATAAGTTGGCACTTAAGTGCTGTTCAAATCAAGTTAGAGCAAATCAAGGGCACTCAATTGGCCCAAGAGTTTGATGTCATAACTCATTGAATTTTTAATCAAATGTCTACAGAAAAATCATGTTCACATTTAAATTTGCACTGCATAAACAAAATGTTCACATTTCATATATTTTTTCCTACATTGAAATATATGCTACACACTTGCACTACATAAGAAAATGGTTCATCACTTTGAGAAGGTGAAGGTGTTGATGTAATCCACTAAGAACAACTCATAATATCTATTGTTTTCGCGCTGATAACAATCAGTTTGACAAAAGTACAACCTCAATAACAAAAGTTCTGATTACATATTTTTCTAACTCCCTTATAAAACAAATTGCCCATTCTCTCCTATTAAATGCAAAAAATTAAAAGGTACTACTACATAGAGTTAGGATCAAATGAGAAGAAACCTTAAAATAAGAAGGATAAGAAGAAATTATAACCAAATATTCGAGATACATCCTCTTAAATTAGATGCATCTTTATAATCTTAGATGCATTATAATACATTATAACGTGTTGTATAGCTTTTAATTAGATGCATATACGTATATTAGATGCATTTTATTATTTATCTATATTTTTGTTCTTCTGCACGTGCCAAAATCATGAAAATCAATTTGCACCATCTACACATCAAATTAACTTCCGAAACTCAATATGGTGCATCTACATGAATATAAATGCATCTAATACAAGTCGTTGCATCTCAAATATGTGGTTTTAGTTTCTTCTCACCACTTCTTATTTTAAGTTTCTTCTCACTGGATCCTTACTCGAGAGAGAGTAAGGATCAAATAAGAAGATTAAGTAAAATGAGAATAATGAGAAGAAACCACATCCACACATTTCAGATGCACCTACAAAGTCAGATGCATCTCCTCTTAAAATTCTTCTTCCTTTATGAAATTTGTGGTCAGGATTTCTTATTTTCTCATTTTAATTTTTCTTCTTATTTGATCCCTATATATATATATATATATATATATATATATATATATATATATATAGTGTTAGGATCTAATAAGAAGATTAACAAAAATGAGAAGGATGAGAAGAAACCACAACCACTCATTTCAGATGCACCTACAAAATCTCCTGCATCTCCCCTTAAAATTCTCACTCTTATTTAAAATGTGTGGTCCAGAGTTCTTCTTATTCTTCTTATTTTTATTTCTCTTCTTACTGGATCGCTACTCTATATATATATATATATATATATATATATATATATATATATATATATATATATATATATATATATATATATATATAGTAGCGTTATTGTGATGACCACTCTTAAAATAAGAACAATAAGAACCGATGTGAACCGTTAGATTATCAAACATAATTTTACTTGATCAAAATCATGTGAATGGCACTTTTGTAATTATTTTAAAATAGATGGCAAGACTTAAAAACATCAATTTGCAAGATGCAAATCAAACATACGTGCTATTATTAAAATTTTCAAACGTACGTGCTATTATTAAAATTTTCTCTTTGCATTTAAAGCCCATTTTTTATAATATTAATACGTGCTATTACCTTAACGAATTTTATTCCCTTTTTATATGCTTGTTGCTTTGAACGTAATGTCACTTGTTCAAAAAAAAACGTAATGTCACTTTCATTTATATATACAGTGACACACACACTATGTTTTAGTAAATTAACATAGTGACAAAAAAAGTTGTTTTTAGACATGTATACCGCCAAACGTGATTTGATTAAACTTACATAATGACACGTTAGATAAGTTTTATTGATACATATCTAACATACGAAATTCGTGACACTAAATATTATGTGTCACTATAAATATTATGTGTCACTATAAAATTTTGTATATTTTTAATGACACATAACACTTAATACATTAGTTTTTTAATACATATTTAGTGACACACGAAACCTTTTGATACATTTATAGACACATGTAAATTTTGTGATACATTTTTCATGAAATACCAAGTCTTTTGACACATTTAGTTTCATACTACATTTTTAGTTACACTTATTTTTTTAGATAAGTTTATAGTGACACGTTAATATCTTAACACATTTTTATCGAAACTTAGTTTATGAATATTTAAAAGTTAATTGAAACTTTTTGTGTAAACTTTTTTATACATAATTTATTACATCATAATAATTTATATTATAAACATATTTTTATTGAAAATTTAGTAATATAGTCGACACATAACAAATGATAACGACATTATAAAAAATAGCTTTATATTTCGACGAGCGTGCCATAAGACAAATTTGACGTAAGTTTATCAACATTGAAAGAGTTTAATAGTTTTCATACCAGAATTTCAAAAGAGTATTAATTAGAAAAATTAGGCAAAGTAAAACTTAATATGAGACGTCTTAAATGAGCATTTAAATGTAAAAAACAAATTTCCTGAATCACCCTTTTACTAATTTAATAATTAAAAAAGTAATAAGTTCACATGGTACAAGTGTAAATTTTCTATTGGTTCTTATTGTTTCTATTTTAAAGTTAGTCACCACATGACGTAAATATATATATATATATATATATATATATATCTTTACATTATATATAAGAGGAGGGATATGCCACATAAGCACCTCATTAATCCACGTCAGCATTATTGTTAACCAGATTTGTTTAAATTCGGAATTTTGCAAAAAATTCGTGATTTATTAGAATCGAACCCTCGTCTTGAGGAGTAAGGCAAAGAGTGACAACCACTGAACCAGAACAATAGTTGTGATATCTGACACACAATAAAATTGATAAATGCAGAAAACCTACTAATTTTGATTGTTTTAATCCACACGGTTCGCGATATACCCCTTATCTAAAAATATAATGATCATCCCACATAACAGAAAAACTTTTTCCCTCATGCCGGTAATTGGCTTGGAGGATTCACTCGAAAAGACGACAGATGGATTCCCTGAAAGGTATGATTCAATTAAGCTTTTTGAAAACATTACAAGCTCACTTCATCAGCTGGTGTGCATAACGTTGACTTATACATATAAAAGGCATTCAGGTTGGTAGCCATACCTATTTACTTATGAATGGATCGATGAAGGTATGTTGAACATACATCATTTTCATAGTATTTATGTGATAAAAAATTGTATGCTCTTGCCTAATGATTAATAGTGTTCACGAAGTTTTTTTTAGGAGTATGGATCAGAAGGTACTGATCGGACAAGGGTGGAGTTTGAAAAGGTATTATCACTATGCATTGCTACTTTAAATTTGTACTTATTTTCAGTTACAAAGTTAATTTTTTGCAGAAAATTTATCTTCTGACCAATTGCGTATGATGATGCTGGCTACTAAACCGAGGTATGGTTGATAGTCAATACGATCTGTTCATATACCAAAGCATCATCTTATAGATGATTGAGCGGTGATGTTTGTTATATTGAATGCAGATTCGAGGTTTCAGGGATTTCTTGGCTAATAACCAAAATAAAGACACTATGAAATTGGACATGAGTCGTACGAGTTATTGCACCTATAGAGTGGTTGAAGGTATTCATGATCGTGAATCCAACGTGAAAATTTTTGGACGAAATTGTAAGGTTTTATTAGATCCTGCTGCTTTATGACTATTCTTTTTGTTATTAACGTTTTAGTTGGATGGCGAACTGTTTTGTGTACAACCAAAAAAATCTCGGATGCAAGCAACAACAACTGCAGCATAAAATGCTCGAAGGCAACCTGAAGCTGAATCGAAATTAAATGTAAAATGAAAGGATCTCGAGTGGGAAGTACCACGTCAGACATTATTGGAGGTATCAAATGCTTTGTTTGTCATGATATTAGAAACAAATAGTTTGGGGTAACGTAGCGTTGTATGTTGTTTTCCTGATACATTTTCAACTAAGTTACGCCATCCTTTCTGTTGTATACGTCAAGTGTACTTGGAACTTTTCAGAAACGTTCTGTCCAAATACGCCCCTTCTGTTTAAGATACAATGTGTTGTGCTCAATCGTATGATAAAGTGTTATTTTTCATTACATGCACTGATATGAAAATGGCCGTGTCATCAAGTTTTAGTATTACTAAACAAGTAAACATACACCTCCAGCAACTTTCGATGTGCCTCCTCTTTTAATTTAATTAATATTTGTAAACTACCATTCGGCACCATAGTCCCTTAGTGAATTACTTTGATGTATTTATTGGCTTTTTATATTGTGTTTTTGTTGTGTTTCGTATGGTCAGACGAGTGCTTAAACAGTTATGTTCCCGAAAGGAAATAACGTGGATTATTTGTGAAGGGATCCTGATGTTGCGGATTCCACTGCGTTTCTGTTTCAATATGTATTAAATTCTACTGGATATACCACCCTATTTGACCCAAATCCTAATTGCAAGATTGTTAAATATCTACTATTAGTTTTATAGTTAAGGAAGTGGAAGTGATAACTTTCAACCAATACGTGTCTTTACAAAGTAATTACATAATGTAATATGACAAATTAAATTGTGTTTGTTTTGTCATAGGCTTTACAAATATATTTTTTAATGTCGAGGATCTAAATGGGATTGAATTTAAAAGCCACCTTGCTAGAGTCCCTGATTACGTGTTGATGACATGAATATGCAAAGTTTTGGCAGCCAATTATGGGACTGTGTAACTCCAGCAATGTTGGCAAGTGAAATGGTTGAAGAATATGGAGATTCACTAAAAAGAGCCCACTTTTTATTTAAAGAATCACAGGTTTGCCTTTTATGACCAGGTTTGAAAAATTATGGCCCATACACTTCTTAAGAGAGTGTGCAGGCAAAGCGAACCCCTGACCCAAAGCCCATTTAGATAACAAAAAACACGAACTATGCAACAATTAAAGATGATCGGTCTGCTGGTACATTGCATTCCATTGATAGTGGTCATAGTGTATATATATTCTGTAACAAGTTTGTTCCTGAAACTTCTGATGAGTTGGTTGTAACTGGAGCTGCTAATGCTCTGGTAACGCTTTATTTTGGTTTGTTCATTGATCTTCATTGTTCATCATATTTATGTTTTATTTTTTCTAAACTTTTAATTATGCAAGCCTGGGTATCTCCTCTTTCATCTGTTATTTCAAGTCAGCATTTGATGGTGAACAAAGCTACAAGTTCTGAATGGAAATTATTGCATTCAAGAATCTCCAAAGTATGGCCTATACATCACAAATCTCATTAGAGACATGCTACAATCTTCACCGATTCCAGACCACACACGCAAGAGATTTGCTTGATTGGACATTGCCTCTCTATCTCGGGTAGGTTCTAATGTTCTGTGTAATTTTTTTGTTTCGTTATAACTCGATGATGTGTTTTGTTGTTCCAATCTTTAAATATCTTGAAAGAACACGTGAAGTCATAAGACTTGAGCAAGAAAAACTCTTATATTAAAAGTATTTAGCAATGTAAACCCTGCTCGAGAATGATCAGTTTATATATGTTTTGCTGATAACTTGCGAAATATATTTGGACTTAATTGAAGCATTTCCATTGGGTCTGATGTGCTCATACCCAACCGGACCGTTTTGGAACATTAAAAAATTTACTGTAGAAATTAAAGTTTGTAGCATGCTTGTGGATGGTTAATTTGTGTTCCTTAATTTGTGCCTGCTGGTAAGAGACTGCATATATAGTTAACTGAATAAGTATTGATGTGTATGATATTTTTTATCGTTTTCCTGTTGACATCTTTATTAAAAACCTATTGCCATAAGTTTCAGTTTCGTGCAATATCTATACTAATGTGTTGCAGGCTAATGAGTGCTGAAACATGAAGTAAGTATAATTTATTTTTATTATTTGGCTACGCTGATGCAAAACTTGATTCTAATGCTGGTTCATATAAACTCTCGCTCACTTCAGAACATGTAAATGCTGCTTATGTCATGTCCAAAAAAGATCATTCAAGGCAAGATTGCGCTTATTTCAGTGAACTGTTTTAGAAATTGAGGGTTTCGCTGGGTGAAGTACAGATGATTACAAGAAATACAAAGTTCTTATGTTCGGATTTAATCGACCCGTACCCTATTAGGTCCATATCCTTTTTTTTTAAATTTCTGAGTGTTTTATTTTGCAAGCATGCTTTAAGGCTCCCTGGTGCTAGCAAAAGCGAAATTTAGTTTACTCATATGTCATCTGTCTTAGAAGATTATTTTGTGACCCTCGAATCATTCATTATTTAAAGGCTTGAAAATTTGACAAAAGTGTTTATTGCTTACATTTAGAAATTTTTGTAGTGCATAACCCTGTGTAGCACCATCGTTGATAACTAATCGCTTTTTTCGCTATTTAGAAACTGATATTATGTGGCTTTTAGGTCAATGCCAAACACTCCCCCAAATTTCATTGTTGATAATATAGTGTGTTTTTAGTATCAATAAATTATAAACAGGTTGGGGTGTTTGTTTTAGCTTATATAGTGGGCTTATGGCTTATGTGGCTTTCGGCTTATATGGTGGGCTTTCAACATGAGAAGGTTATATATGACGAAAGTTCCAAAATAAGCCACAAAAACGAGCTTATGAAACTTGAGCCGAAATCCACATAAGCCATAAGCCCACATACAAAGAATTTGAAGAGTTTTAATTGTTGATTTTTCAGTATCTTTTTTTATTGTCGCTTATATTTTTACGTCTGACAGAAAAAGAAACTTGAATATGTGTATAACCCCATACCTCATGCTTAAAGTAAAGCGAAGAGTAGCTTCTTAATGTTGATTGTGTTGGACGAGAGCATAGAGATTTTGACAGTTATACTGAACAGGACTATAAGAAGTTGCTTTCGGTCGCTTTAACTGAATTGTTTAAAGCTGAACAGCTTTTTAACAACTAAATGGATTTTTGTGTCAGCAATATGCGGGGATCAGTGGTTTCCAAAGGCAGCCACATCCATGGTTCTTAAAGCTGGACAGCTTTTAAGCATAAAAAATCGGCCAAAGAAAAATAAGCTTTTCAACTGAAAAGGGAATACTCCGTATGGCTGCCAGCTTTCTTATGCAATGATCTGATGCATTCTGGAATGCATGAAGGCGGTACCTATAAACAGTCTGGTCTTTGTTGATTCTGCTAGTCGCTCATTAAGTTTACCTTTTTCTATTGTTATCGACTTTCATGCATATATACAGTATATTTTTGTTGTTGTAGTCCGTTTACACCATTTTATTTCTGTTCTTTTCTGTGGATGGTGCTTCTTGTCCATATCATCACCATTTGACTTGCTTTTGTTGTCAGGCAAAGATCCGGAAATGTAACTTTCAATTTCAAATGCTACAACGGCGTGTGTCAGGCGAGTGAAGGTAAGTCATGTTTCTTGACCAAAGTTTTGTGAAGTCCCCAAACCAAGTGGTTGCTTTTTGTAGTTTACTAGGCGCTTCCTATTTTTTTAGCATTTTTTGCTGCGTGGATTTACTTTTAAATTTTAGCTTTTCTGTAAATAAACCTCACAGTTCTCTGATTGGTTTGTTCTTCCTGAAATTTGAATTGTATTTCTGCTTTTGCAGTTATGAAAGATTATTCTTGTGCAATTTGCTTGATTAAATGTGCAAGTTTTAAGGTAAATACAGCTCTGTTCAGACTTCGTTGTATACTAGTATCATTATTTTGAAATGCTTATTACTTTTACTAGTATGGTATCCTCATGATATGGTTTACCTTTGTGTCTTTCAGGGCCTGAAATGTCACCTGAGAGCGTGCCATGATCTGTTTCACTATGAGTTCCAGGTTGGTTACTTTCATGAATCAAGAGTTTTCGTCAATTCTTGTTTCTTCAAGAATATCTAAGTTACTTACTTTTTAGAATATACTGTATAATACTGTGTAGCTTGACGAAGATCATCAAGTTGTGAATGTTTCTTTTAAGACCGATGAATTTGTTCCATTAACTTTTGAGGTTGGTATACGGTTTACACACCTCTAAACTTTAGCCTTATACATGTTTTTATTTTTTTACATTACATTTTTGTTATATAACACTTTTTTGTAATACATGCTCGTCAGAGTTTCGGCCATCTGTCCATTGAAGAGAAGACTTTTTCCTATTGGTAAGTTGTTTCTTTAGTTTTGTTAATCTCTAATACAAGTGAATGCTAACATCAAATCGATATAATTCATTTATAACCGCAGCAAGCCCGTAAGAAGCAGAAGATCAGCAAGTCAACTTACGGTGGCTTCAGATATGCCTGCAACCCTCGGTAGTGATCCAAGAGGCAAGATATTGATACAACCAAATCCGTTTCTCCGTGAGACTACTGTTATATGCCATTTTCTTCTGACAACGTGAAGATTGATTTTATATTTATATTTGATCTCAGGTACTAATGCACCAGGCAACAAATTAGCTCCCAAAAGCAACCTTGCACCATGCAAAATACTATTAGTTGAACCACCCCACCCTACAAAGTATGTACTTTGTTGTTTATGCTCTTTGATCACCAATTACGCACACATACCTAATAATCATTCTCTACATGTCTTTTACAGCCGAACACTGTTGCAAAAGCGACAGTTTTATCACTCACGTGGATGTCAGGTTATTATTTTCTCCTTTAAGTTCGCTGCTTCTGTTTCAGTTTAGTTTAAAATTCAACATCCAGTATCTGAACCATTTTAAATCTATTTACTTTTTTAGCGAATGACATTGGAGGAAGTATTAGCAAAAGAGGACAGTGATGATGAAGCAGATGATGATGTCGCTGATCTTGAAGAAAGACGAGTATGTTCTGTTTTGCTCTCATCTTAATTCCTGACAACCAGTAACAATATTTTTTTGTAATACAAATTTCAGAGGCTTGATGATCTTGTGGATCTCACTGAAGATCAGAAATATTTTATGTATCTATGGAACTTGTTTGTAAGGAAGCAGCGGTACTTCAAACCTACTTTTGTGTTTGTCCCTCCCTTTGTTATATATACACATATATGCTGTAGCTATTGCCATACATAGTTATAGACTATATATGATGTTTGTGTACTATATTCAGTTTCAAACTAGTTTGTTTATAATGGTGTCAGGGTGGTGGCGGATGCGCATATTCCTTGGGCATGCGAGGCATTTGTAACAAAGCATGGAAAAGACTTTGTTCGAACTCCAAAATTAACATGGTACCCTATCCCTTTCTTGAATTTTAGTAAAAATGCATTTTTAAATCAAAATTTTGACTTGATCTTTGTGAGTTAGGTTGTGTATACGATCATTCTACTTTGCATTCTAACAGTGGAACCCTTTTTAATTCACAGGTATTGGAGATTATTCATGTGTATGCTATGGAAACTAGGTCTCATTGATGCGAAGAAGTTCATCGACTGTAACCAGATATTAGAGAATATAAGAAAAAGTGGTTAGCAGAATTGAAGTAGACAGTAAAGATGAAGCTAATGGTGTGGATGGGCACTTCTTTCTTTTAAAAATCTAGACCATGGTATGTTGTTGGATTGAGTTTCTCTTTCATGAATTTTCGAAGTCTTGGAATGGTGGTATATTACACACTTGCGCTTCATGGATCCCAAATTCAAAAAGTATCTATTTGATTTAGGGGTGTTTGGTTTTACTTATATAACGTAAGTCTATTTCGACTTATATAAATAAGCCTCAATTTTATGGTTATTTGAAGATTTATGGGCTTATATAAGTTTATTATATCAGGATAAATATTTATATCAGTCTCAGTCTCAAAATAAGCCACAAAATTAGGTTATATATATATAAGCAGAAAATAAGTTATATTTTGTCTTATATTTCGTAAACCTCAAATTTTTAAGCTTATCTAGCATTTTCTATTTACCAATGACTTTCCATGTTTATGAAATTTAGAAACAATTTATACATTTGTTGGTAATTTATCAACGACTTAAAAAATGTGATTGATATTTTAATTTACCAACAAACCTTTTTCTCACAACCTTAGTTGTTTGGTAAAGTTGTTGTTAACATCAAGCCTGATCGGACTGGATCGAGGACAGAAATGGTCTGAAACCCCGGATCGAGACCGGACCAAAATAGTTCGGTCCGATCCGGTCCTCGTTTCGGTCATATTAGGCAAAATCGACAAGATTTTTTATAAAAACGAACCGGACCGAACCAACCGGACTAAGTACCAAAATGATTCAAAACTTCAAACCGAGGACCGAACCAAAATTGTTCAATCCGATTCATATCGATCCTGTTCGGTCCGGTTTTCAAATCCGAGTCAATTTTAGGTCTATCATGCTCAACCCTACAATCTTATATTTCTCACAACACCTCTCTTTCAGCCATTAAGATTCAAGACTATACGGTTTCATATTGATTCACAATTTTGGAGCAAATACCCACAAATTTGATACTCGATTGCACGTAATCTATTGAATCGTGATATTTGATCAAATGTTAGCATAAGTCAAATTTTATTCGCGAATTTTACACACAACCCAAACCAATACTTTATATTTACACATTAGATTTGTGAGTGTGCATAATTTAGGTTTGACTCATGAAAATCGAACATAATCGAACATGAAATTTGAGTTTTGGGTCATAATCACACCGAACCTAAAATGATAATCGGTTTATTGATCTGTTAAGGGTTTAGCAAAACGAAAATCGAACCAACCCTAAATCGAATTCATATAAATATATACATTTTTTATATATTTTATATATAATTAAAATTGTATTCAAATATAAAAAGATTTTTTATAGTTGTAATAAAACTAGTTTTAATGCATGTGCATGCACGAGACTTAGATATAAATGATAAATTAAATAATAATTTTGTTATTACGATTTTATGTATATTATATATGTTTTTTAAAAACATCTAATGTTTATGTTTGAGTATCTTATTTTTTTATTATGTATCATGTAAACAATATAAATTCGCCTCAATTTTTATTTTACTAATTTTATACTCTTTTTACTTTCGATAGTTTTATTCTAAATAATTATATCTTAATTATTAATCATCAAACCATTTATATCAGCCTTACACATACACGATTTATAAGTTCCTGATTTTATAATGATTAATATTATTCTATAAAACAATATTAACTTTTTAATATTTAAATAGTTATTTTTTTTATGTACCCACGCGTTTTACATGATTGTTCATCATGTGATAATATTAATTGATATTGTGTATAAATATTCGTTGCATAAAGGATGTGATTTTGGTTAACTGAAATGTTAGCTATCCTTTTCTAGAAACTGTGTGTTTAGTAACAAATAACGACATAGAAAAAATATATGTTGTTATAATATGTAAAATCCCGTCTATTTATTTTCATCTTGCACTGATGTTTAAATCTTGCATTCATTTTGATATTTATATTTAATAATTTGCGTACATTGCATTGCTTGACTTCGTTAAGTGTCAAAATAGAAATATAAAATAATTTATGTTTTATTAGAATATTTATAATCATGTGATTTGTTAATTTTTCATTATAACATATATGTTTTATTTTTAAAATATAAAGTCTAAAGGTATAAAGTTTAAGGGGATATATTGTTTATTTTTTAAAATTACTAAAAAATATGGAAAATTATAAGTTTACATTTAAGTGTATTTAATTTATTTAAAATTCAACTACTTTAGTTTTATTAATCCTCTCCTCATGTTTTAAGTTTTTATATTCAGAAATCTGACACATATATCTTTGTGTATTTTTACCAAATTCTCCACCAAAATTTTTAATTTTGACTAATTTGAATTGAATTTTGACTTTTTTTTCATCCAATCAGATTGCTTGATTTTGATTATGTGTCAAAATTAAGATATTTGATTAGTCCAATTATTTTTTTCTACTACCTCCACTTTTAACTAAAATTATCAAATAATCTAATTCTTTTATTATATAAAATTTTTTTTGTTAAAAATACTCATAACTAAATTTTAAAATAAATAAATAATATAACTCGGGTTACTCAGGTCAACCCAAAAATCAAAATGAATCAAAATGTGACTTTCGGTTCGGTTTTTACTCAAAAAATTCACTATAATAAACCGAACAACCCAAGAACCGAACCGATGAACACCCCTAATTAAAATATTTTACTTTCATTTTTTTGACGTCATATATTACTAGATAAAAACTATCAAGAAGCTATAAAACTTACAAAGAAAAATTTAACCAGGTGTTCAAACTAATACATTATTTACCTCTATATTTAACCCATGAGAAAAAGACGAGTATTGTCAAATATGTCACGTTTGCTCGTATATTGAGCATTGAATGTGACACAATTTCGAAAACATCAAAAGTCCTCCCAAATAGCGACAAAAATGACATAAGCGTGATCCTGAAACTCCTTTAAGGTGTGCCACGAGACAACCAAAGAGGCCCAATGCCCAACAAAATTCAAAATCATGATCTTTAACCCACTTTATATAAGAATACGTCTCCAAACATTTGAATTCGTAACACACGAGAAGAAAGCATGGCCCCAAAACTACACTTGCGTATTAAAAATTAGGCACAATATCGCTTGAATATCTAACTCTAGAAATGAAAATTAGCATGATGACGAAACATATAAATGAAGCGCCATATGAAAATATCTGCCTTCCTTGGAATAAACTTCACCACCTAGTTCGTGGACATGGAGGGAAGCATGTAATGTTTGGTACGATGGTAAGTGCCGCTGATATAATTAATCCATCGTGTGTGAACTACCAAAAGCAAAAGTCACCACATTGGCCTACCTCTAATGTACAAATCTCTGCCATCAATCAAATAAGGAACGAGACGTACAATGAAAATAGTATATATAGTTTATATGAGTGAAACCACATATCTTATTTCCTTATAAAAGAGACTTAAATGTATAAGTATATTCAATATTGCTTTGTATATGCTTGTTTTTGTCTTTTGTGCGTGTGTACATACAAATATAAAAAAGATCACAAGAAACGGTAAAAAATCGGGTAAAAACAAACACAGGATAGGAAAAGTACAAAATCAAGAGTCACAAGAATTTTTATTAACGGACGAAGTTCACAAAGCTTAATGGGCCTAGTCTTGACACTTATTGGGACTAGCAAACCTTAAATGGCTTTGTGACCCATTATTGAGTCTGTTACTTCTTTGATTCAACAAAAGCCCAATGAAAATCCATTTTGTGTCCAAGATTACAAGTTATTGGGCCATGTGTTAGGCCAGAATGTTTTCATAAACGAATCAAGTTCAAGTCTTCTTGGCCATGATTAATTCTATACACTTAAGTAAAAGTAAATCAATTTCAAGAAGGAAATGAAGCCCAAAAGGAAAAGATAATAAGGCCCGAATTACATCAATTATTGTGCTTCTTTTCCACGATCCAAACACGCTCCACCACAGGGAATCAAGAGAGCTACACAATATTAATCTATTTACTAAGTTTATATCTTTCTTAGTTCCAAGCTCCACATCATCAAGAGGAGACGTTATGAAAAGATGACATGGCAAAAGAAAGACCTCGCACTAGCCATTGAAACATGGATGTTGACACAAGAAGCACACCTTTCTAGGAAATTATGTTAAGCCTCTCACAAAAGAAGCTCAATTGCCAGCTTGGTAATCCATGTGCTAAATTCAAATCACACGGACAAGTCCAAAGTTTGTTCAAGGCTGATAGCTAAAATGATAGGATTGATGATTGTCTTCTCTCTCCTCCCATGCCCTCTCACTCAGCTATAAACCCCCTCCCCCCCAAACCATAACTTTGATCTATTAGACGGCTAGATTAGGGCCTAACCTAGCCGTCTAAGACGAATAATAGGCACAAGACTACAATTAGGGTAGGCCCTAATCTAGCTGTCTAATATGATCATCTTCTTCATTATATTTCTAGGGTAGTTACTAGTGTCTATTTTGCTTAAATTTTATGTAATTTTCATTTCTACACTTTGTAAAAGCGTTTACATAAATTAAATTCGTTTTAGTTTATACGTTGTCATTTTCCTTTCATTTAAAGTTCTTATGAAGCTCCATTCATGGGTTAAGCTTGTTCTTAAGTAATTTGTAAACTATTTAAGCTCTCACTTGTATAACTAAGCTCTACATAGCTTAATTGTACAAGCTCCACTCATATTTATCTAGAAAGTACACACAATGGGTAAAAGATCAACCTAAGACATGGAAGTTGGGGTAGCAAGGATGAACCATAAGACATTGATCTTATAAGCTATAAGCTAGAGCTATAGATAAGCTCATAAGAGCACTGGTTTCTGTTTTGCTGAAACCAAAATATGCAAAAAAAACTCATTTTTTTAATAGTTGCTAATGTAATCTCAATGATAAATTGTTGCTTATCTGTTCATCTAGTTGTTTTAATGTTCTTAAGATAGCTTATCTAAGCTTAGGATAGTTTATTTTTCACTTTTCATTATTAAATTAGATTTCTTACAATCTAATTAAATGACTTTAATCATCTAAAAATTCATAGTTAAATATTTTAATAATCTAAAAGTTGTTAAACCTTAAATGAACTTTATAAAAATTTAATCTGCAAAGAAATTACCTTTTTATACTTTTTATTTATTTTCTAAACTATTTATAAACCCTAAAATGCCTAATTAAAATTTTTAATGTGTAAAATGGATTTTCTTTTTGTAAAAGTCCTAAATATTATTTAAAACTATAAAACTATTTTCAGTAATTCAAAAACTATTTTTATTAATTTTAAATTGAATTATGAATTAAAAATAAATATAAAAATAGAGAATGATTTATTTAAAATTTTCACGAATTGTGAAATATTAAGTAAAGTTGGAGAAAATGAATGTAACAAAAAGCCCTAATATATACTTATTAAAAAACCCTAATAAGTATATTCTGGAAAGATGTCATAAGTATAAGTATTAGTGGTTGAGAGGTTATAAGTGAAAAGTCCTTAGAGCAAACGGTTAACACGCTTGGTAGGTCATGAGTTCGAGTCCCACCAAATTTTTACTTTTTCTAAAACTTATTGGCCCAGCTTATAAATAAGCACTAAACGTCAGTTTTTTTATAACTAGTTACAAGTATTTCTAAAAACTATTTTTGAAACAGATTAATATCTAAGTGGTATGTTCGTGATCAAGTGCTTAAAAACACAGCTTTAGCCACATTCCATTGTACTTCCAACGATTCTTTTAAGCTTAATATATTTACCGGGGTAACCCTTTACCAAAAAAAAAGATCTAAGTGGTATGACAAAGACTTTTAAAACCACAGATTATATGGGTTTTTTCCTCTTAGATCTTAATCTTTTTAAAAATATTCTAAAAATAGTTGTAGCTAGTTATAAAAAAGTGACGTTTAGTGCTTGTTAGTAAGTTGGGCAATAAGTTTTCATAAAAAAATAAAATGGTGGTGGGACTCGAACCTACGACCTTCCATTCATATACCGAGCGTGTTAACCGTTTGCTCTAGGGACTTTTCAGTTATAAGCTCTCAACCACTAATACTTATACTTATAGCATCTTTCCATAATACACTTATTAGGGTTTTTGAATAAGTATATATTGAGGCTTTTTGTTTCATTCCTTTTGTGCAACTTTACTTGATATTTCACAATTCTTGTAAATTTAAATTAAATCATTCTCTATTTTTACATTTATTTTTAATTTGTAATTCAATTTAAAATTAATAAAAATAGTATTTGAATTATTGAAAAATAGTTTTATAGTTTTAATAATATTAAGGACTTTTACAAAAAGATAAGTTATTTTTACACTTTATAAATTTTAATTAGGCATTTTCGAGTTTATAAATAGTTTAGAAAATAAATAAAAATTATAAAAGGTATTTTTTTGCAAATTAATTTTTTCAAAAGTTCATTTAAGGTTTAATAACTTTTAGATTATTAAAATATTTAACTATGAATTTTTAGATAATTAACATTTAATTAGATTTTAAATAATTTTAAAATAGTTTAAATAGTTATAAAATTAATTGTAGAAATACAAAAAATACTTTTATGTCATTAGGAATTGTTTTAGATAACTTTCAATTCGTTCTTGAAATTTTATATTTTTTGGATAATTTGTGGTTAATTAATTATTTGTCATTAGCATGTAATATGTGTAGTTGCTTTAGTTCTTGCCTTTATGTATTTTCATTGCAATTAGTGATAAATTTAGTTTGCCTTAATTAGTTTCACTTTGCGTTAATTAGTTTAGAATCAAAACAACAATTATTGAATATTTAAGCAACAAATCGATAAACGACGCACAAAATCTTTAATTCAAGATACTTTGGTAAAACTGTTCGGGAAGACAATCATTATATACATATATTTGTGGGATGCCTATTAATCTTTCACGAGAATAATTAGCCATATTTTGCTATTATTATATTGTATGCAATTTGCAAATATCAGTAGTCCCAATTGACTACCATATCCATTAGATATGATCTAGAAACAAGCAACCTTAGAATTTATCCAAGTGATGATGTTAGGGATGGCAACGGGTCGGGTTCGGGTCGGGTTTTACTAAACCCGTACCCGCACCCGTTTATAATATCTAAACCCGCATCCGCTCCAATACCCGACGGGTACCCGATTACTATTACCCAACGGGTTTTCGGCTTTTACCCGCGGGTATCGGGTATCCACAATTAAATTTCATTAGACATAATTGTACGCATAAAGTTAAAAAAAACCAATGAAAAAAATCAAAATACCCTAATATAACTTTTTAAGTTTTTAGAAGATGAAGAATACTAATTCAATATCATATCATGCGATTTAATGCGTCGAAGATATCATTGTTTTATTTGATGTTACAAAATCGAAATATTCTTGATCACAAACATTTTAATGGATACAAAATGTAACTAATATAAGCATTTCATTTGTTTAATAATATTCGTTTACTATTTCGCACAAATTTAAAAATTATATAAAATAACAATAAACGATATGTATTTTGGTAAACGGGTACGTATACGGGTAAACAGGGCAGGTATTACTAAAACCCGAACATTTTAATGGATACAAAATGTAACTAATATAAGCATTTCATTTGTTTAATAATCTTCGTTTACTATTTCGCACAAATTTAAAAATTATATAAAATAACAATAAACGATATGTATTTTGGTAAACGGGTACGTATACGGGTAAACGGGGCGGGTATTACTAAAACCCGAACCCGAACCCGTACCCGCGAAAAATAAAATATCCCAACCCGAATCCGCATCCAAACCCGCCAACCCGAATCCGAACCCGACCTAATCGGTTCGGGTTTCGGTTTTCTCCATCGGTTTCGGGTGTTTTTGCCATCCCTAGATGATGTATGTTGAAATGATCATGAAGAGGCGAATTTCGTACCCAAGTATCAATCCATAAGCGAATTAAGAAGAACGAAACACAAAGTCTTTTAAGCTCATTAATAACTGGAACCTTAAAAATAGAAATGAAATAATCCTGACGCTACTTAGAACATCTTTGATAAGAGTAAGATGCCCTCCTATAGATAAAAGGTTGGCTTCACAAACCAAAAGCTTAGCCTTGAAGTGATTAATTAACCTCTTCTAACCCGCGAGTCGACTCATATTTGTTTGAAATGGCTAGTTGTGTTAAATAACAAAATGCAACTTGGCTAGCCAACAGAGCAACCCGAGTTTGTTACCATATGAACAACCTCATCTCATCAGATCGAAGAAACACCCACCCCATATAAGTTGTATCTATTCATGTTAATCTTATGACTAGAAGCCATATAGAAAACCTGAAGCACACGAATGATATTTTTGTATCGCTTTTGATCCCAATCGGACACTATAACGACATCATCAACAAAATAGAATAAATGAGAAAGCAGGAAGTATCAAATTTCTAAAACTTTTTTAACTTACATAAAAAGAAATGACATTATATGAATTAAAAACTTAATGAAAATTTTATCTTTTAACA
Source organism: Glebionis coronaria (assembly GCA_025667525.1). Classification (NCBI taxonomy): domain Eukaryota; kingdom Viridiplantae; phylum Streptophyta; class Magnoliopsida; order Asterales; family Asteraceae; genus Glebionis; species Glebionis coronaria. Next base: position 31,128,811 of record CM046881.1, read on the forward strand.
AAATAATATTGAGTTTAAAATGCCTCATATTTGTAATTTTGTTGTGTTCCAAAACAAATCTAATAGATTATTTAAAAACACAATAATTCGATACTTATGAATTTTTTAGAAGTCATAACGAGTAGTCAGTTACGTACTTTTATGTTAGTTTTAATAGAAGTAACAGTTTCACGATTGAGACTGTGTCAGATTAAAATCGTTACTTTCTCTATCTCGGACTCAATCGTACCTAGATTGGGAACGCGTGAACTGAATTACAATTCGTGGGCTTTCCTAGTGAATTATTTTACTATAGTCTAATCAGGGTACCTGAATTAGCGCACTATATATAAGTAAATTTGTTTGAATGAGACACAATCCAAAGAATTGTTAACGGTATAATTATGTAAAAATTCCATCAACCGTACGATCTTCCTTTGCATTGAAACGTCCACGAGCAATGCAAAAGAAAATGTTGCAGATTTCATCGGAGTAAACCAAGAATAACTTGATTTTTCAATTCATTATTGATTTTAATGTATTCGTCGTGCAACAAGTTGCTAACAAAGCGAAATCTTGTAATTTTTCACAACTCGCCGCATTCACATACCTCAACCATGAAATGTCATCGAATTCTTTCTCTCACCGAGTGACACCGTCAAATTCCAATGATATACCTCTTTAGAAATCTAACTAAAACCAATTCAGCTAATTTTAACAAATCTAACTAAAAGCAAATTAATTCAGCATAAAAATTAATTTATTTTTCTCACATTTTTCAATATCAACTACGTAAAATTTACACTACTTGATTATACAATTTAACATTTTATGTGAAAATTATAAACTATTTACGGACTATAAAGTAGAAGTATATCCTCATATCTGATTTGGGATTTGGGCCCAACAAACAAAAGTATAAACCCAACAAATCTCAGGTTGACCTTTGTACTCTCTCCTAGGTTTCATTGTCAGAACAACATAGTCACTGTCCCTATCAGTTTTGTCGGCACAAGTACCCATTTCACTTCATTCAGGTATAAATTTTTTTAATTTTCAATTTTAAAAATTATGTTTGAAAAATTGATCAGTTTATATTTGCCTGTTAGGGTTTACTAATTTCAATTGCCAAAGTTTATCTTTCTGTTTTCTGTTAAAAATTATATGTTGTTGTTAGATCTATTTCAGTTTATCGATTTTGTGAAGAAAAAAAAACTTATTTGTTGTTGTTAGATCAGTTTCAGTTCTTATCTTTTACTTTGCTGATGAATGGTATTTGTTAACTTGTGGTTTTGTTTATTTAAATGTTACCTTAATTTAATTTTAATAAAAAAAACTTTATACAAATGAATTAGCTTGGGGATGTTTTATTTTCCTTTTCTAAAATAAGCAAATTAAAAAACAGTTTCGTGCATGAACATATGCTTAAAAAGCTTATATATAAGTACTTATTTTTTGTAAGAACATTTAGAAATAAAAAGCAATCTCAAATACCCCGGGAGTATAATAGAGATCGAGATGCATAAATGACAGATTTCGTTATTGCTGATTGGTTATGCAACTACAATCTTGTGAACAATATGCTTAATTTGTGTAGCACTAAATCTCATAATGACAAAATTTAGGATTAATAGTTGTAAGATTATGTTATTTTTCCGGAAATGTGCAGTTTAAAACTGAATTTATAATGTACCTATAATTGTGATGCATCATGTAGTACCATGGATTATAGTGTTTGTTAGAGGAATGAATTGGTATTGAGTAATCATCAGTGGTTAGATACAGTTGCACTATTTTTATAACTTAAGTTCACGGCTGTAACAAAGTATATGAATATGATGCATGGGCTCTAAAATACTAAAACTTCAAATCAAATAAAAATGGAGAGGGAAAAATTTAGCTTTGAAAAATATTCCCTAGTAAATAATGGTTTTATCCGAGCTGGCGGCCGTAGCTGGCAGCTTAAAGTATAGATCCCATCATTTCGCTCGATATGGATTATTTATATTGATTAACTCCCTCTATGTTTATTTGACTCGTTTCTCATTTATATATTATTTTGTTGATATGTTGATTTGGTCCGTACTTGTATATATTGTCGTGGATTTTACACATATCTCTTTTTACTTTATTGGTTGGATAATAAATCGCAACAATAAAAGCACATGTAATAGCTCAAAAAGGTTATCGAAGGAAATTTAAGAGTACTGGGTTTGAAAGTTGGCTTCACGTGGAATATTGGACTGATTCGGGTTGAAATGCTATATTGTTTATTTACAAAGATGTTCAGATATATTTAAAACAAAATTGAACATGTATGATAGTTAGTAGCACTTCCTCGCTTTTAAAGTATTAGAACACTAACCTTGTAACCTCAAAGTGGAGGATGTGGGGAGGATCTATGAGTATAATACATGTTGATTACTGAAGTGATCATTTATGCTCATTTTACGTTTTATTAATCGCAGAGGTCTGCGGGAGATACAAGTGACTCTTAAGAGGTAAGTCTGACCTTAGTTCCGTTATTTTGATTTATCTTAAATACAAGTGAATGCTAACTTGAAACTGATGCAATTTAGTTACACCAACCGTAAGCCCATACCAAGCAAGGAATCAGCAGAGGATCAAAGTCAAATGGCCAAAAATATCGGTCCATTTTTGTTGTCTTCAGAAATACCTGAAACTAGTGACCCGAGAGGCAAGATATAGATACATTGAAATCCATTTGTCTGTGACACTAGCTAGTGTTTACCATATTCTTCTGAAAACATGCATGAAGTATTGATCGTTTATTTATATTTAATCTCAGGTACTAATGCAGCAGGTGCGCAATCGGCATGCGGAAGTAACCCTGCACCACCCGCAATGCTATTAGACGAAGCTAATGAAGCTGCTGCTTATCATAATGACAGAAGAGTATGTTATGTTCTGCTCTCACCTTAAATTCATGACCACCAGTAACAATTTTGGTTTGTAATATATATATTTCAGATGTTTGATGATGTGGGTGTAACGTTAACAGAAGATCAGAAAGATTTTATGCTACTATGGAATTCGTTTGTATCGAAGTATCGGTACGTTAACCCTACTTATATGATTATCGCCCTCCTTTTTTATGTGCCCAAACACATATATTCTATAGCTATATCACAGAGTTACTGACTATGATGTAAAACCATGAATTGATGTTTTTGTACTATTTTGCTTTTAGTTTCCAACTAGTTTGTTTATAATGGTGTCAGGGTGGAGGGGCAAACAAATCTTCATTGGCTATGTGATGCGTTTCAAACAGAGCATGCAAAAGACCTTGTTAATACTCCAGGATTATGGTATATATCCCTTTTCTGTGTTGTATTGGAAATTAAACTTTAAAGTAAAATTTTGATTTGATCGTTGTGAATTGTGTATACAACTCTACTTTGCATGCTTATAACAATGGAACACTTTTACAATTTGCAGGAGTTGGAGGATATTCATGATTGCCTTATACAATTACGGTCTTCTTGATGGGAATGATATTAATCAACTTTTGAAGTCTTCGTATATGCATGACCCGAGAGGCAAGATACTTCGTATATATCTATTTGTCTGTGAGACTCGGTGTTATTCCATATTCTTCTGGAAACATGAAGTATTAATTTTTTTTTATATCTAAACTCAGGTAAAAATGCAGCAGGTGCTGATCAATCGGTAACCGGAAGCAACTTCATATAGATGTTTAATATGAATTTCTTTTTGAAGGGGAAGCAGTCACAGACTCTTAGTGTTCTGTTTTGAAAATTATGTTATAATAATACTAGCATGTTAATTAGCCGCGCGATGCAGCGGTTATAAAGATGTGACTAAATTTTCAGACGATTGTGTGTTGTGTTGGATGATTTTAATAATCATGAAGGACAAAGTTGTTGTTCGTTTACCTATATAATTTCCCAGAAAGAGTTTATGCAAGTTATATATGTGGATACAAGGATTCATGACTATTTGAAATTTAGAAACATAAAATTCTGAAACTTTTATTTATATGAAACCAACCCCATTGATGGAAAAATATTACGGAGTCTGTGCGTGACTACGCACTTGCGTGTCATGGAGCCCAAATTAAAAACTTACATGTGACTCTAAATGCGGGCTTCCACTCATTCACCTGTTAATTCATGAACACCGCGTGAGTCCGTGCGTGAGACCATGAGACATTATGTTTTATTGATCGGCTATTTATTATGTAGACATAGCCGGAGTCAACGGAGGGTTGGAGGGTGCTCGCCTCCCTAACAGTGGTGGACCTACATTAAACGGAGGTGGTTTTAAAAATAACCAAAGTACTTGAAGGAGGCTAAAGAGTATATTATACTATATATAAAAGAGCAGGATTACTGTTCAAATGAACAGTACCTCACTCACACCCTCAATAAAATATTCACCCTCTCACATATGCTCTCTCGCCTATTCTTCTCACTGTTTCTGGCCCCCATCTCTCTCTCGAACTGTCTTCATCTCTCTCAAACAGAACTCTCTCTCTCAAATAATTTAGCTATCACACAAATCTAATGTACACTATTAGGAGAAACTGTGTTTCCCACAACCTCTCGCAACACAAAGAAATAAAAAAGAGCCCATCTGATCTCTTTGCCACAATTCAATTAATCCGCCCCTTTTTTCACCCTATCTAAAACCTAACCCACTTTCATTGGTTCTCTCGACCTTTGATCTGATCGATTTGATCATACATATTCATTAATATATAGGTAACTAATTTAGTTACCTTTGATCTGATCGTTTTGTTAGGGAAGGGACTACAATCATTTCAATCAACCTCCGGATTTAGTATTAAATCTTGATGAGCAAAGGTAACTAATTTTTACCTCACGCAAACAACTAATACATGTAGACAATTGATCATATAACAATCAGTAGTTTAGATTTATTTGTGTTCATTGTTGTATCATAAAGTAAGTTTTAGTCCTAAGAAACTTTTAAGAACCATCAATTTGGTAATTTAGAACAAGATACCAATTTTGGATAAGCTTATGTAGATAAGCTTATGAATAAATTTTGGCTTTCTTATATGATTATTAGTCTGTGAAAGTACATATGGTTGGCCTGGACCAAATTATGAAAACTTCCTTTTTGCGCTATTTTTCGATAAATATAGTTATTTGACATATATGGTTGTCGTTTGGATTTAGTAAATTTTTATATCGAGAAAAGCTTAAAAAATGAGATACGTGTTACTGTATTCACTCTGCACATGTTTAAGATTGACACTAATTGTATTATGTAGTTTGCAAATAATGAAGGTTTAGTTATCACATGAGAAAGGGAAGATGTAGATCACACCGGACCCAATTTGTGAACCAATCAATTTATGATCGGACGTCACATCTAAAGTTTAGTTCCTTGATAAGGTTCATTTTTTTTATTTTCTTTCTGTGATGTCATTATCGTTTAGTGATTTCCATTGATCTTTGGTGAATGATAATCATTTATAGATTAGGGTGGCTAATATAGGGTAAGCATTAGGCCTACTTTTAATAGCTCACGCTTTGTTGCACCGTGCTGAATTTTGACAGTCATAAGATTGACTAACAATGACTTTGTAATGATGAGTGACGTAAATGTATTTAGGGGACTGCGGTCAGGTGTGTCACACTGGCCACGTGCCCCCTTAGATATTTCAGCATAGTATACTTTTTCGGAGATTCTGCTAAGGTATAGGAATACATTAAAAATATTCAAAATGAATGGTCATGAACTGTGGATACGCGGGTTTTTTTGTTAGGCAAAGTTTGATTGTTTAAGGATAAAACTAAACACCTGACTAATTAAATAACTAGAATTGGTTCACTGTACTTGAACATAGGAAGTTGATTATATGCGACTTTAAAACTTAATGGTCAGATACTCGGTATAAAACGCAATGCCAAACAATACCCATGGTTAAACTTATGTACTGACTAAAGTAAGTTAGTTTATATCAGCGTTACTTTGTACCCGAGACAAAAGTGCGTGGAAAATATGGGCACGATTAAAATGGTTCAGGTTAATCCTTTAATGTTCCTTTAATGTACTGGCCAAAGTACCTCTTTGGTAAGGTATTCCATCTTTTTTGTAGCTTTCGTTTTAGGCAATCAGTTTCAGAACATACTACAATACTTTGTTTGATTTGTATATGCCGTTACAGAATACAACAAACGAGACAATGTAGATGACGACTACTGTTGTCACACGAAGGAGTCAGTCTGGTGGTGAGTCAATGGATATGACTACCCCTGTGATAACGACAAAGGTATGCCCGTGTGACCATTCATGTTTATAATATTTGCTTTTCTGTATAGATTTTTTACTGATGCTACTATCATGATCAAAAGCAATATAATAGTAGCTTGAGCGACTGAAGTTTTAGGAAATGTACCTGCAAGTCGAGAGGTTCTAACTCTTTCAAGTTGCTGCATATATCGGTGAGATTCAGCTACCGTGGACGTTTTTACTAGACTGAAAATGGGTCTGTTGGGACAACTAACGACCCCAAAAAACCCGCGGCGAAGCGCGGGTACCTCCCCTAGTATATTTAAGAAGGTGGTTTTAAAAATAACCAAAGTACTTGAAGGGGGCTAATTAAAAAGTATATCTATACTATATGTTAAAAGAAAACACCTTCTATTTTTAGAAATATTAAAAAATCAACTTACAACACTATATGCATAAAATACAAGTATATAAACATAATTAGAAACTAATTCATAATTTAATACTAATTATTAAAAGCAATTAATACATAATTTAATACTCATTATTAAAACTAATTAATACATAAAATTATAACTAATTAATACATAATAATTAATACACACTTAAAAAATTATTAATACACCACATTACATAAAAATACTATTATATATTCACATTGTACAACAATTAAAACAATAATATCTACAAGATCGTACATATTGTCTACCTAAAATGATGAGGTTCAACTGGAAACCGGAAAAGCCAAAGTTATAGTCGGCTCAACTAGCCAATAAAAACCGACAAAAGACGAACCGTAGAGATTGCACTACTTTTTTTAACAACACACAAATCTGTACTACTTATATAAGAGATTGCACACACTCTCTCCAAAATTTTAAGTAGTACAATGTTACAAGGTTTTGGTACAAACCTTTAGAACACAATATTTTTATAAATTTATTTTTATATTAATTGATGAGCAATACACGCTAAGTGACAAAATTAATATAAATTAATATGCAACATCTACAAATGGTTATTGCTATAATGACTAATTTTTTAGATACAATTATTTAAATTGTTTACTAATGTAAGTTTAATATCAATATTAATTTATATTTTCGAAGACATATATCGTCTATGTATGTATTTAGTACAAATTTAGTGAAACACTGATTATTTTGCTAATTAATTCGAATAAACTGTACACATCAAAGTAGGAAGATTTTAAGGTCGTTATAATGTATAAAACGTGCAAACATATAAATTAAGAAGATTTTCTATATTTATATGTTATATAATATTGCAATGTTATATAGATTTGCAAATACCTTTCACCATTAATCATCAGAATAATATGAAAATGTTTTATTATTGCTCAAAGTTATTTCAATTTAAAACTCTCGCCATTATCTAAAAGTATAACAATAAAACATCGCACTTGCAGAATTTTAGTTTTAGGATACCCGTAGCCGCAACACGTGGGTACCCTGCTAATATATATTTAAGAAAAAAAGACAAGAAGCTCATCAACAAGTAAAAGATAAAAAAGCTGATATTCAAGTTTTAATGGAGTTTTGAGGTTATCTATCTATTATATCTAAATTTTAAGTGTTTAAATTGAATGATGAGGTATTCATCACTTCATGAATTTAATTTTTAAGCCGAGATTAATTAGACGGAAGTGTAAGGGTCGCCTTAATTGATTTACATGGAAATGCAAAGGTTGTCGGAAGTTGAAAAATTGCAAGATTAATTTATTATTTTACACAATTCATGCCTATATAAATCGACTAAAATCACTTACACAAACACAAAAGTTTGAATATTCATGCCTCTAACTTTACTTTGTAATTTATTGTTAAAATTGGTATTTTATTTCTTTCATGTGCGGGTGATGATGTTGTGGACATGTAATATATATACATGACTACATGTAGGGAACACCATTCGTAACAGGAAGTTAAGTGAGAAGGATCACCTACCAAATCTTTCAAGAACATATGGAATTTGGGGGGGTCAAACTTCATGAAAGATGCCAATTACTAATTTATTACCGCCGATAATTCAGTTATGTAAATGCATTAGAACAGTTAGATCAGTACAAGAACTCATCGTAACCATTCAAAATAACGAATTATCCATATTACCAAACTTGAGGCAAAAGTGGAGATTTGTGCTTATCATATACGGATACGATAATAATGTGCTACTACATTTTAGGAATTGTGTTGTGATTGCTTTCCGAGCCACATGTATTATCTGGTACGTCAAAGAAGCTAACATGTTAGGTATCTAAAATTTCGAAACGCCTAATTTATGTACTATATCAACACATTGAGATTTCACTTTCACTAGCTACTTCACAAAACACAAACACACATTAATATTAGTTTGTTTCCATATACAAACATTATAAGGACAAGACGAGTACCCGCGCATACCAACCAAAATTCTTAGCAGAAAATGATTAACAGTGTTATGGTAAATATTTCGTGTAACATGAAAAGGTCACAATTTTAATTAGAAACTGTTGGAACATGTGATACATCAAATCTAGAAGAAAATTTTAAAATATTTCAAACAGCATATATAAAATTGTAACTATACCATTAATGGGAAAAGTTCAATATATACCTAGTTTTTAGCATATATACAAAATCTTTTTATTTTTTGAACGACAACTTTTATAAAAAACTAGCAAGGAGCTAGAGCAAATTACAAAGAAAGTAAGTAAGGGTGTTGCAACCAACTATCCCAACTAAAAGTACGACTACATCTAGAGTGGCACCAAATGAATGAGCGAGAAACAATTTCATCAAAAATAACGTCCTTACGTGGAGTATGCGCCAAAAATAGCAATTGATTACGGAACATCCAAATACTCCACGACGAAACATAAAACACCCCCTCCAATAAGTATTTAGCAAACGAATTGAGTCTGATGGAATTAAACCAAGCGAGCCATTCAGAGTACGAGCCTATGGGAGACCAAGACAAGTTCCACCAACGACAAACAAGTCTAACAACATCCGAAACTAAACAATAGACGAAGGAAAGGTGCGACGAAGTTTCATGACCAGAAGAGCAGACCGAACAAGCTGAATCAGGGACAGCCACACCTCGAAGCAACAAATAAGAACAGTAGGCAAGCGATCTAGAAAGAGCTTCCAAGCAAAAACATTTATTTTAATTGGAACGTACCTTACCCATCTAGTATCAGTGGCAACTTTAGACAGAAAACACTCGTCTAAGAGATTACCCACATTCTTAACTCGAAAGATCCCTTCACCATCCATATCCCACACCCACCCGTCCTCTATATTTGACAATGTCTTTGAACCAATTTTCTCTTCCAAAAGGGCAAGCTGTGATGATTCAGCTCCACCTCTAACATCACGGCGAAAAGAATGATTGATCAAATTATGAAATTTAGAAGCCACCAAACAATCTTTAGAAGTCTCAAGAGCATAAACACATGGGAATAATACCAGGAGCGGAGTATCAGCAATCCAAATATCATTTCAAAATTGAGTGCGTAAGCCATTACCAACTCGAATGTGGCAGTGGGATATTAGATCAACACTACGATCTTTAAGCAATGAAACTTATTTAAGAATGCGTTTCCAAACCTATGACTTGAATGTGGAAGCATTAAAAATTGAGGGACCATGTATGGATTTAATGAAACGAAACCATAAAGAGTTATCTCCCGAAACAAATCTCCAAACCCACTTAAAAAGTAGCGCTCTATTCAGGGCGTTAAAACTTGACACCCCTAAGCCTCCATGCTTCCTAGCCGTAAGGATTTTAGACCAGCTGATCCATGTAATTTTCCTCTCACCATCTCGAACACCATTAAAAAAATTCCGACGAATGGTTTCCAAATTATGTAAAACCGCTTTTGGAACTTTGTAGATAGACATAGTATAAATAGGAGTCGCCCCAAGTACTGATTTGAGGAGAGTAAGTCTACCGCCAACTGATAAAGTTTTTAGTTTCCAATTAAAGAGACGAGCCTTAACCTTAGCAATTATATCATCCCATGCATGTACCGTTGAAGTATTACTACCAACCATAGAACACCCAAGATATTTATAAGGAGTTCTCATCACAGAACACCCAAGATTCAAAGCAGCACTATTAACCATCTCAAGCGACACACCAACTCCGAGAAGATGACTTTTCAAAAGAATAATAGTAAGCCCGGATAGTAAGGAAAAACAACGAAGAATATGAGTAATACCTGATAGATTAGAGTCATTCCATTTCCCAATAAAAACCGCATCATCCTCATAAAATAAATGAGAAATGTTGAGATCTGCACTAACATTTATCCCTTGAAATAAACAATCAGCCAATAAAAATTATCCATTTTTTAATCAAAAAAGAATCCAATTTGTTAAAATTAAATACCTCACAAACCATTAATCGTTACGGAAACGAAACATATCATCGTGACAAGCATTAAATCATCTTTCTATCGAGTGTCATATGTATATACTTTTGGACGAGTTTTTCTGAGAAGACCATATATGATTCGTATCACGTGTGCCTCTCGATAGAAAAATGATTTAATTTTTGTTGTAATGGTGTATTTTTATCACTTGACGATTTACTATTTGTGAGATATTTAAATTATAAGAAAAGTGTGTATGTAACACCCCACTTGGATAAGTGGACCGTTACGTGTATTTATGGCGTGTCATCAAAGCATAAGGTAAATGTACTAAAATATTAAATGACCATAACGGAAATACCGGAATCAAACATCGGTAATCCAACCTAAGCTCAAAACATGAAAAATAAAATACTGAAAGAAAGGACTAAACAATGTCCAAATAAGCAGAATAATGTAAGTGCATAAAATAAGAAGTCTGGACAGCTTCCATCCCAAATGCACGTGCTCTCAGAAACCTAAGAGCGTCCCGGTGTACTTGCCGTTAGAACATGAAAGGAACTACGGCTGAGCATAACGCTCAGTGAACGGATATAAAACATGATAAGAATATACTGAATGAAACAGACGATAGAATACTGAAGCTGTAAGAATGATATGTAACATGTTGTGGAACTCTGCATAAAATCTAAGAACCTGGTTCGTATACACTGATACTGAAATATAACTATTAATTCTGAAAACATGCATTTACCGTATTTTATTTGCCAGAGCTTATATAGGTCACGTGCTGTAACAACCGTGCATGAATAACTGGAGGGGTGACCTCATCATGCTATAGAGGGGTGACCTCTAAATAACTGTGCTGGGTGGAGGGATCAGCTCCAATGTGAAGGATGTAGAGCACACACCACATTCACCCTGATAACTTGTAACACATATAAGCCTAGGATGCATCCATACGCCCCACTAATAATACTGATAAAATGGCCAAGCTGAGCTGAGTGGAACGATGCAGGATATCACTCTCCTGCATGTGAGTCACGACACCGGTGCCTCTAGTGCCGTGGTTACGGTACCTCCGTAACTAGTACATAAACTGGTCGTGCTTGTATATAATGCTCAGGCAATTTATTTAGTTATTAATATGATTACTGATAAACTTAAACATATACTGGGGAAAACATTTTGGCTGATGACGGGGAATCCTAATCATGCATAGAAGGAAATCCTTACTGAAAGGATGGGAAATCCGTACCTCGTGTCCAGTAATGAGATAAGAATGAAAGCTGAAAGATCTACTCTGACTTCACGAATACTACATAAATAATAGGCGGAAATTAAGTCGTCTGATTACTGTCTATAATTTATGATTCTGATATGTTCTTATTTTGATTTCAAAATGTTCTTGTATTATAGTACTGTACAATCTGATAAATCTGAATGTTCTTATTATTACTGGTAAGCCTATTACTGAAACTCTGATTATTATATGACATGTATCTTGCTATAACTAGTAATCTGCTAAAAATAGAAGGTTTTCTAAAATTAGATAGGTTTCCAAAAGAGTTTCCTTGAAATAAATCATTAATCAAATCATAAGTTAAATCCGACTTTTAATAGTGGAAGGAAAATGTTAAAATCAATTTAATTTACTAATTAAATAATTAAAATAACAAATAGGTCTTATTTTATTTTCAAAAACTTATTTATAAAGTGCTTTTACCAAACTAAAATAATTCCCACTGCTTTTACTATATATTCCCACTACTTTTATAATAAATTTCCCACTGCTTTTGAAATGTTGTTCCCACTGCTTTTGAAATAAAGTTCCCACTGCCTTTGAAATAAAGTTCCCACGGCCCTTGAAATAAAGTTCCCACTGCCTTTTGTTGTATAACCCCAAACACCCCTTTTATGCCTATACCCACTGATTTTCTGAACCAAACACCCCTGGTCGACATTTTTGGGCTGCAGATTAACAGCAAGCCCACCACACTTGGTGGCTCACTGCTGCCGTCGACATCCACTAAACCAGACCGCCCCTTGTGGGTCGGCTGGCCTAAACAGCGACTACACCGAGACCATAACGGTCTCGGTTTTTGTGCAGCCACACAACCCGACACACCCTTCTGCGTTTTTTTTTCAAGGACTCTCGGTCCTCTTAAAACCAATACAAACACGACCCTTGCTGGATTCGTGATGAACAAACAGAAAGAAAAAGGAAGAATGCGAATTGAGTTTTTTTTTACCTTAATTCGTGATTAAGAATGATTTACAACATATGACGGAATTAATTGTAGAAAAACGAATCACCCCCCTGTGTTTTGATCTCCAGCCGTCGGCCACCATGAACAACCAAACCCTAATCTTTTTTTTTTCTGCGTCTGATTATGGGAGAAGGGGTTAACCCCCGTTTCATCAATATACAAACCAAACGGGCCAAGCCCATTCTCTCTTTTTTTAAACAAACCGGCCATAAGGCCTTTTTTCTTATATAACTTTCTTTTTTTTTCTTTTTTTTAAAAAAAAGACTTAAGTATTATTTACGTGTCGACATATTCAATTCTCGCAATATTTTCGACTAAATAGTTATTTTCCGAAAATTTAATCACATCACGATATTAATTAAAACTGAGACTGCGAGATTCCTGATAATGTTTAATTATTTTCTGTATAACAATTACTACATACTTGATATTATTTTTTTATTTTTTTGAGATCTTATAAAACAAGACTGCGTATTTAATATTTTAAATTTTGAATACGGGTTTTACAATTCTTCCCCTCTAAAAAAAATAATTCGTCCCCGAATTAAGGATACTATACTGTGTTTTGCAATTCTTCCCCTCTAAAAAGGAGAAATTCGTCCTCGAATTAAAGGTAATAAGCTGATAAAGTTATAAGAACTAAAAGGACACATAAAGTGGAAAGGCACATAAGCTGAAGTATTATTTGTCTTCTAATTAAGACATAATGTTGCTGATAGGTTTAAACCTGACATGACTGAAATGATCATGTAACGTGACATGGCTGAAGGGAAACATGGAACATGACATGACTGAAAGGACTTAACTGGATTTATTGAAGGAAAAGGAATGAGAGGTCCGGATGGACTCCTCCGTTCCGAGTGGCTTCCCGCTCGAAACGCTTCCTCAAAAGGTCTAAGCATAATGACAATCTTGGTCCTGATGACCCTGTCCTGATGATACTGAATAGTTTCTGGTTCCATACCTGAGATGGATTTCTGAATCTGATCGAATGAAAGAAAATATAACATGTAGGGTACATGGAACGGTACGTACAGATAACATGAAATGCTAACATTCATATTTCTGAGCAAATATACTGAAACCTATTGGGACGAAATACGTGAATAATTGTGAACTTGCTACGTAAGCAATTGTGAACGTAGTTCGTGATCATCTGATGAACGCTTGCATGGAATATGCCGTGAACGTGATACTAGACATATCTGAACGTATGTTGACTGAGGAAGGGATGCCAAACGATAAGGTCTGAGATGTGAAGCGTCTGCCTGGTTATTGGAAAGTGGTGCTAAATTTGAGTCTCGTCTCTCAAGCTTTCTGTAACCGTAGTCGGTAATAACTAAGAAACGTGTATCGTGAAATGGCACACGAACTTGAATGTGAACGATGTTATGAACACAAACGTGAGCTTAAATCACGACATAGCATAAAAGATGAACTGAAACAAAATCATACTGCGTATGAGACATAAACGTGAAAGTGAAAATAAACATGAACTTAAAGTGGGCGTAAACATACACTTGATCGTGAACATAGATTCTGTCTGATATGATGGTCGATGGAATGCCTTGAATTCGTACAATTTACTGCTGAATTTCAAAATTTTCTGCAGGTCTGCTACTGCGTGATCCTTTCGGATGAAAGAAACGCGCAGGTTGATTACATGGTTAATGATAACTTAGATAGTATCATACTTTCTCTGAGTCTGTGGTAAAACTGATAACAATCTCCATGGAGTCTTGTCTCATTTCTGTTCAGAAATTTCTAAGGGTTGTAGTAACTTACTAACATGACGGCGTTCTATCTTGAACCTGCGGTATGTCATGCATCTAGATATGAACATAGCTATATCAATGTGTGATACGGTTTCTATCAAAATTCTGCCTGGGCTTATGGGACATTTTGGTGGAAATCTGGTTGAATAGTCATAGAAGAATTTTTAGTGATGACTGTCAGCAATTTCTGCGTTAGCAGTCAATTGATTTCTAGAAAATTTTGTACTTCGTTCACAGGCGTCGGTCGGGATCATCAGGTGATGGCCCTCACCTTCGCAGGATTGTCTGAAATTTCTTTCTGTTGAAATAGGGTGGTTCAGAAATGCCACTTCGTTCAACTGGAATTCACATCTGGAAAGCTGCTTATATAATTTTATCCTATCGGAGATTCTGATCAACTATGAAAAGATGATTCTCTTGTACTTCTCTTAGAATTTAGCAGATCAGAATGTTATCAATGGATATACTGATGATTTTGTCTGAGGAGCCATGGAAAAATTTTATTCATAAATTTCATACTATAGATGGGGCATTAGGGAGCCCAAACGTATAAGTCAAGATTTTATAGAGATTGTAACGTGTTCAGCAGCAATCTAGAAAACATCATGTTCTTCTCTCACCACTTCTGGTGGCATGGTCGCAAAGTGTTCTGGAAAATATTTAAGATATCGTAACAGGTCATGTAAACCTTCTATACGTGGAATGAATATCGATTAAGAATGGTGATCTGGAAATTTTCGGGTGGTCGATACATGATCTCATGTTACTGGCCTACTTTTTGATAGACGGAAATGGTACACTTCCTGGTGGTGCGTTAGGGCGAATAAAGCCTCGTTTCAGTAACTCTTGTAGCAATTTCTTTAACTGTTTTAACTTACCTGCATCCCGCAATAGGGAGTTTTAAAAACAGGTCCTGTTCTTGAGACCAGCTTGATGCAAATTCTGTCTCGTGGTTAGAAAGGAATTTCTGAAAAAAAAACTTTCTGCAATTACGTCTGGGACTCTGGAGAAATCTGTTGGTTATGAATTTAAGGATTTTAAGAAGTGAAATTATAACTGGTAGCTGAAAAGTCTTCGTAGCTATGGACTGATAGTCACGCGCTTGTAAGGAAGAAATAATTCATGCTGATTTTCTGACCGAAAGTGTAATGAATATATTTGGGATTTAGTAAGACGGATCTCGTCGTTAATTGAAAATAAGGCTTTAATAAATATGGTGATACTGTTGAGTCCTTTCTGGCTGAGAGGTAGGTAAATACCTGATTTACATAAAGCTGACATAGGAATACGTGGAGTAATGTGGCGACTTCCACTGAGTGGGTTCGTCTGTAACCTCACATAATGAACACTGCGTTTTTAACCTGAATAACACTCCAGTGGTGGTGACTAAAATTTTCAAATGATCTGATTTATGCGTGGCATAATAGAACGGGTGTATCCCCCTTGGAGGATGCCCTGATTCATTGAGGGCCTGGTTTAGAAATATACGGAGTTATGAGTTCTGACTCGTTCTTTGAGAAGATATTCGTATGACGTATATCATGACTGGTGTCCTGACAAATGTCTTCCGAAATGATACTTGAGACCTGTGTCTTAACTGTTGTCTGGACTTGTATTTTAATGGTGAGTCTGAATAAGGTTAAGAATTTGTAACTGCTAGGCTTGACGAACCGGTTAGACTACTGACCCCCTGTACTTCTGGTCACGTCCGTGCCGGAGTCCCGATGTTACTGACTGATTAATTATAAGCATGGTGGTTGTCAATACTGCTTTGTTTGTCAATTTACGGTCATTATCATGACCGTGATTCATGCAACTATTCCGACTGAAAGACTAGCTGAGTAACGTGTGACATCTAACTGAGAAAGTAAAAGTATGGAATAGAATGGTAGTGTCTGATGGTTGAAATTTATTCTTGTCAAGAATTTCAAGTTTATAGTTTTCGTCCTTGTTTGCAGAGTCTTCATATTATAAACGGCATCAGCATTTTGAGAAATCTCCAAAGTATCAGCAACATCCGCATTTGTGAGGTCTTCAAAGTGTTAGTAGGATCAGCATCTGGTAAAATCTTCAATTCACGAGCAGCATCAGCACCTGGTAGAATATCGACAAGTGGAGACGCCGCTATGATTGAGGATCGATTAAACATATCCATGGAGTAGGGTATATGGAGTATACCTGGACTACTGTACATGAAGTACAAAATGAATACTGCACATGGAGTATATCCGAGACATTGCACATGGGGTACGTATGGAATACTATACATGGCACTGGTGGAAATTTTATGGGATGATCGATACTGGTGTCAATTGTCTGACATGATCGAAGAAATAAATTGATTTAAACGGTAGTAACTGAACTGAAATGAGTAACATGATATCCTGGTAATTCCTGCGTAGACTTAATGTTGGTTGTATAGAGGTTCAAGAATATGATTAAACGGAATTTCACTAATGGTCAGCATAAAGACATGACCGATGAAGGTCAAACATGATTTATCATGAAACGGGATCTTATTGTAATCCTTCTGTACATTAGCATGAAACATTATCATTCTGCTGAACATAAAACCCTCGTAAGTAGACATGAAACTGAATCAACATGAAGACGTCATCAACGTGAGGGTATGCAAATTTAACTGTTACAAAGAACATAAAAGTCTAATCAACTGAGGTTTAAAATCAACTGATGTGGATGGCTATGGTTCAATCCATAGAATCCAAGTAAGAAAACATGTGACTAAGTATGGGCGATTCTTGTTCGATCCATATTTGTCAAACTTTCATTAGACTTGCCAAGTATATAAATTTATAATCTGGGACTAAATATGGTTGGCTGTAGTCCAATCCATACTTGTCAATATTTTATAAAATGTCATGATGTGACAAGGTGAACAGCTATGAATCGGTTCACAAAACAACCTTCGGCTGAATAGCATGAAATTTGACCTGAACAATGGTGAACGTTTATGGCTGGTTCGTCAAGTAATACTTGACTGAAAACATGAATCTGTCATGAGTAAGGGTAAACGCATATGGTCGGTTTACCAATACAAAATCTGAACGGACAAGGGTGAATGCCTATGGGTCGGTTCACCGAAATAAAATTCGCAGAAAAGCACATGCGACTAAATATGGCCAGTCCTGTACTAACCTTTTACTTAGTCAAAAACTTTAAGGAAACAGTCTGATAATTGAAGAAAACTGACTGATAAATGCTTGAGAAACATGAAGATAACAACGCCAAAATCTGGGAAGTTCCTGGTGACTACCCACTAGTCACAGGTCAAGTTTTAGAGCCTACAGGTCGAACCTATAGCTCTGATACCATAATTGTAACACCCCACTTGGATAAGTGGACCGTTACGTGTATTTATGGCGTGTCATCAAAGCATAAGGTAAATTTACTAAAACATTAAATGACCATAATGGAAATACCGGAATCAAACATCGGTAATCCAACCTAAGCTCAAAACATGAAAAATAAAATACTGAAAGAAAGGACTAAACAATGTCCAAATAAGCAGAATAATGTAAGTGCATAAAATAAGAAGTCTGGACAGCTTCCATCCCAAATGCACGTGCTCTCAGAAACCTAAGAGCGTCCCGGTGTACCTGCCGTTAGAACATGAAAGGAACTACGACTGAGCATAACGCTCAGTGAACGGATATAAAACATGATAAGAATATACTGAATGAAACAGACGATAGAATACTGAAGCTGTAAGAATGATATGTAACATGTTGTGGAACTCTGCATAAAATCTGAGAACCTGGTTCGTATACACTGATACTGAAATATAACTATTAATTCTGAAAACATACATTTACTGTATTTTATTTGCCAGAGCTTATATAGGTCACGTGCTGTAACAACCGTGCATGAATAACTGGAGGGGTGACCTCATCATGCTATAGAGGGGTGACCTCTAAATAACTGTGCTGGGGGAAGGGATCAGCTCCAATGTGAAGGATGTATAGCACACACCACATTCACCCTGATAACTTGTAACACATATAAGCCTAGGATGCATCCATACGCCCCACTAATAATACTGATAAAATGGCCAAGCTGAGCCGAGTGGAACGATGCAGGATATCACTCTCCTGCATGTGAGTCACGACACCGGTGCCTCTAGTGCCGTGGTTACGGTACCTCCGTAACTAGTACATAAACTGGTCGTGCTTGTATATAATGCTCAGGCAATTTATTTAGTTATTAATATGATTACTGATAAACTTAAACATATACTGGGGAAAACATTTTGGCTGATGACGGGGAATCCTAATCATGCATAGAAGGAAATCCTTACTGAAAGGACGGGAAATCCGTACCTCGTGTCCAGTAATGAGATAAGAATGAAAGCTGAAAGATCTACTCCGACTTCACGAATACTACATAAATAATAGGCGGAAATTAAGTCGTCTGATTACTGTCTATAATTTATGATTCTGATATGTTCTTATTTTGATTTCAAAATGTTCTTGTATTATAGTACTGTACAATCTGATAAATCTGAATGTTCTTATTATTACTGGTAAGCCTATTACTGAAACTCTGATTATTATATGACATGTATCTTGCTATAACTAGTAATCTGCTGAAAATAGAAGGTTTTCTAAAATTAGATAGGTTTCCAAAAGAGTTTCCTTGAAATAAATCATTAATCAAATCATAAGTTAAATCCGACTTTTAATAGTGGAAGGAAAATGTTAAAATCAATTTAATTTACTAATTAAATAATTAAAATAACAAATAGGTCTTATTTTATTTTCAAAAACTTATTTATAAAGTGCTTTTACCAAACTAAAATAATTCCCACTGCTTTTACTATATATTCCCACTGCTTTTATAATAAATTTCCCACTGCTTTTGAAATGTTGTTCCCACTGCTTTTGAAAAAAGTTCCCACTGCCTTTGAAATAAAGTTCCCACGGCCCTTGAAATAAAGTTCCCACTGCCTTTTGTTGTATAACCCCAAACACCCCTTTTATGCCTATACCCACTGATTTTCTGAACCAAACACCCCTGGTCGACATTTTTGGGCTGCAGATTAACAGCAAGCCCACCACACTTGGTGGCTCACTGCTGCCGTCGACACCCACTAAACCAGACCGCCCCTTGTGGATCGGCTGGCCTAAACAGCGACTACACCGAGACCATAACGGTCTCGGTTTTTGTGCAGCCACACAACCCGACACACCCTTCTGCGTTTTTTTGTCAAGGACTCTCGGTCCTCTTGAAACCAATACAAACCCGACCCTTGCTGGATTCGTGATGAACAAACAGAAAGAAAAAGGAAGAATGCGAATTGAGTTTTTTTTTTACCTTAATTCGTGATTAAGAATGATTTACAACATATGACGGAATTAATTGTAGAAAAACGAATCATCCCCCTCTGTTTTGATCTCCAGCCGTCGGCCACCATGAACAACCAAACCCTAATCTTTTTTTTTTCTGCGTCTGATTATGGGAGAAGGGGTTAACCCCCGTTTCATCAATATACAAACCAAACGGGCCAAGCCCATTCTCTCTTTTTTTAAACAAACCGGCCATAAGGCCTTTTTTCTTATATAACTTTCTTTTTTTTTCTTTTTTAAAAAAAAAAGACTTAAGTATTATTTACGTGCCGACATATTCAATTCTCGCAATATTTTCGACTAAATAGTTATTTTCCGAAAATTTAATCACATCACGATATTAATTAAAACTGAGACTGCGAGATTCCTGATAATGTTTAATTATTTTCTGTATAACAATTACTACATACTTGATATTATTTTTTTATTTTTTTGAGATCTTGTAAAACAAGACTGCGTATTTAATATTTTAAATTTTGAATACGGGTTTTACAATTCTTCCCCTCTAAAAAAAATAATTCGTCCCCGAATTAAGGATACTATACTGTGTTTTGCAGTGTAAAGTTGGTTTAAATGAATATAACTAAATAATGTCGTGTACGAAGATGATATACATTGATCTCAACTAAATTGTTATTGTTGACAGCCATCTATTTAGTAATCTGAAAGCTTGGTGTGTTGTTCCCCCTTGAGGGAGGGGGAGTGTCAAACATACCATAAAAGAAAGAGTGGTGCTCGAGGAGTAGCACATGTACGGCTACTGCTGTTAAGTTTGTTAAGTGCCTGGTAGGAACCACTAACTATTCGATTTACAATCTAAGAAGGAAGTTCCCCCCCCCCCACCCCCGCCAGGGGGTTTGGGGGTAGGAAGTCGAAATGAACCTAACTATTTATAAACCAAGTCGGGCCGCTAGAAGAGTGATATAGAGACAAATGAACTACAGGAAGAAGCAACAAGAAGCAAGTTCCCCTACGGTTTATTTCTTTGATATTGCCATATTTTTCGGGGGTCACGGTTCCAAGCTATGAGTGAATCTTAAAAAAGGTGTAACCTCATAGAATTTGAACCTTGGCAAGTGACCCGCATAGAAAATACTTAACCGTATTAAGTAAACAACTTCAAGAATCAAGTTACCCAAAGGATCTCTTGCTTTAGTCTTACTGGATCTCTTGTTGTTGATCCTCCCCGTGAAATAATCATAGACCAAAAAATAGGGGCTTTTTAGCGACCCCATATGATTTATGAAAATAAAAGATATGAGATCAGGTCGATCTTTTTAACGAAACAAAAAACATGGAGAAAGCAAGTTGCCCTAAGAAATTATATCTTTTAGCAACTTTTGAAGGGTGCCTCACATGAGCCTCTTTAAAACTATACGAATGCATAATGGTTTCAAAAGAAAAGATCAATTCTTTTATACTATATTTAATAAAAATGTTAAATGATAAATATGCTTTTGTTTTTAACAATCAAATTAACAGTTAACAAAAAATGGATCAATTCTTTTATACCGTATTAAATATATATTGTATATATTTAATATATAACTTATAAAGTATAAAGTCCATTTATTTATTTTCTAAAGTTATTGAAAAGAATTAAAATTTATTTTTTGTTTAAAATTAAATCCTTAGGGGCCGTTTGGTTCAAGATATTAAAATTCTGGAATTCTAAATTCTAGTATATTAAAATTCCTCAGAATTTAAAATTCTAGAATTTAAAATGCCTAAGCCTGTTTCGTTGGCAGAATTTATAAATAATTGAAATCTTGATTTTAGGTTGAACCAATTAACGAATAAATATTTTTTTATATATATTTTCTATTTAAAAGATTAAAATTCGAATTTTCACATTTTATATAAAATTTCAAAAAATTTATATAAATTTTATAAAAAATATATAATAATTTTATTTACAATTTATATATATATATATATATATATATATATATATATATATATATATGTATTATAAGAATTTATATAATATTTATAAAAGCATTATATAAATTTTTTAAATTCTTATACAAAATTTATAAAAAGTTTATATAAATTTTATAAAAATATATATATAAACCTTATAAAAAGTTTATATATTATAAAAAAATCATAAATTTCATAAAAAATAAAAAAAATTTATATAAATTTTATAAAAATCTTATAAAAAATTTATATAAATTTTGTATAAGTTTTTTAAAAAAATTCATTAAAATAAAAAAAAAATCATTTAATTTTATATAAAAAATTTTATATATTTTATAAAAAATTCATTAATTTTATAAAAAAGGTATTTAAATTTTTTAAGAAATTTCAATAAATTTTATGAAAATTATATATATATATTTCATAAAAAAGTTCTATATAAATATTTACTTAAATTTATATAAATTTTATAAATTTTGTATAAATTTTTGAAATTTTATAATTTTTTATTTAAACATAAAAACCGAAATAATAACGACAAGAAAAAAAGTTTATGAAAAATAATTTTCAAGTAAATTAAAATTCCTCACTTTTTGGAGGAATTCTAATATCCCTCATTTTGGGAATTCAAGGAATTTTAAATTCCTTCTTTGGTTATACCAAACACAATATTGGGGGATATTAAAATGTAAAAATTTTGAATATCCCCCAATATCCTTGAATATCCCCGAACCAAACGGCACCTTAAAGTTTTATTATTTACTTCCTTTTTAAAATTTTCATAAATTTGACATATTTTATCATTTTTTCATTAAAATTCGTCACCAATTTTTTTCTACCTCTATTTTAATTCCTATTAACAATAAAAAATAAACTGATTTTTTATTATAATAAACCTAAAAGTGTATTTAATTAAAACAAATGTTATTGATTATTTTATTTTAAACATACAAAATTTTTATTGCATTACTAAAGGCATGCTTAGTTAATGGTATTTGAGGGTAAGGAAAAGGAAAGATAATCATTAATGAAGCTTGTTTTATTATAATGCAATGGAGCATTACCCTAAACAAGGTAATCAACCATTACCCAACAAATAGAAGATTATGGTATTCATTATTCATGTAACCAACTCAATCATATTTTAAAAAAGAAATTAATATCGTTCCAAATTGTATAAGCACCCAGTATTATATTTTTTAATTCAAAAACTAATTTGGAGGCAATAATTTTTTTGGTCAGGCAATTTTTGAATCAAAAATAATGTGTGCCACCAAACTTTTTTGGTCAACCATTTTTTTTAATTCAAACTATAGTTTTATGTCATTAGTTTTTATAGCCTAGCAATTTTTACTTTGAAAATTGGCCGGTTTGCGTCATCAATTATTTAGATTTAGTGATTTTTTTTTTTGGGTAAAGGGGAATGATTACCCCGGTAAAATAAGATTTAGTGATTTAGATTTTTTTTAGTTAAAAAAATACGCATGTTGTACAAAATAATTTGTTATTTGTATATGTCAACATGTAAATTTCTTTTGTAAAACAAAAAAAATAGTGCCAACTACTATTTAAGAGTAGTTTTTTTTATGAAGTTGTCATGTATGTGTTATATATATGAAGTGTATAAACGAACACAATCAATTACTAATTAAGTACCTATTACATTTCGAAAACCAAGATAGTCACACCTACAAAACCCTAATGGCGTCGTCAATCAATTCCAGCCATAATCTTTTATCTACTACCTTTCTTCTATTTGTGTGATTAAGGAACCTGTGGTCTTATGGATATCACCTCGTTGATTGTCCTTAATGAACGAGCTTTCTTAGTCATTAGTAATGTTGGAACCATAGGAATCTTTGATTCGTGGTTTGGATCTGTTTCTTCCTTACTGTAGAGATTGGTTTCGCTCTTGTTGGTCCTCCATTCATTTTATAACGTTCATTTATAGAGAATAATTCGGTTGATTTGGCTCTTTCTGGGTGTTTCAACGTAGTTAAGGAAATCGGTTGATCTCCGGATTCAATCAATTTGGCTTAATATTCAACACTCATAATCGGTTGGTATCTCCCTGAGTTTATTTTCTTATTCAACTTTATCAAGGATCGACGAGGTCCTTAAGAGTGGTCTTTCAATACAATTAGGGTTTACTCATTGCTTTTTAGGGTTTTGTTCTTTTCTTTTGCGTCCAGTCCTTTCACTGTTCTAGATGGGTAGCTTTCGGTCTAAAGATATTTAGCCAAAATTTCCTAATCCATTTTCGTTTCTAATTTCCCTGAATCCTTTTCGGCCAAGGATTTATTTCATACTTGCAAAGTGTATGGTCACGTGGAAGATTCTTTCATCCCGAATAAGAAATCGACAGGAGGGAAAAGATTCGGGTTCGTGCGTTTCATTAATGTCTTTAATGTGGAACGTTTGGTCAATAATTTGTGCACAATATGCGTAGGACGGCTTAAACTACACGCAAATGTATCAAGATTTAAACTACCTCCCATGAAGCATAATACTCAGCATACTAATACTGAGGTTAAACATAAAGATCATACTCAGAAGTTTCCCCGTTATTTTGAGGGAAGTAGGCCTAATGTCGGTTCGTATGCCAATGTCTTGAAGGGTCATAAAGAGAAGGAAGTGGAATCATCCCCGACTATAGTGTTAGATGATGCTTGCCTTAATAAGTCGGATTTGTCATTATCGCTCATTGGCAGAGTAAAGGATATTGAGACATTCAGTAACATCTCTAATGTTATTCAGAAGGAAGGCTTTGTCGAGATTTCCATTCGGTACTTGGGAGAATTATGGATTTTGATGTGTTTCTCTAATAGTAAATCGAGATATGCTTTTAAGGGTAACTCAGGTATTGCATCCTGGTTTTCGACACTTCATCAAGCATCGATGGATTTTTCCATTACTGATAGAATTACGTGGGTTGAAGTCAAAGAGTCCCTCTTAAATTATGGTTAGGTGCCACGTTCCGTAGAATTGCATATAAATGGGGTAATCTTTTGGATTTTGAGGATACATTAGATGAGTGTTTCTACTCAAAACGTCTTTGTATTTCCACAAAAGTCCAAACTAATATATCTGAATCTTTTAAGATTATTTTCAAGGGAAAAGTGTATTGGGTTAAGGCAAAAGAAGTCATGTGATGGGTCCCGGAATTCAGTCTAGAATTGGACGAGGATGATGACCTTGATGCCGACGTACACAACAAGGGAGGAATTATTTCAGATGATGATGCTAGTGATGGTAGTAGTAAACCAGAAGTTGTGGCAGAAACTATCTTTAATGATCCCGTGAACCCCAATGGTGAAAAATCTCAAGATCCGTTTGGTATTTATGATATGTTTGATAAGGAGAAGACAAGATAACGTTAAGTCCGCAGTTTGTAGTAGCAGTCGTGAACACCCACCAGGTTACACACTGAAGGAGAATGAAGACGTTCCAACTTAGGCTGAGAATGATAACCCGGGGGTACAAGAGAACATTCAAGTTGACAAAGATGCTGATAGGGAGCATAGTGTATCTAATTCTAACAGTAAGAACTCGGATAATGTAAGACATTTTAGAACTTCCCAATTACCTAAAATCGGGGGTTCTATATTGAATTGCATGGAAGAAATGATTAAAGTAGGCATGGTTACGGGGTATAATATGGAGGGTTGTGAGAAAGACATTATGAAGATAATTAAATCCCAAGGAGAAGCTATGGTTAACGGATGAATTTTATGTCACTAAGCATTCAAGGCCTTGCCCAAAAGGCCAAAAAAGATTGGCTTAGGGAGCTTTGTGTTAAACATCAAATTAGTTTTTAACTTTTCAGGAAACAAAGATAGAGAGCATGGAGACACTTACTGTTAAAACGTGTTGGGGAAATTATGATTTTGAGTTTGTTCACAGTGACTCAGTAGGGAACTCTAGAGGGATTTTATGCATTTGGGATCCGAATTCTTTTGGAAAAAAGAGCCATACTATATCTGATTATTTCATGTTAGTTCGCGGTATTTGGAAGAGGAATAACATAGAGGTTCTTATAGTTGATGTTTACGTTCCACAAGAGAAGAAGGAAAAAAAAGATGTTGTTGGATTACTTGGTTACCGTCACATCTAGTTGGAATGGTGAAGTTATTATGATGGGGGATTTCAATGAGGTGCGGATACAATCAGACACATTTGGTTTGGTGTTTAATGCTCGTGATGCGAAGATTTTCAATTCTTTTATTTCTAATGCAGGGCTAGTGGAGGTTCCTTTAGGTGGTAGCGTATTCACATGGTGTCACACTTCAGGAAAAAACATGAGCAAACTGGACCGTTTTTTGATTTCTGAGAACATGTGGAATTCTTACCCTACTTTGTCTGCTATCACTTTGGATCGATATTTATCAGATCATAGGCCCATCTTGCTTCGTGATATTAAGATGGATTATGGTCCGAGTCCTTTTCGTTTTTTCAACCATTGGTTGGAGGATGAAGGGCTTAGGAAGCTGGTTGTGGAAACTTGGGAGATTGCTCCAGGTGATACTCAAAATGCTATTCGTTATTTGTTTAAGAAACTTCAATTCCTTAAATCAAAATTAAGGAATGGAATGCTGCTCATTTGCAAAGGTCGAGGGAAACCATGATCCAGCTTCAATTCGAGTTAACTAACATAGATACGGAGATTGAAGAAGGAATAAGTACTGACGTCATTTTAGCCAAAAAAATGGAGATCATTAATTCCATGAATATGTTAAAAAGAACGAGGCTCTAGAATCCATTGAAAAGGCGAAAATAAAATGGGCGATTGAGGGTGACGAAAACTTTCGCTTCTTTCATGGGGTAATCAACAAACAGAGGAAACAAATGGGTATTACAGGGGTCATGAAGGATGGGGCGTGGGTCGATACATCGGAATTAGTGAAAGATGAATTTTTGAATCACTTTAAAGACAGATTTGCTCGGCCTAAGGACATGCGCATTCCCATTGATATGAATTTTCCGAATACCATCAGCAGTACTCAAAAAGATGTCCTTGAGTATGCTGTAACGGCAGATGAGATTAAACGTGCTATTTGGGACTGTGGTGCCAGTAAATCTCCGGGTACAGATGGCTTTACATTTGGTTTCTTTCGTCACTTTTGGGACACAGTGGGTAATGACGTCATTGATGCTGTCAACTTCTTTTTTAACTATGGATATTTTCCAACTGGGTGTAACTCTTCATTTATTTCTCTCATTCCAAAAACTCCTAATGCTACTTTGGTGAAGGATTTCAGACCAATCAGCCTCATTGGCAGCTTTTACAAAATCGTTACAAAAATTTTGGCTAACAGGCTTATGCAGGTTATAGGAGATATTGTTCACGAGTCGTAATCGGCATTTGTTCTAGGTAGGCAAATTATGGATGGTCCATTCATTTTGAATGAAATTATTCAATGGTGTTCTCGTAAGAAAAACAAGCTCTTATTTTCAAGGTGGACTTTGAGAAAGCATACGATTCGGTCTGGTGGGATTTTATAGATAAAGTACTTAATAAGTTTGGTTTCGGCAGTAAATGGTGTGGATGGATTCAAAGTTTTCTAAATTCATCAAAATGTTCCATATTTATTAGTGGCAGCCCTACTAAGGAGTTTCAGTTTTACAAGGGTCTTAAACAAGGTGATTCTTTGTCCCCGTTCTTATTTATACTTGTTATGGAATCACTGCATATTTCTTTTCAACGAGTCATTGACAAGGGTTTATACACGGAATTTAGTTTAAACAACTCGGTTAACATATCCCACATGTTTTTTTGCGGATGATGCGGTTTTTATTGGTAAATGGAGCGAGAGGAATATAGATGTGCTTACTAAGGTGTTGGAATGCTTTCGGTGTGCTTCGGGTCTTAGAATAAACATGGACAAAAGCAAAATTTTGGGGGTTCACGTTGAAAACAATAAGATTAATCAAGCTGCTCGTCAACTAGGGTGCATGATTCTTAATGCGCCTTTCAAATACTTGGGTACTAAAGTTGGTGGCCGATGAGATGGAATTTATACATGATCTCATCGTTCTTTTCGGGCTTTAAATGCATAAAAATGTCATAAAATACCATATATATGCTTGTGTTTGTTTACTTGTGTGTTTTAGGTATGGATATCGTGAAAAGGACAAAAGATCACAAGATACAAGGAAAAACGGACACGAGAAACGAAGCCGTACAAAGAACCGGGCCCTAATTCATGGAATATTCAACAAATACCCTTGAATACTTGAAGACATGCAAGATTGATCCTCATTTAAATGAAGAAAAGACACTTAAAACCCTTGTATATTGATAATTACAAGTTTGGTCCCTTAAGTTTGTCAAAATTACACAAAAGGTCCTTCTACTTTGAAGAAATGGCAAGATTAGTCCCTCAACAATTCCAAATTGCCAACAATGGTCCCTCATGAAGCCAAAGATACATTGAAGACCTTTGAAGATCAACATTGTCCAAGATCAGCCCTTGAAATATCTCAAAATGGCAAAAATAATCCTTTGAAACCCTTTTCCAAAGTATTGTGCCAAAATTGCCAAAGTCTGAAAGTTGACAACAAAGGAATTGGGCGCTGACACACTTTTAAACACAAATGAAAGAAAAGAAAAAGAAGAAGGGCTAAAATTGTGCACTCAAACATTCAAACACACAAACACGCGCCAAACATTTCCAATCCCCCAAAATCGGATCAAAAGTTACTACTGTTCACCCCATGAACCCAGTAACTATCTTCATTAAAACAAAGGGTAAATCTCAATTACCCTTACCCACACTTGATTCACACGCCTATAATCCCATCCCAACCTTAAAACCCTCACTCCCACTCACCAAGAGGCCCCACCACCAAAACCGTTTCACCATCATGTGCCAACTTCCTCACCAAGGCTTGCCACGTGTCAAGATCAACAGTTGAGATCCTTTGCTTCACCCCAAAGCTACTTTAAACGTCTAGGATCATTTTGGACAGCTCACAACCAAGAATTATCTAGAAGACTCAAGGGCATTTTAGAGAAATCAGTGCTAGGGTTTGTGAATAGTGTTTAGCCAGGCATTTGCCTATAAAAGGAGACCTCAACATGTGAGAGTCCCTTTGTTCCAGTCTTTACCTTTTAAACTTGTAATTCCTTTTTGAAATTTATAAAAGTTGGTATTTTGAGAAAATTGTAATTCCTTTTTATGTTTTTGAAAGTTGGTATTGTTTAAAGGTGATTCTGAGTTCCATTTGTTGTGATAAGTGTGCTTGAATCATTTGGTTCAAGGACGTTTATGTTTGGTAAGTTTTTCAAGTTTGAAAAAGCTTGAAAGAAGGTTTCTGAATTTTCTTATTATTGTGTACTAATCCTTAACCATAAGCTATAAGCTCTTACAAACTTGTTGACACCAAGCTTGTGAAGGGATTAGGGCCTTTGGTTGGGCTGTTTGTTCCTTGTGTTGAAGAAATCAAGCCCTTGAGTTTCTTCTTTGTAACCTCAACCAAGGCATTCATCATCTTTGTTATTGAAGTACCTTGGTCTTGTTCTAGTTGTTGAACAAGGTCCAAGGAGCATAGCTGGCTCTCCTAGGATGTTGTGGAGGGCAGGTATAACCCCTTGATTACATTTCCCCTAAAAATTTCATGTTACTGCTTGTTTTGTACTTTGGCATGTGATTTGTTGATTCCGTGTTTGTGCTTTGTGTTTTATGGTTGTAATCTGTTAATTGTCACCTAGTGTAGCTATTTGATCATTAAAATCAGTAGGTTGTTTGAAGGATTTAGAAGTTTGTTTGAAAAGTGGTTGATTAAGGACTGTTTGGGATTACTGGTTCATAAGGCCTTGTGGCCTTGTGCCCTTGGTTCTTAGGGTTTGGGAGGTCTAAAAAAGTCTTAATATACAAGTTTTAGTCATTGGTTTACTTTCTGAAAGTTTGGAAAAGGGATTTGAAGTTTTGCAAAAATCTGATAAAAGTGCTTTTGAAATTGGTCAAACACATCAGATCAAATAACTTCTTTGTTTGTTGGATCTAAGGTCTGAAATCAGGTTTGGGAATAGTTTAGGTGATAAGCTATCTATTGGTTATCTGGTTGTTGAATTTGGTGGCTTATTGTGATTGTTATAGCTTATCAAAAGTTGCTGAAGTGGTCATTTGCATCAGCAAAGTGACCACCTCATTTTGTGATTGCATTTGTTATCCTATTGTATGCCTTGTGATTTTGCTGCTTGGAACTTGTTTAAGTGATGCTTGTGAGTGTATTTTGCTATTTGTTGTGCTTTGTATCTGGCTTATAAGCTAACTGGCTTATTAAGTCCTTATTGCCAAAATTTGCCATCAAAAGGTCAAGTGACCTCTTGATTCACAAGGCCTCCTCCTTGAGTCCTTCACAAAAATTGCTTATAACAAGCCCATATACCATTCCTGATCATTTGGTGAACTTTGGAGTACTTTGACTTTTGGTCAAATAAGCACAAATTGGCTTATTTTTGAGAACTGCTTATTGGCACTTGCAACAACTTGGCTTTTGTAATAGAACTCATTTTTCTTAGCTTAATAACAAATCTGGAAGGTTACAAGTCTTTTGGTTAAGCTTTTGCTAGAAAACTAGCTTATTTGGCTTTTTCAGCCAGCTTATTTGCTCTTACAGCTTATTCTACTTGGCTTTGTGTGATTTTCTTGATTGATTATTCTTAGTTAAGCTATTTGTGAGCTTTTGCAACAAACTAGAGCTTCTGAGGTGCCCTAAATCTCAAACCCGACTATTTTGTCGTTTTGTGGATTTATACTTTGCTTATTTTTGGCTTACTGAGTGTGCTTTTTCAAAATTTCTTTTTACAAATCTCATAAGCATCCAAAAAGAAGGTTGTGTGTCAAATTAGAGCTTATGGCATTGGCTTATTGCTTAATGGGCTGAAAAGCCCAATAAGAATAAGTTGCCTGCTTATTAAGCTGTGATAAGCTCACATTCAGCTTTTGGGCCTTTAGAGTTTTGTGTTTAGAATCAAACTTTGAGTCAGATTGGGCTTTTCCAAGTCAATTGGGCCAAGTTTGACTTTTTGGGCCAAAAAGCCCATTAAGGTTGACTGTTTTTGGTTTTGGCCCATTTGAGGGCCCAATAAGGGTATTCTGGTCATTTCACTTTGATTTTCTGACTATTTAGGTAAAAATAAACTAGTTTGCAAGTTTTTAGAATTTTTTATAATTTTTGGATTTTTAATATTATTTTAATATTATTTTTCAAATTTCTCATTTTCCAACTTTTTACATTTTTCTTAGCTTTAATACATTAAAATAGGAATTTAGCAACTTTTAGAATAATTTTATCATTTCTAGATTAATTTTATAATTATTTTAATTTTTAATAGTTTTTAAATCATTTTAAATAGTTTTTATTAGTTTAAAAATTTCTAAAAATATTTTTTAATCTTTTTAGGTCATTTTAGAGGTTTACCAATTGAAAAATCTTTATTTGGGCTTTTTGATAATTTATTTGATTTTTAGGGCTTTAATTAGCATTTAAAAATTGAATATTTAATTATTTAAAAGGTTTGAAAAAGTTTTGATCATTGGTAAACTCTTAGTTTATTAATTTTGAATTTTGGTAAATTTTTGGTAATTATTAGAATTAATTTTAATTTTTGTAGTTGTTACGGTTTTACGTTTGTCGTTGTAGTAGTAATTTTCACGTCTTCGTCGTCTTCTTTTCTCATCCCCTTCTAAACCAATCATTAATCATAAACATTAAACAAGTTTTTCACACACATATACCTCCTTGGGAAACGAACTTCATAAGGGTCATTAACACTTGGTTTTTCCTAAAATCATTTGTTTAATACTTACCGCTTTTACGCTCCTTTTCCTAAAGGACGTATTTTACCACAATCATTTTGGCGCCGCTGACGGAGAGGTGTGTCGTGATTAATTTGCATTGTTGTTTTTAATATTAACCAAATAGTATTTGTATTAGTAGAACTCTACTAATACGTATTATCGGGTTTCTTGGTTTTTCTTGTAAAAATATTATTACTATATTGTATTAAGTATCACAACAAATAAACAATATCTTCAAAGTGTGAAAACACAACCTTGATTCGGGATTTCATCACTCGATCATTGTATTCGAATCTCAAGCAAAAAGAAAAAGGCAAATATAGATAAATACTTTCGTGAAGCTCGATTTTGAAAAATACAAACTATAAGGTGGGTATAAGGCGGGTATTATAAAATATACCCTAAGGAAAAAGGCTCTTAAGTGCTTCGCGCCGCCTCGTTTCCCCACTTGCTTGTGAGTATTTTGAGATTGAAGGCTAATCGAGGGTTTTGCCGCCCAAAGTATTATTACGTATAATATATTTGCTTGGTTTCTTTGTGATTAAACCCTCTTGAACAATTTGGTTTTCACCAAAGTTCTAAAGTCATTCGAAGGCGTTCACTCCACGTAATCGTTTTCATTCCTTTGAGGCTTCTTTAATCAAGAGTTTGATTCGAGGAGAGAATTTGTAGATTGTTGTCTACGAAGATACACCAAAATCCAAAAAAAATTAAATACAATCAAAAACACAAAAAAATTGAAAATTTACAAAACACCCAAAAAGAATCTTCTTTGCTCACCTCCCATTCTTCGTGAAGTTTATGATCACTCGTAATCAAGCCAAACGAGCTCGTAAACGTCTTCAAAAGCAAGCCAATCAAGAGACGTTGATTGAAGAACAACCTCCAATTGTTGAACCTATTGTAGAACAAGAAGTCATCATGGCTAATCGTACTATGATGGAGTTGCTACAAGCACCCACCGAGGGTTTTGGAGAGGCCATTGTGATTCCCGCCATCCTTGCGGAGAATTTCGAGATTAAGACGGGTTTAATGTCGATGTTGCAAGAAAATAAGTTTAGAGGTCATGAGAAAGACAACCCGCACTATCACATTAGGAATTTTAACCGTCTCACAGCTACTAGCAAGTTTAAGGATGTTCCACATGACGCCATTAAGATGATGTTGTTTCCATACTCGTTAGATGGACCCGCAAAAATTTGGCTTGAGAAAGAACCGCCAAATTCGATTTTGACATGGGCCGATCTCGTTTCTAAGTTTGTGAACAAGTTTTTTCCACCATCTAAAACAACACATTTGAAAAATGAGATTTCACGATTTGTGCAAAGAAATAATGAAAGTTTTTCAATGGCATGGGAACCCTTTAAAGAAATGTTACATGAATGTCCACACCATGATTTTTCGGAATTACATCAAATTGATACTTTTTATAATGGGCTTAATGATCATGAACGAGATTATTTGAATGCAGCCGTGGGTGGTAATTTTTTGTGTAAGACGACAAATGAGGCTTTGAAAATCATCGAGAATAGATCTAAGGTTTATATCCCTCGTAACACACCGAGTGTTGCCAATTTGGGTTCGTCATCATCGTCATCGTCTCGTAGCATTAATGCCTTACATGATGAAGCTAATGAGGAAAATCGGTTTTTTGATAGATTTGCTAATCTTATGTCCCATTGGAAAGCTCAAGAAGCTTCAAATTCCGCTTCGGTTAAAGCGGTTGCTAAGAGTTGTTTGTCTTGTGGTGGAGCTCATGATCTTTCCGAGTGCATTACCGCGGATGGTAACACTTCGAGTGCTTATATAGCAACGGGAACTTACAACCAAAACGGTCAAGGTTCCCGCCCAAATCAAGCTCCACCAAATCAAAATGCTAATAACTATCGAAACAACAACCAAGGTGGTAATTACCAAGGCAATTCACGTAACTACAACAAGGGGAATTATCAATATGGGAATGGACAAGTCACTAATCAAAACCAAAACCGTGATTTTCAAAACACTACACAAGGTTTTCAAAATGCTCACACTAAAAATCTTCAAGGAGAATTTTTGGATTATGCTAAAGCAAATGATGCTAAATTTGATAACATGCAACGTGAGATGATTAGCTTAAGATCCGAGTTGAAAAACGAGCTTAAAAATGAACTTGCTAATGAACTTAAAACTCATGCAAACAAAATGGAAGCAAATGTCCAACGTCTTCAACAAAATCAAAAAAAGATGGAATTAGGACAACATGAGATTAAGCAAGAGTTATTAAAAGCGGATGCTAGGCAATCAAAATTTGAGGAACGAATGGCTAAGATGTTTGAAGCAATCATGTGTAAACCCTCTTCCTCGGGTGGTCTTCCTAGTGATACCATTGCAAACCCGAAGGGAGAAATGAAGGTTATTACTACACGAAGTGGTAAAACTTTCAAGGAACCAATCTCTCGTCCAAGTACTTCTACGGAGAAGGAAATCGAGAAAGAACCCGAGGTGATGGTCGAAAAGGAGCACATTACAATCCCACGAAGTACCGCTCAAACCACACCTACGGTTGAACCAATACCAATTGTGGAACCCGAGTTTCCAAGGCCATTGCCTAATGACCAACCCACACCACCTTTACCTTACCCTTCGAGACGAAACAAAGAGAAATTGCAAGAACGTAACAAACAACAAATCGAGCTTTTTATAAAGATGTTTCAACAAGTGCATTTTGATGTGAGTTTAGCCGACGCGTTGTTATATATGCCTCATTTCGCTTCCACTTTTAAAAGTATGATGAGCGATAAGGAAAAGCTTTCAAAGCTTGCTAATTGTTCTTTGGTTTATCTTAACCGCATACCGGAAAAAGTTGGTGACCCCAGAAAGTTTCTCATTCCTTGTGACATACAAGATATGAAAGAATGCCTTGCCTTGGCCGATCTTGGTGCGAGCATTAATTTGATGCCATTTTCCATTTGGAAATCACTTTCGCTTCCGGCTCTCATTCCTTCGAACATGTCTATCGAGATGGCCGATCATTCTACGATTTTAGCATGTGGAGTAGCCGAAGATGTTTTCGTGAAAGTGGGGAAGTTCTACTATCCCGTTGATTTTATAGTAGTTGACATCCCCACGGATCCTCAAGTTCCCCTAATTTTAGGTCGTTCATTTTTAGACACTTCGAGATCGCTTATCGATGTTCATGCGAGAACTATCACTTTGAGATTCAACGAAGAGGAAATTGTTATAAACGCTACTCAAAACTAAAAACCTTCTCATGTTTATGCAATCGCTACCATCAATCACATTGACATTGTTGATGTGGTTTGCGATGAGTTTTCACAAGAAGTGTTAGGTTTTTCCGGTAGCTCGTCAAGTGGCAATCCCACTATTTTGGATCCAATTCTTGCTAATTCCACACCAAATCTCACTCCATTCCAAGGAGGCGATCTCACTTCAAATGAAACCGAAAATGAAGATGAGGTGTCGATTAGTGATGATACTTCTATTCCACCATTTCTTCCGCCGATGGAAGTTATGAGTGTTGAACCAAAATCTTCAACCGAGGAACCACCTATCCTTGAATTGAAAGACCTTCCTTCTCACCTTGAATACGCATTCTTGGAAGGTGATGACAAGTTGCCGGTTATTATTGCAAAAGGTCTTGCGAATGATGAAAAAACCGAGCTCTTGAAAGTTCTTAAGGCTCATAAAGGGGCAATTGCGTGGAAAATATCCGATATTAAGGGTATTGACCCAAAATTTTGTACTCACAAGATTTTAATGGAGGAGGACTACAAACCCGCAATTCAAAGTCAAAGAAGGGTGAATCCCAAAATTCACGATGTCATTAAAAAGGAGGTCTTTAAACTCCTTGACGCGGGAATGATTTATCCTATATCCGATAGCCCATGGGTGAGCCCAATCCATTGTGTCCCTAAAAAGGGCGGAATGACCGTTGTGCCTAATGAAAACAACGAGTTAATTCCCACTTGTGTTGTGACCGGTTGGAGGGTGTGTATTGACTACCGAAAGTTAAATGACGCCACTCGTAAAGACCACTTTCCTTTGCCCTTCATGGATCAAATGTTGGAGCGACTTGCGGGAAATGAATTCTATTGCTTTTTAGATGGTTTTTCCGGTTACTTTCAAATCCCTATCGACCCTCGTGATCAAGAGAAGACTACGTTTACGTGTCCTTATGGAACGTTCGCTTATCGTAGGATGCCTTTCGGACTTTGTAATGCACCGGGTACGTTTCAACGGTGTATGATGGCGATTTTTCATGATATGATCGAGAAGTCGATGGAAGTGTTTATGGATGACTTCTCGGTGTTTGGCAATTCGTTCACGTCGTGTTTATCTAATATCGAGCAAATGCTAAAACGTTGTGAAGAAACCAATCTTGTGCTTAATTGGGAAAAATGTCATTTTATGTGTAAACAAGGAATCGTCTTAGGACATAAGGTGTCGAAAGCGGGGATTGAGGTCGATAAAGCTAAGGTAGACGTCATCGCCAAGTTACCTCATCCCAAAACCATTAAGGGAGTTAGGAGTTTCCTAGGCCACGCGGGCTTTTATTGTCGTTTAATCAAGGAATTTTCGAAAATCTCTCGACCTATGACACACCTTCTCGAGAAGGATGCTCCTTTTAACTTCAATGAGGATTGTGTTAGAGCTTTCGAAACTCTCAAAGGGAAACTTACCGAAGCTCCCATTCTTGTTACTCCTAATTGGGAATTACCCTTTGAAATCATATGCGATGCAAGTGATTATGCTATAGGGGTCGTCTTAGGGCAACGTTATGACAAGCATTTCCGTCCTATCCACTATGCTAGTAAGACGATGACCGAGGCTCAATTAAAGTACACCACAACGGAAAAGGAATTCCTTGTCGTGGTCTATGCTTTTGAGAAATTCCGACCTTATCTCGTCTTGACTAAAAGCATCGTGTATACCGACCATTCGGCTATCAAGTATCTCTTAGCTAAGCAAGATGCTAAGCCAAGATTGCTTCGTTGGATGCTCCTCCTCCAAGAATTTGATGTCACCGTGCTTGAAAAAAAAGGAGCCGAGAATCTAGCGGCCGATCATCTCTCTCGTCTAGAAGATCCTCACAAAGATGTTTTCGAGAACAAGGAAATCACCGAAACATTTCCTCTCGAGACTCTCGGTGTATGAATTCTAAAGACACCACCCCATGGTTTGCCGACATTGCAAATTACCATGCGGGCAGTTTCATAATCAAGGGTATGACGACACAATAAAAACGTAAATTCTTTCGTGACGTCAAGTTCTATTTTTGGGACGACCCTTATCTCTTTCTGGTTTGTGCGGATCAACTCGTTCGACATTGTGTTTTCGGTGCGGAAGCTTCTAATATCCTTAGAGCTTGTCACGAGGGACCCACGGGTGGTCACCACGGTGCTAATCTCACGGCTAAGAAAGTGTTCGATGCCGGCTTCTTTTGGCCTTCTATCTATCGTGATTCACACGCACTTGTGAAGTCGTGTGATTCGTGCCAACGTCAAGGAAAATCGTCTCAACGTGATGAAATGCCGCAAAACATAATTCAAGTGTGTGAGATTTTTGACATATGGGGAATAGACTTTATGGGGCCGTTCCCATCATCTCATGGCAACAAATATATCCTCGTCGCGGTGGACTACCTTTCTAAGTGGGTGGAAGCTAAGGCTTTGCCTACTAATGATGCTCGTGTGGTAGTGAAGTTTTTGAAGCAACTATTCTCTCGGTTCGGAACCCCTCGTGCTATTATAAGCGATCGTGGAACCCATTTTTGTAATGACCAATTCGAAAAGGTTCTAAATAAATATGGAGTTACTCATCGTCTTTCTACGGCTTATCACCTGCAAACGAGTGGGCAAGTCGAGGTTTCGAACCGAGCTTTGAAGAGGATTTTAGAGAGGTCAATTGGAGAAAACCGTGCTTCATGGTCCGACAAACTCGATGACGCTTTATGGGCCTTTAGGACCGCTTATAAGACACCTATCGGTTGCACTCCTTATAAGTTAGTCTATGGGAAGAATTGTCAATTGCCCATTGAGTTGGAGCACAAGGCATATTGGGCCCTTAAGCATGCAAACTTTGACTTGAAGACCGCGGGAGATCACCGGAAAATACAATTGAACGAATTGGATGAATTAAGAGATAATGCTTATGAAAATTCATTAATTTTTAGAGAAAAGACTAAAAAGTTTCATGATTCAAAGATTAAAAACCGGGTTTTTAACGTTGGTGATCAAGTGTTGCTTTTTAACTCTCGACTTAAGATATTTTCCGGGAAATTGAAATCTCGTTGGTCGGGTCCGTTCACCATTACACAAGTGTTTCCTTATGGGACTATCGAGCTAGCTCAAGATGATGGCCCTAATTTCAAGGTGAATGGACATAGGCTTAAGCACTACTTTGGTGGGGAAATTCCTTCAATGGTTTCCCTCGAC
Organism: Glebionis coronaria; assembly: GCA_025667525.1. Lineage (NCBI taxonomy): Eukaryota > Viridiplantae > Streptophyta > Magnoliopsida > Asterales > Asteraceae > Glebionis > Glebionis coronaria. Next base: position 31,166,991 of record CM046881.1, read on the forward strand.
CAAGTCACTTTCCCCAATGATAATTAGCATTGAGGGGATCGAGTCGAGCTCATGACTCGGTAATAAAAAACGAGGTGCCTCGTGGGGGAGATCCCATGCTTATCCTTTATGCTTACTATTCACTAATAAGGGGACTTGTACCCTTTCAACTCGTTGTCTCGTGGTTGTTTGTGATTGTGTTATCTAGATCATCATCATCATCTATGATCGAAGACTCTCGTGTTCGTTTACGTGAGCCTCCATCGTTTGTTTGAAGAAGTTTTTCACGAATCCATGACATATCCTTTATTGTTCTAACAATTATCTTTTAGCATACTTAATAAACGGCTTTAGATATATTGTTGATCACCCTTTCCATGCTAGATCCTAAGCATTCGATTCTTCATCTCTAGTATGGGGGTGCTCCACCCTTAGACTCAAAACATTGAGGACAATGTTTGCTTTTAGTATGGGGGGTGAATAGGTACTTGATTTGCTACGCCCTCACGCTTTCCAACTTTCAATGTTTTGTTTTGGTTACTAATAAGGCTAAAAATGGCCAAATTTTAAAATTTTTCTTAGTTTTCATAAGTGTTTTTAAGACACGAATGTATATTTTCCGTTGGGTAGAATAAGAGTTAATTTTTGACTTGATGGGAATTTGGAGCCATTTACATTCCTTAACCCGCTCAATTCAAGTTTTGCTAGACTTTTATATAGGGAGCTTTAAAACGAGAAAGTCTTAACTCATACGGGTTAAGAACAAGAACTTTTCGCAAGTTCCTATAATTGATCCTAGAAAGTCACTTATCAAGGGAACTATAAAATGCATTCTCTAAATTTGAAAAAGTCCAAGAAAATGCAAGATCCTATAGGTGGCTTGAAAACCCAAAACTTTGATTTGATATAGTCTTAATGAAAGCTAATCCAAATTTGGCCTAATTTTGACTTGCATGGCTAAGTATTCACGAGTCTCTTTAATTAGAGGTCTTTATATAGTGAAGAACGAGAAATGATAGAGTTAGACAAGTGATCATGCTAAACGTAGAACATGAAAATGTTCTTTCAAAAACTCATATGTTTTTAATTGTGGCTTTTTCTTCCCATAAGATCAATGCATTAGGAATAAATCACAATTGCAATAAGTAAAGTCGTACGATTTGAAAGGTTACTTAGCCTCTAGCGTAAGATCGTTTAAAAGTTGCTCGGGGTTGAATAGAGTTCATAGCCAAGGCATAACTTATTGAAGCGGGACGCGAAGATTGGCGATCATCCAAAAAGGCCCTAACAAGGCATGAGGAGCTCTATTTTTGCTAAAGATCCAAGATGATGTGAAGTATCATTATTCCTAAATCAATATGAAGGATCGAGACACACGACGAAAAGCAATTACTCCCCTAAAGATCATGGAGAAAGTCTATCCAAAAAGACCCTTACAAGGTATGAGGATAAATATATCCAAGTCCGAAAAGGAGGCGGATCGTTGTATATCAAAATCCAAAGTAATGATTGAAGAAAAATGATGAAGTCGTGGTCCAAATATGAAGAATCTCTCAAAAACGTCAAGTGAAGAAATTCCAAATATATGAAGAGAAGACCATAATTTCAAGAACGTCTTCCCAAGATTTGAAGTATGAAGTACATGCCAAATATCGGTCCGAGAAAGGTCTCAAATCGTGAAACGAGTTATGCCAAGATATGAACTTAAGGAGATACACGAGAAGCCATTTTAAAAGATTTTGTCCTTCGGCTAACTATCGATTAAATCGTGCTACTTTTCTTTCGGACTAATAACTACTCAAATAAGTCAATATGAATCACTTGTGATCCATGACAAATAGTTAAAAAATGCTAGTAACCCATTTCCTTTTATAATAACTAGGATTGCGGGGAGAAAAAGTATTACACAATTTGGACGTATGAGTAGTGTTAGCATTGTGACTTGTACCAACAATGATCTCGTTTTTGCACTTAGCATGGAATTTATGACAATCAAGGATGACGAAGTTTACTCTAAGGGACATTTACTTGTTTTTATTCTTTGACCCTAAAAATCACTTTCGTGATGAAAATCATACATTATGTCTTTACACATCGTCATAGTATGTTGCAAGTCTTTTACTTTTCAATAAAGGTTAATAAAATTGAACTTTGGTGATGTTAGATACTTTATTCTAGCATTGCGTGAGGGCACGACAATGGCTTAGTATGGGGGAGTGATGAGATGGCATTTATAGATGATCTCATCGTTCTTTTCGGGCATTAAATGCATAAAAATGTCATAAAATACCATATATATGCTTGTTTTTGTTTACTTGTGTATTTTAGGTATGGATATCGTGAAAAAGACAAAAGATCACAAGATATAAGGAAAAACGGACACGAGAAACGAAGCCGTACAAAGAACCGGACCCTAATTCATGGAATATTCAACAAATACCCTTGAAGACTTGAAGACATGCAAGATTGATCCTCATTTAAATGAAGAAAAGATACTTAAATCCCTTGTATATTGATAATTACAAGTTTGGTCCCTTAAGTTTGTCAAAATTACACAAAAGGTCCTTCTACTTTGAAGAAATGGCAAGATTAGTCCCTCAACAATTCCAAATTGCCAATAATGGTCCCTCATGAAGCCAAAGATACATTGAAGACCTTTGAAGATCAACATTGTCCAAGATCAGCCCTTGAAATATCTTAAAATGGCAAAAATAATCCTTTGAAACCCTTTTCCAAAGTATTGTGCCAAAATTGCCAAAGTATGAAAGTTGACAACAAAGGAATTGGGCGCTGACACACTTTTAAACACAAATGAAAGAAAAGAAACAGAAGAAGGGCTAAAGTTGTGCACTCAAACATTCAAACACACAAACACGCGCCAAACATTTCCAATCCCCGAAAATCGGATCAAAAGTTACTACTGTTCACCCCATGAACCCAGTAACTATCTTCATTAAAACAAATGGTAAATCTCAATTACCCTTACCCACACTTGATTCACACGCCTATTATCCCATCCCAACCTTAAAACCCTCACTCCCACTCACCAAGATGCCCCACCACCAAAACCGTTTCACCATCATGTGCCAACTTCCTCACCAAGGCTTGCCACGTGTCAAGATCAACAGCTGAGATCCTTTGCTTCACCCCAAAGCTACTTTAAACGTCTAGGATCATTTTGGACAGCTCACAACCAAGAATTATCTAGAATACTCAGTGCTAGGGTTTGTGAATAGTGTTTAGCCAGGCATTTGCCTATAAAAGAAGACCTCAACATGTGAGAGTCCCTTGTTCCAGTCTTTACCTTTTAAACTTGTAATTCCTTTTTGAAATTTATAAAAGTTGGTATTTTGAGAAAATTGTAATTCCTTTTTATGTTTTTGAAAGTTGGTATTGTTTAAAGGTGATTCTGAGTTCCATTTGTTGTGATAAGTGTGCTTGAATCATTTGGTTCAAGGACGTTTATGTTTGGTAAGTTTTTCAAGTTTGAAAAAGCTTGAAAGAAGGTTTCCGAATTTGCTTATTATTGTGTACTAATCCTTAACCATAAGCTATAAGCTCTTACAAACTTGTTGACACCAAGCTTGTGAAGGGATTAGGGCCTTTGGTTGGGCTGTTTGTTCCTTGTGTTGAAGAAATCAAGCCCTTGAGTTTCTGCTTTGAAACATCAACCAAGGCATTCATCATCTTTGTTATTGAAGTACCTTGGTCTTGTTCTAGTTTTTGAACAAGGTCCAAGGAGCATAGCTGGCTCTCCTAGGATGTTGTGGAGGGCAGGTATAACCCCTTGATTACATTTCCCCTAAAAATTTCATGTTACTACTTGTTTTGTACTTTGGCATGTGATTTGTTGATTCTGTGTTTGTGCTTTGTGTTTTATGGTTGTAATCTGTTAGTTGTCACCTAGTGTTGCTATTTGATCATTAAAATTAGTAGGTTGTTTGAAGGATTAAGAAGTTTGTTTGAAAACTGATTGATTAAGGACTGTTTGGGATTACTGGTTGATAAGGCCTTGTGGCCTTGTGGCCTTGGTTCTTAGGGTTTGGGAGGTCTAAACAAGTCTTAATATACAAGTTTTAGTCATTGGTTTACTTTCTGAAAGTTTGGAAAAGGGATTTGAAGTTTTGCAAAAATCTGATAAAAGTGCTTTTGAAATTGGTCAAACACATCAGATCCAATAACTTCTTTGTTTGTTGGATCTAAGGTCTGAAATCAGGTTTGGGAATAGTTTAGGTGATAAGCTATCTATTGGTTATCTGGTTGTTGAATTTGGTGGCTTATTGTGATTGTTATAGCTTATCAAAAGTTGCTGAAGTGGTCATTTGCATCAGCAAAGTGACCACCTCATTTTGTGATTGCATTTGTTATCCTATTGTATGCCTTGTGATTTTGCTGCTTGGAACTTGTTTAAGTGCTGCTTGTGAGTGGATTTTGCTATTTGGTGTGCTTTGTATCTGGCTTATAAGCTAACTGGCTTATTAAGTCCTTATTGCCAAAATTTGCCATCAAAAGGTCAACTGACCTCTTGATTCACAAGGCCTCCTCCTTGAGTCCTTCACAAAAATTGCTTATAACAAGCCCATATACCATTCCTAATCATTTGGTGAACTTTGGAGTACTTTGACTTTTGGTCAAATAAGCACAAATTGGCTTATTTTTGAGAACTGCTTATTGGCACATGCAACAACTTGGCTTTTGTAATAGAAATCATTTTTCTTAGCTTAATAACAAATCTGGAAGGTTACAAGTCTTTTGGTTAAGCTTTTGCTAGAAAACTAGCTTATTTGGCTTTTTCAGCCAGCTTATTTGCTCTTACAGCTTATTCTACTTGGCTTTTTGTGATTTTCTTGATTGATTATTCTTAGTTAAGCTATTTGTGAGCTTTTGCAACAAACTAGAGCTTCTGAGGTGCCCTAAATCTCAAACCCGACTATTTTGTCGTTTTGTGGATTTATACTTTGCTTATTTCTGGCTTATTGAGTGTGCTTTTTCAAAATTTCTTTTTACAGATCTCATAAGCATCCCAAAAGAAGGTTGTGTGTCAAATTAGAGCTTATGGCATTGGCTTATTGCTTAATGGGCTGAAAAGCCCAATAAGAATAAGCTGCTTGTTTATTAAGCTGTGATAAGCTCACATTCAGCTTTTGGGCCTTTAGAGTTTTGTGTTTAGAATCAAATTTTGAGTCAGATTGGGCTTTTCCAAGTCAATTGGGCCAAGTTTGACTTTTTGGGCCAAAAAGCCCATTAAGGTTGACTGTTTTTGGTTTTAGCCCATTTGAGGGCCCAATAGGAGTATTCTGGTCATTTCACTTTGATTTTCTGACTATTTAGGTAAAAATAAACTAGTTTGCAAGTTTTTAGAATTTTTTAGAATTTTCGGATTTTTAATATTATTTTAATATTATTTTTCAAATTTCACATTTTCCAACTTTTTACATTTTTCTTAGCTTTAATACATTAAAATAGGAATTTAGCAACTTTTAGAATAATTTTATCATTTCTAGATTAATTTTTATAATTATTTTAAGTTTTAATAGTTTTTAAATCATTTTAAATTGTTTTTATTAGTTTAAAAATTTCTAAAAATAGTTTTTAATCTTTTTAGGTTATTTTAGAGGTTTACCAATTGAAAAATCTTTATTTGGGCTTTTTGATAATTTATTTGATTTTTAGGGCTTTAATTAGCATTTAAAAATTGAATATTTAAATTTAAAAGGTTTGAAAAAGTTTTGATCATTGGTAAACTCTTAGTTTATTAATTTTGAATTTTGATAAATTTTTGGTAATTATTAGAATTAATTTTAATTTTTGTAGTTGTTACGGTTTTACGTTTGTCGTTGTAGTAGTAATTTTCACGTCTTCGTCATCTTCTTTTCTCATCCCCTTCTAAACCAATCATTAATCATAAACATTAAAAAAGTTTTTCACACACATATACCTCCTTGGGAAACGAACTTCATAAGGGTCATTAACACTTGGTTTTTCCTAAAATCATTTGTTTAATACTTACCGCTTTTACGCTCCTTTTCCTAAAGGACGTATTTTACCACAATCAATGGCCACATGCACCAAAGCGATACGTGGAAGGAGGTGATTGATAAGGTCAAGGAGAGGCTATCAAAATGGAAAATGAAAATGCTATCCATAGGAGGTAGACTCACTTTACTGAAGGTTGTACTTGGCTCGATCCCAATATTTCATATGTCTATATACAAAACCCCTATTCACGTGCTAAAAGAGATGGAATCCATTCGCAGAAGATTTTTTCATGGTCATGATCAAAGGAGCATAAAAGCTTCATGGGTGAAATGGACTACTATCACAGCCTCGAAGGAACAAGGTGGTCTTGGTGTTGCGAGTCTATACGCGCTCAATATAGCTCTCATGTTTAAATGGGTGTGGCAGTTTTTCAATGATCGTGAATCATTATGGACGCGTGTCATCAAAGCCATTCATAGTGAAGATGGTAGTATTGGTACGAATATTCGGCGTGATATTAGCTCAACATGGCTGAATATTATTCAGGAGCTGAAATCAATAAAAGATCAGGGAGTGGACTTTTTCGATTTCTTAAAACACAAAGTTGGTGATGGGAGTCTTACTCGTTTCTGGACGGACATATGGCACGATACTGGTTTGCTTAAAGATCTATTCCCCACGTTTATGCTTTGGAAATACTGAAGGATGTGAGTATCCGTGATAATCTGGTGGCGTCAAACATGGAAACGTATTTGCGGCGTAACGTTAGAGGAGGAGTAGAACAGGTCCAGTTGGCGGCAATCTCAGACATTGTAAGTACGTGTAGAATATTGATAATCAATGAATCTATGAAGGGGTTTGTTAATTTCTAGAGAGAGAAAGTTAGAGAGAGAAAGTGAGAGAAACTATGTGAATTTTATTAAGTGGAAACAAAGAAATGATAACAACCAACCCCTTTCCATTGTGGAAAGGGGTATTTATAGTTCCAAGTCATAAGTGGACTTGGGCCGGTCCATGACAAGCCCATGGACCGGTTCTTACTTAAGTTAATAAGCAAATAATAACTAATTACTAACTACGAGCTATTACAACATTAATCATATTGTGGAGTGACCGATACTTCTAATATACGTTAAACCGTATTTCTAACAATCTCCCCCTAAGGGAGGTCACTCCACGTTACAAAGTTCTAAACCTAGCATACTATACTAAGTCTTCGTTCTTTAGCTCGTAGTCTTTTCTTCTTTTCTTTCTTTTGTTGTGAATATGTTGATTTGATCTTTTTGGCTTTGACTTGAGAGCATTGTTCTTTGGCCTTTCACGTGCGATCTTTGCCTTTCTTGTGAACCTTGCCTCCTCGTGACTTCATGTTCCACACACTTACGTCTTTTTGTTGAATTCTCGAAAGCTTCAGAGTTTGGTACAGCGGAAGACTTCACCTTGTACTTTCTTGAATTTTTTGTTGCAAAAGACATAAGCATGTGGGAACGACTTTTACAGGTACACCGCAACACCACCGTCTTCACTGGTACACAGCAACGCCACCGTCTTCAACAGGTACTCAGCAACGCCACCGTCTTTAGCAGGTACACAGCAACGACACGAATAAAATGGCTTTGAACATTTTATTCTAATTCGGTAGCATTTTACCTCCGGTCGGTGAAGACCGTTGGACGATATTAGATATCGTACCCGTGACGGATAGTTTCAATTAAGTAACTTCCTGACAGGATTTCGCGGGTAAACCCGTTCTCTTTATTCGACCGTCCAAAGCTGACTGCGAACATAAAGAGTGAATCACTTGGATAAATTATCCTTGTGATTAAAAGCCGTCAATTCATGAAACCTGGAACAAGTGAATTTCAATTAAGATTTTCACCATCGTTGCTTTCCAGTTGTCACGAGCTCGATTCATAGAGAATCTTGCACGTTACCTACCAAGTGCTGTTTGATGTTGACACTAGAAGGATTTCCACTCGTCACTGTGGTCAATAAAGAGTCACTCTGAGTGTTCTGGCAAGATCATATGATAATGCGAAGAGGCCTGGAACGAGTTTAAGTTCAATTAAGAATTAAACCACTGTTACCTTCCAGTTTTTCACAAGATTGGTTCTAAAAGAACCGCACGTGTAACCTACCATGAGCTTGTTTGATGTTGGCTCAAGCAGGATTTCCATCTTCATTGTAATACATACGTATTACTCGGATGTTCTGGCAATATTACAAGAATATTGCGTAGGACTCATGAAAATCTCTTACTTTTCACAGTGTGTGAGAAAGCAAGGAATAAATAGAAAGTGTCCTAATGAGACTTTTGATGATCTCTTGGCTCTAGACTCGATTGTGCGTTTTTGATTTAGTGAGCGATGGCTGGAGAGGAGTGCCACCTTTTCAATACCAGTTTATTCGGAGTGAATAAACCAATAGATAACGTGTTGATCTCCGTGTGATTAAAACAAATACCTTTTGAGAGATATTTGAGTTAGCTGGGGAAGGGTTGTGCATTGCATCACTGGGTCCATGATGTCTTTCTTCAATACCGAGAATCATTAACAAAAATGACCTCAATAGCATATGTATTGACCCGGTTTCTGCCTAAAGTTGTAAGGAGGGCTTCTTTCTTTACACCCTTTATCTTTACATTTCTTTTTCATTCTTCAACCCCTTCAATGCTTACCAATACGTCATCACTAGCACCTTGTTGTGATTGTTCCAGTGCTAGCTTAAGTACTTGGACGGCATTCAGCTACGTTCACATTCTTTCTCCATCTTTCCTAGGACTTCTAATTCTATCTAGGGAATTGTCCTTGGGAAGATTCCATCGGCTCTGATGAATCATTGGACTAAACCTATTCCTACCACCCTTTTGTCACCACATCCGTCGTGAATTAAGCGTGTTTTGGGAAGGAATTTCCACCATGAAAAATCATTGAAAATCACCTAAAGTACTTGTGATATTGAAATCAAAAGTTTTGTACCTTAGGTGTTTTGTTCATCAAAAACGCTCCCCCTTAACACGTGCTTTACACATATTAAGTTGGATAATCTTTAAGTCTTTTTCATCTTTTAGCCAAGTATCACTTACGTCTCCTTAATCCCATTTTCTCCCCTTATCCAAAATGTTAACCATTAATATTTGGGATATTGAATGGATTAACCGGTCTTTGGGTAAAAATGAAATCAATGTTTGGCCATAGAACAAGTTATTGCTCCCCCTTAAGTTAATAAGGGATAGTTGTAGTGCTTTGGTATGACATATTTTGAAAGATTTAGAATCTCGTGAGAAATTCTTGAAAAAATTATCATACCTTAACACTACACCAAGCCATTCAAGCACATTATTCACAAATTTACATATTCACAATGGAAAACCAATATAAAGTGACCTGAGATGTACGACCCATCAGATGGATCGTTGCAGTAGCTTGTGGTGCACTAAATACGGTCTTCCACCCACGAATCTTTCCAAGCTCCTCATCAATCTACGTTCACGGAGCTTTTGATCGATCTTTTTGATCACATACTTTGCCATCTGCCGGTAACCCGGATGCCAATCCTCCGTCATCTCTGGCAAAGTCCCACCCGAGTTCAGATGCTCCAACTTATCTCTGACTTGTATAAGAGTTCCATCACTATACTTGTGAAGCTCACCCACCCTCATAAACTTCATCAAACCTCGACTGTTCAAGTAGAAAATGCCGGAATTCGGGACAGAAATGCCGGTATAGGGACATCTTTCTACATGTTGAGGTAGCACTTGATTCACAGGACGGGTTAAGTTGAGCTTCCTCTGATAGCTTTCGACTCCCAACTGAAGATCTTCAACTCGTGATTTGATGACAACGCTTCGTGTGAACATACGAAGTGCTGTATTCAAAGCAATCAGGTCTTCACGAGGAATGTGTGTAAGTTGATCTCGGGTCATCAGAAGCAGCATATCTTCGATATCCTCAAGGCGAATGATGGAAAAATCTCCTTGCTGGATTTTGTATTCCCTGTCATCCTCCCTTTTCAAGCGAATCTCCGTCACATGATAGTAGCCGTTCTTGGCTTCAGTTTTCATTCCTAAGATGCTGGAGATGCGGATGTCGGATCTAACATTGCTTCCAGATTTGACCAAGCAGCAACCCCTGTACGCCCTTCGGACTCGTTCGTCCCAATGAGATGCACCTATGACAGCATACATATCATAATTACGATTCATTTTTGGGACCCAGAGTCGATTTACCTTTTCCTCGATGAAGGGTATTGTCCCCCAGTTGGCAGCTTTCAGCAATGTCAGGGAGGTTGCGTACTTTGATGATCCCTTCAGTAGATACTCAAGATCGTTGGTGACGAAGAAGTCAAGAGCAATCTGATTATCTTGAGCAGGATCCATTGGAGGTGGAGCTCTTTCTGATTCATGAAGTCCTGGCCTTTGAACGGTTTTCAAAGCCTTTATGATCTCATCGGCATAATACTCGAACTCCATTCGGGGTAATCGGGTTTTGGCACGCAGTCTCTTATCTTTCAGTACTTTCTTCACCAAGGATGGAGTAACCGAAGTCTTATACTCATGAGCAAGAAATGCACATAAGTCAATCGGACTTCGGATACGCAGATATAGCACATCTTTGTCAGCATCTGTGATCGGATCATATTGTGCTGCTGCCGTGATCCAAGCTTGTGGTGGTGCAGACTCGTCTATCTCCAACGTGTCTTCCCAGGCACGAATGCTTGGTTCAGGAACCGTAGATTGTTGTGCTTGTTGTAGAGGAGTGGAAGTGCGAACATCTACTGGTTCAGTTTCAGGCATTTCAGCAGTGTCTTGAACTGGAGAGTGTTGTGCAGCTTCGGGTTCCGTCAATGATTCTGCAATCACAGGAGGAACAACAGCAGAACTAATGGGGTTAGTGGAAATAGGTACAGATACAGCGATAGAGATACCAGGAACCGATGACGCTGTAGTGGCATTCACATCGTGGCGCCACTTCGTTCTTCGTGATTCCGAGGATGTCGATTTGTCCTTCTGTGCTGCATCTTTTGTGGACTTGGTTCCAGTCTGAGTAGCAGTCTTCTTGGAGCTGGTAACCTTGTCTCCCTTTTTCGGTTGTTCACCCCCATCATCATCCTGATTGTCATCCCCGTTGCTACCCCTAGCACTCTCCTGATTCTCATCACCACCATCATCGCCATCATCATCATCCTCATCCTCGTCATCATCCTCATCATCCTCATCATCATCACCACCTTCGTCATCGTCTTTCTCCTTTTCACCTTCTTCTTCTTCTTCTTCCTCTTCTTCACCCGTACCCTCTTCTTCACTCTCTTCCCTTTCTTCCTCAGGTAAGATGTGATATGGTACCACACTTCCAAACATTTTGAATAATCTATCATCCTCCATGATAGCATCATTCAGGGATTTATATAGAGCCCGTTGAATCCTCGACTTGTTATACGACCCAAGTTCCACCGTTCGAGCCTTAAGGATCTTCTTCAATTCAAAATCCGTCAGGTCATAAGCAATCTTATAGGCGGCTTCTGAAGGGTTGGATGATTTGACCATCAAGTTGTCAGCAGCAAGTGTCTTCAACTCGTCACGAAGCTTAGGCATTAAGGATTCAACGGATTCTTGCACTCTTTCTTTCACAGATGCTTCAAGTGCTTCTTTTTGTTCCTTATATTTATCCCTCATTGCTTGAAGTCTGGTAATGCGTGCAGCATGCTTATCAGCCTCAGCCTGCTTAACTCGAGCAAGTTCCTCTGCATGAGCTTTACGTGTAGCTTCCATGTCTGCAGAGAACTTGGCAATCAACTCTTCTTGAGCTTTCTGAGATACTTCTTCCCTTTGAGCTCGTCTTTGCAACTCTTGGCGAAGTTCATCCATTTCGCGTTTGTGATTGTCAAGCATTTCGGCCATCACTAATGCAGCCATTGCAGATGTTGCAGAGCTGCTCTGGGTTGACTGAATAGGCTCGGTTGTTACTGCTGTACTAAGGATGGGGATTGTGGGTGGTGGAAGAAATGGTGTGGAAGCCGGTCGGGTTGGTCGGGTTGTTAAGGGTTGGATTGGTGGTGGTAGAGTTGCCAAAGGTTGAGTTGTCACCATGATCGTAGGAGCAACAGGTTCCTTTTCCACACTTGTTGAAATAGGGATTGATGGCTCCTTCGAAGTGGAATAGTTTTCAGGTGACCCAAACTCATCAACATCATGCGGTTCCTCGTACTCATCCTCGATATCTACCCTCGCACCTGAACCACTACCGCCTGTATCTTTCCTACTCCTTTTAATAGCAATCTTCATCAGTTGTTGCTCGGATTTATCAAGAGTAGGATCAACAATATCTGTTTCATCACGTAGACGCATCAAATCCTTACCCTTTCCCTTCTTACCCTCTGACTTCTTCTTCTTTGGTCGGGTTCAGGTAACGCAGCTGGTTGTTTGCGTTTACCTTTACTCTTAACCGTTGTGGATGAGTCTTCTCCAGTTTGAAGGTTTGCTTTCAGCCTCTGGATTTCTAACTGTAGTAGCTTGTAATCTGCAGAACCTTTGATTTTATCAGATAGAAGGTAATCAGGAACAGGACCCGGAATCACACCAATAGACGGTCCTTCATGCCTTAGATCTACAGTATCATCAGCTTCTTCAGTGTGATAGCGACCTCCTGCACGCCTATCAATAGTAGCATCAAGCTTCATAAAATAATTTATGATGAGCTTAATAAACCGAGGATAAGGAAAGAAGTTTGTCTTCAGCTTCTTGTTGTAGAAGAGTTGAAAGGTGAATTCTTCCCATATCAACAAAGCATAATCTGAATTCGCAGCTTTGTACATGCCATAGAAGAGGTTCATTATCGGACTTCGCAAAGCATCATGGCCACTCGTTTTTGGTGTAAGGCATTTACTGAGAATACCCATCAAAGCTCTCCAGGGTTGTCCTACCTTAGCAGTAGTAAATTCAGATGCAACTCGTATTTCCGGACATTCAAGTGCGTCAAATAACTCCGCGAGTTCATCTTTAGTAGGATCCCTTGAGAAAGACATGCCCTTGGGTGTATCCCGTATACCAAGAATCTTACGGAAGTCTGAAACGGTGAGTGTCTGCTGCTTGTTGTCGATGGTGAAGGTGATCTTGTTCGAAGTGATTTCCTTGGTTGCCCAAAATTCAAACATATACTCATAAGGCACCGAGGCTGTATTCCTAAGGGCGTTCTTGAAGTGAGAGTTATCAAGGATGGCTATGGCGACCTTAAAACCATGGTGAGTGGACTTAGAGACTTGCTTCAGCCTATAGTTGTTGGGTATAAACTTAAGGGTTCGAGCTTTAGCAATATCGGCTTCTCTAGATTCTTGGATAGCTTGTACTGTTGGATTAGTCATTTTATCTGCTTAAGATAAGACATGAAAGGTTGATGCACAAAAACAGATAGATATATATCATTTTTACTTCTAAGCATAACACATTTCATAAGATAAAACAACAAATACATAGATAGCATGCAAACAATAACAATCAAACAACTCATCCGGAACTTTTCCTCATTCGGAACATTTTCATTCGGAACATTCTTCATTCGGAACTTTTCCTCATTCGGAACTTCTCCTCATTCGGAACTTCTTCATCCGGAAGTTCTTCATTCGGAACTTCCTTCATCCGGAAGTTCTTCATTCGGAACTTCCTTCATCCGGAAGTTCTTCATTCGGAACTTCCTTCATCCGGAAGTTCTTCATTCGGAACTTCTTTCATCCGGAAGTTATTCAATCGGAACTTCCTTCATCCGGAAGTTATTCATTCGGAACTTCCTTCATCCGGAACATTCCTTCATTCGGAACTTCCTTCATTCGGAAGTTCTTCATTCGGAACTTCCTTCATTCGGAAGTTCTTCATTCGGAACTTCCTTCATTCGGAAGTTCTTCATTCGGAACTTCCTTCATTCGGAAGTTCTTCATTCGGAACTTCCTCATTCGGAAGTCCTTCATTCGGAACTTCCTCATTCGGAAGTTTTTTCAGAAGAAATCCTTCATTCGGAAGTTTTAAGCCACGTTCATCCGGAACTTTTACAAACTAAACTCAGATGATTAATCTAGCGCGTTTGTGAGTTTCTAAGGCAAACTAAGGCAATATAAACATCATTTTATCTATTCCGAGCAAAACCCACTATAAATCCCTTGTAAATTAACCCTAATTAAGGAATACCCCTACATCTGATAAATGTTAATTATCTGGATCAATTACGGGAATATAGATGATGATTTAGACGAAATTATAAGTTTAATATAGATGTTATATACCTTAATTAGACGAGAGAGCAGGATCTAGAAAGATTAAGCACGAGATTTGATTGTTTGGATCGTGTGTGTGTGTTTATGCAACAATGGCGGCAAAAGATCAAATAAACAGTGAAAGGAAATAAGTGAGGGGCGGGGTGTTTGATTTTTGACTTAGGTCAATTTTGACTAGTTTCAATAAATCACACTTTTAGTCCCTACATTTTCTAAACCTTTTCCTTTTTGTTTCTAATTTTTCCATTTCACCTAACCCTTGTTTCACTTACACATAACTTAACAAACACAATCTATTAGTATATCCTCAAAATCTAAAAGCCATGCCTATCACTTAGAACGAACACAAGTCGTTTTCTAAAGCAAAACCACTCAATTGCCATGAAGCCCTTAATTTTCACAATCACTTTTGAAAAGCAATTTTAATGACAAAGATGATTTTACTATTTTCTCCCCCTTAAACGATGACCCGTTCTCTATTTAAAGAGCTGTAGTCATTGTTTAAAGAGTCAAATAGTGATGAAAGCATTTCCAACTTATCTCTTGAAAAATTTTGATTCGTGGTTTTAATAAGATTTCTCTTATCTTAACAAATTAATGCACTGAGACGTACACAAATTCGTGTCAGACCAAGTTATAAAGTAAACTTGATCCCTTTGCATGATTTGGCTTGTAAATCACGCCCGAGAAAATTAATTCCCGTTCTGAGCCAACGTTTTCCAAGGAAATACGTGACTGTAATATGAAAACCGGGTTGCAGTCAGAAATAACTACAAGCCATTATGGGCATGTTTTTTTTTTTTAAAATGTACAACTTTTATACGGACTCTATTTATGGCACCGTGTCAATATTGATCGACATTTCTAAGGACGTAAATATTACCGTACTAAAAGACATGCCCGATTTAAAATGAAAAATATTTTTGGTTTTTCTTGATTTTATAATTTTTATGGTTTTTCTTGGTTTTATATTTTTTATGGTTTTTCTTGGTTTTATATTTTTGTATTTTTCTTTTGTGGTTTATATATTTACGATAATATACATGATCACAACCAAAGGATACTCTGAATAGTTTACCACGACTATTCAGCTGATTCTTCTGCCAACTCTTTGAGAGTCGCTGGAGTGAATGATTTCATGCCAAGCTTGTCGATCAAAAACTCGATTCGTCCTCGATCTAAGGCTTTGGTGAACATATCCGCCAGCTGATACTCAGTAGTGACAAAATACAGCTCGATCACTCCGTTCTCCACCTGCTCCTTAATGAAATGGTAGCGAATGTCTATGTGCTTGGCCCGGGAGTGTTGAACATAGTTGCAGCAAAGGGCAATGGCGCTCTTGTTGTCACAATACATCGGGATTTTGTTAAATCCAAGACCGTAGTCAGTTAATTGTGATCTCATCCAAAGGACTTGAGCACAACAACCGGACATGGCGATGTATTCAGCCTCCGTGCTTGATATTGCAGCGCTTTTCTGCCTTTTTGACGACCAACTGATCAATCTATCTCCTAGGAGTTGCACAGATCCAGAAGTGCTACGCCTCGTATCTTGACATCTAGCATGATCGGCATCTGCGTATGATATTAAAGCAATCGAGGAATCTTTCGGATACCATAGACCACGATGAAGTGTTCCTTTTAGATACCGAAAGATCCTTTTCACAACATGTAAGTGCTTTTCGGTAGGCCGAGCCTGATACCGGGCACACATGCATACAGCAAATTGCAAATCAGGCCTGCTAGCAGTCAGATAGAGAAGGGTGCCGATCATTCCACGGTAAAGTTTCGGATCGACAATAATCCCATCCCTATCTTCATCTAACTTGGATTTCTCCACCATTGGAGTGTCTACGGGGTCACAATTCTCAAAGTTATATTTCTTAAGAGATTCTAGAGCATATTTGGATTGATTAATAAAGATGCCTCTGGGATTCTAAGAAATCTGTAATCCTAAGAAAAATGATATTTTTCCCATCATCGACATCTGAAAGCGTGTGGACATTATCTTCTCAAATTGTTTAGACAATTCTATGTTAGTGGCAGCAAAAATTATATCATCAACATAAATTTGTACCAGAAGCATGTCGTTGCCGTCTTTGAGAGTGAATAGAGTGGGGTCCACTTTGCCTTTGGAGAAGCCTTCCGACATGAGATATGTTGACAGGAGATCATACCACGCGCGTGGAGCTTGTTTCAACCCATAGAGAGCCTTCTTAAGCTTGTACACATGGTTAGGAGACTCCGTACTCACGAACCCATCCGGTTGACTAACATAAACCTCTTCCCTTAGTTCACCGTTCAAAAATGCCGTCTTCACATCCATTTGATAGACGATCATGTTCATATGAGCAGCAAACGCAAGGAATAGTCTAATCGCCTCCAATCTAGCCACAGGAGCAAAAGATTCCTCAAAGTCTATACCCAAGGCTTGTTTATATCCTCTAGCGACCAATCTTGCTTTATTCTTCAATACCGAACCCATCTCATCAAGTTTAACCTTATAAACCCATAACAAAGTAAGGATGTTAACCTTGTCAGGGCGAGGAACCAATTCCCATACTTCTAGTCGTTTGAATTCATTGAGTTCCTCCTGCATAGCTTCAATCCAAGATGATTGGGTCATAGCCTGCTGCCAATTTTTGGGTTCAACTTCAGAGAGAAATGCATCAAAGTAACAATATAGTGCACTCTCTTGTAGTTGATGGCGTGTAGAGACTGGTCGATCTAGATCTCCAATAACATTCCTAATTGGGTGATCTTTTGTCCATTTAGTGCTATGGTTTTCAATCCTAGGTGGTCTGGAGTGAACAATAGATGGAGCTTCTTCTGAGGTAGACGCGGCTGAAGGGTTTTCAGGGATCGCTACACCAAAGAAAGGAAGCTCTTGCAAGTGAGCATATTCCAGGTCGTGATCAGTAGTATCCTCTTCTACATCATTAGGCACAAGTAGAGGTGATGATTCAGGTGTAGTTTGAGAATCACTTGGTGAAGGTGCATCCGGTTCATTGTGAATTGTAGATGCATTAGATAAAGGTTCATTGACTTGAGCAACCACTTCAGGTATTGGAGCAATTACTACAGGTACTGGAACTTCATCAGTCGGGGGATCGAAGAATTCATCAAACAACGGTTGAAACAGTTTATCCCACTCGGGCCTTGATGGTGGTAAAAATGATGTAGAAGTAGGATTGTTGGGAACTAATCCGGAACTTATAGCACCGGGTCCCATCTCATGAAGCGCGGGTTCAGAGCTGTGTTGCTCAGAAGCCATGGCTGTCAGCTCGTCGAAATCAGCGTCCATAGTTTCTACAATCTTGCCAAGACGACGGTTATAGATTCGGTATGCTCTTTTGGACGGTGAGTAACCAATGAAAATACCTATGTCGGCTTTTGGTTGAAGCTTACCCAAGTTCTCACTATTGATGTTTGGATAACACAGAGCACCAAACACATGGAAAAATGAAACATCGGGTTTGCGGTCATGTAGAAGCTCATAAGGTGTTTTTCCATGGCGTTTCCGAATGATAGAACGGTTTTGGGTGAAACATGCAGTAGAAATAGCCTCTGCCCACAAGAACAATGGAGCGTTCGCATAAATAAGCATGGTCCTAGCAGCTTCCATAAGTGTGCGATTTCGTCTTTCAACGACACCGTTTTGTTGTGGAGTGCGTGCAGCGGATGTTTCATATGATATACCAACTCCTTCATAATAATCACGAAGAGTCTGGTTGACGAACTCTGTACCATTGTCTGTACGAATACGGCGGACAGTGGTATTCAAACGTACCTGGATGAACTTCAGAAAAGTAATGATAGCCTTCGGTGCTTCATCCTTTGTACGTAAAAATCTAACCCATGTAAACCTTGAGAAATCATCCACAATTACCAGAATGAATTTCTTACCGCTCACACTTTCAGTTCTCATCGGCCCACAAAGATCCATATGCAAAAGATGAAGTTTTTCTTGATTGGTGTCTTCAGCTTTGGGCTTGTAAGATTTCTTGGTGCTTTTCCCTCTTGAACACGCGGAACATAAATGGTCCTTGTGAAATTTAAGCTTTGGAAGACCACGAACTAACTCGTTTTTAGCCAGATGATTAATAGCATCAAAATTAAGATGAGATAATCTGCGATGCCATAACCATGACTTGGTCTTGGATGCTTTGGAGAGAAGACATACTGGAGAGGCGGCCATCATATCTTGTAGAGACAACGTATAAAGATTTGCACCACGAGATCCCTTCAACAAATCTTTTCCTTCCAAGTTGCGGATGAAACAAGTGTGTTGTCGAAAAGCAACCTCAAGGTTGGAATCACAAAACTGTCCTACTGAGAATAAGTTGTGACCAAGACCTTCTACATAGTATACCCTAGAAATCGTCACGTTTCCAATCTGATATTCACCGTATCCCATAATCTTTGCTATATGATCATTCCCAAATTTAACCGTACCAAGAAACTTGCTGACGAAATTTCGGAGCATCGAGCGATTTCCGGTCATATGTTTTGAACAACCGGAGTCCAAATACCACAGGATGATTTGGACCACCTGAAAATATCACCACACAAAGACAATGTAGAGGTATCGGAATCTGAGTGTTCCTTGTTATTAGCAGGTACATATTTAATAATCTTAGATTTGCTAACTCTAGGTTTCTTAGATTTCCTAGCCTTCCTTTTCTTCTTAATTGGTGGTGTAGATTCTAATTGGCTCAAATCCTGAGGTATTTCTTCACTGATAGGCACTATAGTGGGAGCAGACCTAATTAAAGGGCGCTGTTTCCATACTTGAGTGCGAATGTTCCTAACTAAAGGACGCTCAGACCTAACCTCAATGGTTGCATTCCTAGTTAAAGGGCACATTTTACCATCTAGTGTAAAGGTCCTACCAGTGGGACGCCATTGCCAGCCAACTTGGGCACGAGTTCTACCCGTTGGCTTCCATTCAAGACCATTCTTAATAGCATTCATTTCATTAACGTGATCAATCAGACACAAATCATGACGCTGGGAAAACATACATTCATTACAATTCCAACAATTTAAATCAGAATTCACGAATGGTTTAGGCTGCTGCACAGGCGCAGAGCTTTTAGTCTTAACATGATTCGTTTTATTTAAAACTGAACTAGCATTCCTATTGTGGACTTCTACTTTCTTCTTTGTGGCACTACTAGTGGCGGGCTTGATCTTATCTTTCTTGAGTGGCGATCCTTTAGCCTTAGTAGTCGCTTTTAATCCTGTAGAAGGCAAATTGGGAACATTAGCAGCAGATTTTAAAGGTGTCTTACTTGATTGTGCCAATGACGGTTTCGCTCCTGGAGTCTTATTAAATGGAGTGACAGCAATGGGCCTATTATTAAGTAGTGCAGAACCTGGTGTACCTATGTATTGTAAATAAGCCAAGCAATATTGAACTCGCTTAACATATTCATGAGCCGAATAATAGTCGCTACTTGAGGGATCTAAGGCATACAGATCGTCTAAAATATCCCTAAGAAGATCGACATGCTTAATGGCATTCTTCATATAATCATCATAGGTAAGCTGGTTTCTCTTATGAAGCGGATTCTTATAAAGCACTACTTTCTTGGTTGTTGGAGCACTAGTGGACGGTGCAGAGTCGGTAGCTAAGTTATCAACTACTTCTTGTCGGGTGAGAAGAAGTGTCTCCTTTAACTCAGCCAAAACCATATTTTTGTCTATGAGCAGGATGTTCAAGTCAGAGATTTCTTCGCACTTTTGGTTCAGTTGTTCAATATAATATTGTTGCTGTGTCGCATTAAAAGCGAATCGATCTTCTAGTGAACCATAAAGAGCGGATAGTCCCTGCCTTGTCCGATCCATCTCCCCTAGAACAGTTGATAGTCTAATTTCTAAGACTTGGTTTTTAGACTCTGCGGCCTCTAGTTCCATTCTTAATGTTTCCTTTGATGATATCTCTCTCTTCAATCTCATGATTTCTTCCTCTAATGTCTTAACAATTGCAATCATCTTGTCACTTGTCTCAACACCGTTTTCACAAACATTTGATATCAAAAGATTTTCATTTTGAGCTTGTTGTTTTAATTCTAAAGATATACAATGTTGTTCTAGTTGATTAAAGCGTTGAGAAAGTAAATTATAAGAATCTTGTAGCTTTAAAAACTCAGCGTTAGATTCGTGACAAGAATGATTATCTACCTCATTTACAGTTTCAGCAACATTTACAGAAATATCACAAACATCATCACAAATATGCACAGCATCATAATTAATCACAGCAGATGTAAGCTCAGTCGAATAATTAACATTTACAATAGTAAGCACATCACACGAGATAACTTCGGACAAGAATCGGTCATATTCGGTTAAAATCTTTTCCTTTTCAATTAGTTGCAGTTCGTAAGCGGTGTCCATTTCATAAAACACTTTTTGAACTTCCCCAATTTCAAACTGAAGATTTTCCTTAAGAGATGCAAAACTTCCTTTTAGACTTTCGACAAACAGAGTGATCTCAGTTTTAAACACCTCGCTCATGTGTTCGAAAGCCCATTCTCCGGCGTTTAAGCCATTTGAAGTCGTACATTCCAAAATGACCTTGTCAAAGTTAGTAAAGTATCGGTTAATCTCTTTCAAGTTTAACCATACGGTGCTAACAGGTGGGAGATTCTTTGGAATTTCCTTAGGACCTTCCATGTTGACAAGTGTAGGAAATGTACTAGGGCTTTCTTCCTCTATCATGTAGGTTGGTGCTGTAATGAGATCCTTATCCATATGGAAGCGAACTCTAAAATCAGTTTTAGCAAGCTCCTTATTCATTTTAAAATAATCACAATCGGGATATTTTGCTGAATTGTATGACCGATCCTCATCAACTAGATCCTTACTTGTTTGATCATTGGGAAAAACAATCGGGTCTAAAGCCAATCCTAATTGCGTTGCATTATAAAGTCTAGGACTATGTCTTAAAGCTTGTTTTGCATATCGTGGATTAGGGGGAAGGCCTTTTAGACGTGATAAGTTAAATTCTCTAAATGAAGCATCAAATAAGTGAACTAGTTGTGAAGCAGCGTATTGTCTTAAAAGCAAGTAGTCTAGACTTCTAATCTTATTAGTAGCATTAATCTCCATTTCAGTCTTCTTAGATTCGAGTAATTCAAAATCAGTTTGAAGTTTTTGAAAATTAGTGACCACTAACTCCTTTTCTTTAAGTTCACTAGACAGATTTGCTCTTAAGTTCTCGATTTCTTGCAAGTGACCCATTTGTTTGTTTCTAAAGTGATCATATTCGAGATTTGTGAGAACACTAGACGAAGGCACTAATTCCAAAGTTTGTACTTTCTCATTGCTTAAGGCAAGCTCATCAGACAAATTCTTATTCTTAGCTAAGGTTTCTAAGAGTGCAACATTCATTTGGCTAAGTAACGTAGCAGGAACCATGACCAAATCTTGTTGAGCAGGAGTAGGCGTATGCGAACTGGGTCCCGGTTGTGACTCACTCAAAGTCTGGGAACTCACATTGATATTGCTATCATTGTTTGTCTCCTCATTTGAAAGACTCACCACCGAAGATTCATTCGAATCCGCACTCTCTTGCCCAACTTGATGTGGTTGAATACTAGCATCAGTGGCATTATCGGTGTTATCAATAAGTACCTCAGATTTCTTATCTGGCCCTAAGCTGGAGAAAGTTGCCATGAAAGCAGCCTTTGCAGTTTGAAAGTCATCACAGTCGGAATCATATGCATCAAGATCATCGGCTTGGTAAGCAGCATTCTGCGTAGTGACAATGTCTTGTTCAGCAATCCCTGGGTCAGCAAGAAATGCAAGCTCCTCTTCATCAAGTTCCCTTCCTTGCGCCTGAGCATTTACCAGATAGATCTTTTCTGCAAACCACTGTCCATCCCTTCTCCTCTTGGGTTTCTTACAATCCCTGGACATATGACCCTCTTCCTTGCAGTTGTAGCATGTAATCATTCTCAACTTGCCCGTATTAGCCCGTGGAGGGTTGTTGACCATTGGAGCAGGAGCAGGATTGGCGGTGCGAACATTGGTTGATGTGGAAGTTCTCCCCTGATATGGTTGAATTGGCTGAACCATTACCCTGCCATTCTCAATTGTAGCTTGTTGGCGAGAATTGGATGAATTCCTCAACTGATTGTTGGTAGGAGCTGATCCTCTGAATCCTCGTTTGCTTAAAGTTCTTGTGAGATAAGCAGACATAGTAGTTAGCACTTCAACTGGGTCAGCTCCTTGTTGGAATACAGGAACTGGGACTTCCTCATCATCACAATAAAGTGCTTGATCTGAATAAGCTGCATAATCAGTAGAAGGAATACTCATTTGATCAGGGTAGCTTGTCGGATATGCTGCATAAGGTGCAACATTTGCTGGATGAAGTTGTGAAGCATACTGTGGTGAGGGTGCATTGAACCGATATTGTTGCTGATGTGAGGTGGGTGGTTGTGGTAGAATCGAGTATTGGGGAAAGGCTGGTGTCATGTAAGGTGATTGATGATAAGCTTGATGTCCCAAGATGTAAGGTGTGTTGTTGTGAGACAAGCTTGGTTGATTCGCCATCAAAGCTAAGGAATCTGGATACATACCGCGAGGAGAACGGTGCATAATCACATGCTTCTCATGTTGCTGAAGGAAGGCATAGATTTGATCTAAATTGCACTTATGCAAATCCCGGGTTAACTTCACATCAGTAATATATTCACCCCATTCAGCTTGAGGTAGAGTATTCAAGAATTTGGTGTTAACCTGGAATGGTGCAATCACAAGATTGTATACATTCAGATCATTCATAAGTGTGGTGAATCTGAAGTAATAATCGTGAAGCGTTTCCCCTGGGTTGTAGGTGAATCTATCAAACAAATCATACAGCTGACACTCCCTTTCTTGTTTGGTGAGAGACGTGCCTTGTAGCAACACCTTTAACCGTTCCCATAGATCCTTTGCCACCGTATACTGACTCACCATCCTATAGATGTCATGTGGAAGAGCTTGGAGAATTGTTTGAAGAGCTTTTTCATCTGCATCTGCAACAAGTTGTTGGGCTGGAGTGAGTTCTTCAAATTCTCGTGGTCTAGTCACGTTGTCAACCGTAATGGTACCATAGTCCAGTGGACCATTCAAAATCGATTTGACCATAAGCCTTCCGTATGTCGGTTTCCCCTTTAGATATTGCATCATTCGACCTTGCCATGCCTCAAACACCTCTTTAATAAGCATCGGTGGACGGCTATCAGTTCCCGTTATGATTGATATATCCGTAAGAGATGTCATCTGAGGCATTACTGAATTTGGATTCATTTTGTTTTTCTTCAAAGAAACAGAGATTATCGGTTGATCGAGCAGTGAAGTAAAGCTTGTGAATTGTGTTGTGTTTTTGTTGTAATAAACCAAGATTAAATCCTCTAAAAAATCGTCGAAAAAACAAGCAAAATAACCCTTGATCCGGAACTTTTTGTTGATTCGGAAGTTTGATTCGGAAGATTACCTTGATTCGGAACTTTTTGTTGATTCGGAAGATTACCTTGATTCGGAACTTTGTGTTGATTCGGAAGATTACCTTGATTCGGAACTTTTGGGTTGATCCGGAACTTCTTGGTTCGGAAGTTCTTGATCCGGAACTTTGGCTTGATCCGGAACTTCTTGACTCGGAAGTTCTTGGTTCGGAACTTTGGCTTGATCCGGAACTTCTTGACTCGGAAGTTCTTGGTTCGGAAGTTTCTTGATCCGGAACTTCTTGATCCGGAAGTTCTTGGTTCGGAAGTTTCTTGATTCGGAACTCCTTGACTCGGAACTTCTTGGTTCGGAAGTTTCTTGATTCGGAACTCCTTGACTCGGAACTTCTTGATCCGGAACTTCTTGATCCGGAACTTCTTGATCCGGAACTTCTTGATCCGGAACTCCTTGATCCGGAAGTTTTGCTGAATGAACAGAAACCCCTTACGATGAACAGTCGAACAGTAAAAGTTAAGATTAAGCCCAGATTTTGACCAAATAACCCAAAAAGTTTTGTGCTTTCGACTAAAATAAGTAACAACTAATACTTATCCAATAATCCCAATCACAAAAACACCAAAAACACCAAGAATCAAGATGATTTTTCTTAAAGAACACTAATACAATCAAAAACTAAAAAACCACACAAATCACCACCTTAAATCACCCCATAGCTCTTGATACCAAATGTAGAATATTGATAATCAATGAATCTATGAAGGGGTTTGTTAATTTCTAGAGTGAGAAAGTTAGAGAGAGAAAGTGAGAGAAACTATGTGAATTTTATTAAGTGGAAACAAAGAAATGATAACAACCAACCCCTTTCCATTGTGGAAAGGGGTATTTATAGTTCCAAGTCATAAGTGGACTTGGGCCGGTCCATGACAAGCCCATGGACCGGTTCTTACTTAAGTTAATAAGCAAATAATAACTAATTACTAACTACGAGCTATTACAACATTAATCATATTGTGGAGTGACCGATACTTCTAATATACGTTAAAACGTATTTCTAACAGTACGTTAAATCTCACTCCTCAAGCAGATAGATACCAGTGGTCTTTGTGTAATGACAGTAAGTACACGGTGGCTTCGATGAGAAAGAAGATTGATAGCATACGTTCACCTAGTACTACTTCTCAAACTAGATGGGTCAAATTTATTCCTATCAAAGTGAACATTCTGGCTTGGAAAGTTAAACTTAATGCTTTGCCCACCAGATTAAACCTTTCTCGTCGTGGTATGGAAGTTGGATCCCTGTCGTGCCCTAATTGTGAGGTAATGTCAAAAACCACATCTCACTTATTCATTTCTTGATCTATGACGGAGCACATGTACAGAAAGATTACATCCTGGTGGAACATCACATATGTAAGCTTCACGTCATATGAAGATTGGGTTACTTGCTTGTTCGCGTTACGTTTACCTATCAAGCTTAAAGCCATGTTGGAAGGAGTGTTCTACGTTTCTTGGTGGTTTATATGGGGATTTCGTAACAAAATCCTTTTCAGTAGCCTAAGTCCCTCGAAGGCACTTTTGTTTGATAATATAGTTTTAGTTCAGTTACTTGGTGTAAGTCTAGGTGTAAAGCGTCGTTCACTTGGAACGATTGGCTTAAGAACCCATATCTAATTTCTGTGTAATTCTAGCATCTTGCTAGCCGTTTTTTATTAATAAAACCGCCGTTCAAAAAAAGTACCTATTACATTTCTTTATATTTCCATTACCTTTCCTATTTCCTACTGCTATTCTTCTCTTTAAACCAAACACCCCTTAATCTTTAGTAAGTAAAAGATTTATAATTCTGAGCCCAAAAGCCACCGTATACATAGCCAGCCCAACCGCATATACCAGTTGTTGAGTAATTATCTCGCCGGAAAATTAACGAGTGTTAGGGCAAGAGCTATGAACTTTTACTCGATTAGTAACGAGTGTTGTTAGTTTTTATCTAAGTGGATGAAATAATTTAGTTTTATTTTTATAAAATGTTATTCTATATATTGTTTCAAACATGTTAAAAAAATTTCTAGAGTTATTTTACGATCATTTGCAATTACATTTTGATCTTTCGACGTTACATGAATTACTTATCAAAATATCAAATATCACTACAAAATTCCGGCTCTTCCCTGGCGAAAATTCGAGCCTTTCCCTGGCGACATGTTGCCAGAGAAACACAATCCCTGGCGACTAATCGCCAAGGAAAAGTCGCCAAAGAAACCTCGTAAGGGAAAGTTTTCGTGGCGACAATTTAAATTTTCCCTGGCGACTAAGTGGACCCCACTGCATTTTGGTCATAAAATTGGTGCCACGCTGGATTTTGTAAGAGAAAGTTTCCCTAGCAACATATGTCGCCAGAGAAAACATGGGTGATTAGCAAAGTTAAGTAAATATGATAATTAATCTTGACTTTTCCCTAGCGACATGTCGCCAGGAAAACTTTCCATTACATTGACAAGTCAAAACCTTATGTTGACAAGTCAAAAGCTTACGTTGACAAGTCAAAGTTGTACCAAAGTTTCCCTGGTGACATGTCGCAAGGGAAACTATGCTGACTTTTCAAAAACGTCAAATGAGCCACAGTTTTCCTTGGCGACATGTCGCCGGGGAAACTTTGTCATTTTCTTTTGTACAGCCTGCACAGCAGGCTATTTCTAGATTTTTTCCGGAATTTTCCCGGAAAAATCTACCAAAACCTGGGAATACAAATACAAAACCTGGGGATACAAATACCAAAAATATACCACAAATCTAGTACCAAAACACAATAACATGTAACCTATCGATCAATTAACTCGATCAATACAAATGCATATGTTATAACTTGAGTACAAATATATTGGTTCCTAGTTAGACTTATTAAACTTGCAATTCGGGGTTTACAAATATTAAACTTGCATGCTAAGGTAGGAAAAACAAGACATACTAATCATTATTTCCATTCTACTCGTCGGCATTCTCATTACCACTACCGCCACTCCCACCGGCGCCACTCCCGCTGCCTCCCGTGCCACTCCCGCTAGTTCTACCCGATAGGAATGCTGAGAACACATCAGAGAACCTAAAGTCACTTCTTATAAAATTATACAGTTGATCCAATCTCTCATCGACAGCAGGTGCAGGGGGAGGAGTATTTTGGCGCCTTCTCGGCACTATCTGATCGACACCGGGCATGTGACCACGCTGCTTTCTGCCTCTGACAATGCGGTTGATCTCGTCGTCCGTATGTTTGCCTGCAGCCCTCATCGCAAGCATCTCCTCCTAATGAAGTGAAAAAAACAAACGATAGTTAATATATTATTTATTAGTTGGGTTGCTACATTATTTCTCGGCAGGGAATAGTCGAAAACCAAGGTATATCCAAAAACAAAAAATAAAATGAATTAATTTAAAAAAAAAAAATTCTTACATGCATGAGGCGGTCCTCCTCTAAAAAACTTCCCATCCTTGTCGGTGTGCGTCAAGAAGGAGTGATCAATGACAGACGGGGGTGGCAAATCAGCTACAGTTGCAGCTTGCGTCTGTACATACATACACACGCATATATAGAATGAAGCAAATTCAAAACAAAAAATCACAACACACCAAAACATATAATCAAAGACATATATGTATGTAAATTAATTATAGAATTTCTCACTACTTTGTCTCGAAGGAGTGCTAACGACCGGGATCCCTACCGACTCGGTGTCTTCATCTTAGACCATTTTTCGAGTTTGTCAGGCATCTTTTTTCGTAATCCAGATTACTCTCAAAATTCGATATGTTTTTCCCACTCCTCGAAAGTAATTTGCTCAGGACGCTCCCTACGGACTATGTCTATGTCAACCCTATCGGTATCGATGTCTCGTCGCCAATGCTTTGTCTTGAACTGATTTTTGTTGGAATTGTAAGTCTTTTGAAGCATAAAAGTGATGACGCTACTTACACCCTCCCATGTACTAGCATCACGCTTGTGGGGTGTGAGATCAAACTTAGACTGCATTCATATACAACAAATAAAACAAACACAAAGTTAGAGTTAGAGATATAATTTATACATTATTTTAATTTATTTATTTAATGGATTATATATTTATTTAATTTTTTATAATAAAAACAACTTATCTTGATAAGCATAAGCTTTTTGAAAACAGCTTGTTTTAATAAGCTTATCAGGACAAGTTGTTTGAAAACAGCTTATCCTGATAAGCTTATCAGAACTAGCTGTTTGAAAACAACTTATCTTGATAAGCTTATCAGAACAAGCTGTTTTCACACAGCTTGTTCTGATAAGCTTATCAAGATTAGCTGTATTCAAACAGCTTGTTCTTATAAGATTATCAGGATAAGCTGTTTGAAAACAGCTTATCCGAAAAAGCTTATTACCTTATTCTCATCAAATATATATTTATTTAATTTTTTTTATATTTATTTAAATTTTTTATATTTATTTATAAAATTTTTATATGATATAAATAAATAAGATACAATTTATATATTTATTTAGATTTGTTATTTATTTATATGATATAATAAATTTATTTATTTAAATATATACACCATTAAATAAATAAACACAATAATGTCATAAACGTAAAAATGACAATTGACCTCTATGTCCGCCCAAACGTTCGTCTCGAGCTGTCTAGGGACCTCATTCCAACTCGGGTAGTACATTGGACAAGCCTCGTGAGAGAATCCCCGATGTAATTAGCGAACTGCTGAGCATGGTCTCCGAGAGGCCGGAAAGAGGGTGGTGCACCCTCAAAACTTATCGAGACAGGGCCATGCATGTCAACGGTGCTCAACAAATCGAGGCATCGGGTAATGCCCCGAGTCTTTGACCTACCGGCGTGTCTGCCGCCCAAATTTTCTTTTCTTTTGCCTTTGCCTACAAAAATCAAGTGAGTGACAAAGTCATAAAAATTCAAGGCAAGCAACATATATATATGCACCAAGTTTATGATTGTGTTACAATAATCCGAATATTCTTACCTTTATTTCTAAATAAGGCGAGGCAACCGCTGTGGATGTTTGGCATAGGAGGTTCATCCTCACCACCACCGTCACCACCGTGTGATCGTGCAACATCTGTTGACACTATACAAGTACAATTAGCATAACATAGACAAATTCATGAACAAAATAATATAAGCATGCAACAATCCAAATACAACACATCCAACTAAATATAGACATTTAAACAATCCACAACAATTAGATTCATTCATTCAAACAAATAAGTGTCTTTTGTAAGTTACAACTAAAAGTCAATCTTCTTCTTCACTGGAATAAACTTTGTCTTCACCATCATCATCATTCACATGTTCTTCATCACTTAAATCATGAGGGATGTCTTCATCATCAGTAATACCATCGTCTTCGTCATCAACATCAATGATATTTAGTGGTTCATCAACCTCCGTTCATTAGCCATCTATATGCAAGGCCACATCACCCAAGTCATTCAAATCAATGGAAAGTGGTAGATCAGATGAGTTGTCGAAATGTATAATATCAGGAACGGCATCTGACACGATGACACCCCCGTTGGAAAACGTTTTATGATTAACATGTTCAACAACCTTCCAGTTGGGTTTGTTCTTATCTTCAATGTAGAAGACTTGTTTGACTTGTGTTTCGAGAATGTATTGATCATCTTTCCACCACTCACCTCTTGTGTCGGTGAGTTGTGTCATGTTGTTTCTATAGATAAGACGTTGTTTATGTAATGTGGGGCGAGTGTCGAACCACTAAACTCGGAACAACACAACACTGAACGACAAATAATGAAACACGAGGATCTGTTGAAGCTCACCATAATACATTCTGTTGTCAGGGCGAGGTGCACAAATGCCGTTGTTTAGAGTTGTACGATGTTCATCACGGTTGTGCACGACATACCTCACACTGTCGACTACACAAGAGTTTAGTGAGATAGGAGTCGGTGATGGTCCACAAGCCAAAGCGAATAAATCGTTGGTTCTGATAACCTCTGGGTCTTTGTCATTGTCTACGTGATGTTGATGGATCTATGAGGAAAAAAGGATTAGATACAGAAAACTATTTATAATACTATTATTTTTTACAAGTAAGTACACAAAATAAGTCTAAGTTTACCTTCGACCCAAAGCAGGTGGGGAATTCTTTTTTCGTGTCTTTGTCAGGATATAATCTGAAAAATGTTCATTGTATTAGATTAAGTCGTTATTGTTAAGAAAAAGAAGTTTCAAAATAAAATAAAAAAACGCGTTTCAGGACTGTTGTTTAGTCCATACCATTCCACTTTCTTGAACTCTTGATAAGGGAACGGAATAAACGACTTTTTCCCAATCGAGTTACATACCGATCGGAACACCTGACACGTTGGGGGAGGGGGGGTCCACATTACGGTCGAGACGATTAAATTTAGTGGTAACATCATCCCTGTAGAAACTAGAAGGGGGGGTTGAATAGTTTCTCTTCGATTGGTGACCAAATTAAAATTGCTTTCAATTTGGTTTGTATCAAAACTATCTTTTACTTAAAGCTAAGTTGCATAATGATTAGGTTCAATTGAAATGCACTAGCAAGAATAATAAGCAAGTATAATGATAATGAAATAAGCAAAGAGCAAGGAAGGAGACAACCTAGTGGGAAGACACCAAGATTTATAGTGGTTCGACAACGAGGCTCTATCCTCGTTTCTACTCCACTCCTCGAGTACACCTACTCGATATTTCCACTATATCCACAAGCTCCCTTCTCGGCGGAGAAAACCTTACATCGTTGCTTACATTTTTTTCCGACACTAAGCTAAATGTCGAGACCTAATCTTTAGCTAGGACCAATCTACACGACGTTGCCTACTTTACAATTTAACGACACAAGGATAGATGTCGAGTTCTAATCTTAAGGTAGAACCAATCTTCACGATGTTGCCTACTTCACCATTTTACGACACAAGGCTAGATGTCGAGTTCTAATCGAAAGCTAGAACCAATCTTCACGACTCTTCACATTGAAGCTAAGTGAGAACTTCACACAACACAACTACTAATCACTTTAAAGTTTAGTGAGAACTCACAAGACACAATCACATCACTTTATAGTTTAGTGAGAACTCCTAATCAATTCTATTACAACTCAACTAGACTTATCCAAGTACACACATGTAGCTTGGATTTACACAACACAAATCCAAGCAAACACATATGCAATGGATGTACACAACAAATCCAAGTATTCACAAATAACTTGGATGAACACAATTAGTCCAAGTATTCATAAATACATTGTATTGACCTAAAACAAAAAGGTATCATGATGAATATGACTAGCTCATAAATTCATCTTTATCACTACACTAGTGAGTGAGTGATCTTCTCATTGGACATGTTAAAGGAGGGGATCAAGAGGATAATCATATGTAAACATCCTTAACAAATTAAGTGATCATTTACTAATGATTATGCTATAGAAAATAGAAAAAAGGCTGAGAAAAACGTCCAAGAGGCTTGCTGGAAAATGAGATTTGACCCACTATTTAAAGGAGACAAAGTTACAACGGATCTATAACGGCTACTGTGCACGGTACCTTATCTCACCCCGCGGTACCATATCGCTAAGGTACCGCGTAGGTACTTAAGGTACCGCCACTAGACTCCGCTCCATTTTTTGTCTTTTAGTGGGGTGGGAATATCTGAGGTATTTGAACCCTTCAAAGGATATTCTAACAGCATTTGGAATATGCCATTTTCAAATTTTCATTTTCCATTTTAATAAAACATTTTCTAAAAAAGAAAGTTTATTAAAAAGTCTTTTGTCTTATTAACAAAAGTGAGTTTTAAGGATAATCATTTTGATGATCACTAACTATGATTAAGAAAGCTTAGTGATATGATTATTACCTTGATGATAGTGTTAGTTAAATAATTCATTTTGTGTTTCTACACTAAATGTGTTGTATGGTTTGTTGTGATCAAAACTAAGAAAGATTAGTTAACACTAATAATGTTTTTAGGCATTACTTGTATTAACAATCTCCCCCTTTTTGATTACGACAAACGATAAACTCATTTACGTAGAAACACAAACTATGGAATTATTAACTAGTTTATCACTATCATTTCTCCCCCTTTGTCATAGCAAAAAGGTTAGCATAAGTCTTTGAAGTGCATCGAACTTTTCTAGTAGCTCCCCCTTGGTGGTTGCTCCCCCTTGCTTGGGGCACCAAGTTTGTGAGCTAAGGTGACATGCTACACAAAGGTTAGTAGAAAGGAAAGAGACACCAATGTATATATGATCACTACCTACTAAGTAACTTGAGAGGGAGAAAGAGAAGAAATCTCAAATTAGAAGCAAGTATTTTGCTAAGTATGTCCAAAGAGGTAACTAAAAAAATCAAACTTCAATATAATGAAGATGATAAGCTTGTCAATGGGTTAAAGCTTTAGAATTTATGGAATCACCCATAAGCAATTGTAAAAATTTAACCAAGATCAACTCAAAATAGAACTAATTAGATAGCACACAAATAACACAAAGGTTAAAAAAAAATACAACAAAGAAGATAGTCATACACATAGTATGAGTATCTAAAAGCAATAAATATGGAAAATAAACCACTAAGCATAAGCTAGTCTAATAGTGATATTTTCTAAGATTGCTAAAAATAAAATAAAACTAAAAAGACGACGATGCATCATTCGAAGTTTTGTCCACCGGAACGAAAACTTGAATAGGAGGTCGAGTGAGGAGGAATTCAAGAAAATTTAACTTCTCATACACATGAGCAAGTTCAATTTGTTGAAATCGGCAACACTCACATGAGGATCCATGATGCAACACAAAATCGTTTGATGGGGGTATGGCATCAAACTTAGGGTTTGGTGGTGGTGGGGTAAAGGGTTTGGGAGTGTTTTCACAATGCCTTGTGAGGTTTGGGAAGGTGGAAAGGTCATTGAGTTGGGGGGTATTGAAGGATTGTGGTGGTGGTGGAACATTTTCTTTTGCTCCGGTGATGGGGTTTATGGTATAAGTCTCATTCCAATACTTGATTGGAGAGAAGGTAGGGTTTTTGGGTGGTTTGGACGAAGATGGTTCATTCTTCTTAACCCAAATGGGTCGAACCGAGATTTTCGGTTTCTTTGAAAGCTTGGATGAGGAAGCTTTGGGTGAGTGGGGTTGTGACAGAGAAATGTCAAGGTTAGGAATGTAGGAGTTAGGCATTGTGAGAGTGTGAGAATGATATCTCAAGGTTATGTGAGAATGAATTCTCAAGGTTGGGAAGGTGTGAGAATGAAATCTCAAGGTTGGGGTATAAGTAAAATGTAATCAAGGTAAGAATTTGAATACAAAATGTGTAGTGTCAAGGAATGTTTAGTCAATTTGAGTAAACAAGGAATCTTGACTGGGAATAGGGTTTTATAAGTTTTAACCAAAAAATCGTCAAAAGCTACATTCTGGCCGTGGTACCGTATATGGGCCGGCGGTTCCATATCACTAAGGAACCGCGGGTCCTTAAGGAACCGCGTCCAGTGGACTTTAAACCATGTTTTTCCTGGGTTTTGGGAAAAACTAAGACTTTTTCAAAAAGTTGCAAATCTTGGAATTTTACCTCTATTAGAACCAAAATATGCTAGGGTTGCATAAAGCAACACATTCACAAAGAATGTCTTGACAAAGGATGACAAAATAATTTAGGTATGTTGATCCCAAACTTAGATCGATTAGCTTTGTGTATACGAGATTAGATCAAGTATAACACGTAGAGAAACCTTTGTTATATGCTTTGTGAATCTAAGTGTTATGCGGAATTTAACACTTAAACAAGAACACAAGATGTAAACAAAACTTTCACTTTGATTATGAATGTCGAACTTGCTTACAATGAAAGATGTTTACGAATGAAAACTTATATAAAACTTGATATTAAACATTAACCTAAAGGCCTTCTTTTATAGACTAAGAAGACTTGTACAATAAGCTACGTATCAACTATTCTAGGTAAAGATAAACATAGAAAATACATTGTCGTTTCTATCCTTACTAGAAGTATTCTAGAATATAATAAACGTGTAGCTTATATCTTCCATCAGTGCTTGTCTTCAATGTGTCAACGCTTGACTTTAACTTGTCAACGCTTGAGCTGTCAGCGCTTGCTTTGTTCCTGTCAACACTTGATTTGTTCTTGTCAGCGCTCAAGTGATCTGGCCTTAATTTATTGCCAACAATCCTCCCCTAAACTTGATATCCACTCTTATGATCAAGTTTCTGAATAAGCATTAAGAACTTGGAGGAGTCTGACAAACCTTCTCATATTGATAATGAATAAATCTGATCAAATTCTTTGCCACGTCACTTGAATAATCTATCTCCAGCTGAGTGTCCTTCATCTTTTCCAAAACAGTCTTGGATATGAAATACTGAGCATCCACAAGTAGATACTCAGCAAACTTTGTAGAACTCAAATGGTATACACCAGCAGCTGAATATAACCTCCATTGAAGACCACTGAGGTCATCTTCAAGATCCTTCCATATTTCAGGATCTTCCTCATTTGTCCCACACATTCTTTTGAATGTTGTGACAATCCGTCAATTCACGATTGATATTTTATTCTCAAATATTATTTGAAAATGTTATTTTAATGATACAATATGAACTCACTTATTTTTGGGAAGAAATTTGGATTTACGTCTTGGAGTAGCATCGACTACGTCTAAACCGGAGGATTCAACGTTACGTGCTTACGTTTACATACACCGTCCTTGGTGACAGTCCGACATTTCAGAAAATAAATTTATCCGTGAATATTATTTTGGAGTTTTAAATTTGTGTTAGTTCATAAACTCACAAATTTACGAGAAGAGATTAGGACTTACGATTTTTATTTTAACGTCCTTTACGACTAAACCGGAAACCCTAGGATTACGTATTTACGTTTTCAAACTCCATTTTTGATGAAACAATTTTTATTGGATTCGTTTTGTGACGGTGATTCATAATTTATAAAAACGTTTTTCGTAAAACGACCCGAGGGCATGCAAATCGAGGAAACTAGAATCGAGGAGTACCCGTAAATAAATGGGGATGAGACAAGTGGGACACTTGTCCCACCCCCATCAAAACCGGCTATAACTCTCCAACACAACAACTTGGTGTCAAGTTGTAAGTAATATTACTTACACATGTCCTAAGCTTAACCTTTAAGCTATTCCACTTCACAAAACCAACAACACAAACCACTTTTCTCATTCCACTCATGCAAACTAGCTACATCTCTCTCTCTAACTCCATTAATGCCGTCCCATTTCTCCAAAGAACACCACCATTCCTACAAAATTTAACCACAAACATATGTTATAATTAACATATGTTAATCTCCATTCAAAAAGATGAAGATTGGTGCAAGTTATAACATCCAAGGAGGAGTTTTCATGGAGTAGTAGGGCTGATTTTTCACAAGGAGTTCATGGAGCATGGTGGTCTTGAAGATGGTGTTGGCTAAGCACAAGTTTCTCCATCAAAAATCTATGTTTTGATCAACCTACATCATCATGGTGGTATAAAGATTGTCCTCCTCATCTTCTTGTTATTTTGATTATGTAAACATGTATTTTATTTCCTATTGTATATATTTATGATGAATATATGATGATAAAAATGTTATGTGGGGATTTGTTGTTGATAATCATGGATAAAAAGGTGAAAACCCATAAGAAACAAGGTTAAAATCTTGGTTAAATTTGATGGCTGTATAAAACAGTAAAGAAGTAAGTCATAAACTGATAAAATGATGAAGTGGAATAGATTTTTGTACACATGTGAGAGTTGGCCATGCAATGGAATCAAAATAATGAGTGAGATATGATCAAAACAAGTTTAGGGTATAAATCTGAAGTTACTGTTTTGGACGATTTTTAGAAAATACTTAAAGGATGATTCAACAGTAGCTATAGAGGAGTTAAATGTAGCACATATCATTTAGTTTATGTGATAAAAATTTGAGCTTCTATCTCCATATAGAACTCAAGATATGGCAGTTTTGGTGAAGATGAAATTAAAAATCAGATTTTTGGAAATTAAAGAATAATACTATTATATAAGCACTCACATTTTAAATATATACAATGTAAAATAAAAACCCACTAACTTATAAAACTTATTTATATAGATGTATAAAAGGTTAATTAAATGGGTAAATTATATAAATGGTGGTAAAATAATATTTATAAGTTATAAAGCTATAAACATGATTTTTACGACTTTTTCGGCTATTGCCGTAAAATTAACGTTTTTGTTAAATAAAACTTAGATGGTTGGACCCGTCTAATGAAAACTTTATAAAACTTATATACTGATATATAGACATGTATAACAAGTAAAAACCGATAAAACCCGAACTATAGGGCATACGGACATTAACGAGCTAAGTAAACATATTGGACTAATACTTGGGCTAATAATTGGACTAAATAAGATAAACACCCATAAAAAGAACTTATTGGGCTTAACCCATTTGGGCCCAACTTGAAAGTGTATGTACTGATAATATAAGTACAAAATGGACTAAAATAAGATAAATAACTTATAATAAGCTTATTGGACTTAAGACACGTAAATGGGTAAAACTAGTAAACTAGTATAAAAGCTATCGACATATAACTCTAAAATGAGTAAACGAGAATATGTAAACCCACTTGATCATCATATATATATAATCATCATATGTATACATAATTGGTATTTTTATAAAGTCATTGGACAAACGTCTAAGACCGATTATTATTTGTCTAGGTTTCCGTGATTGAAGCACGTACCGTACGTCCGAATTGCCAATAACCCGCCTTCCCACATCAACGTGAGTTCATAGCCTCACACTCTTTTAAATGTTTTATAAATGCTTTATAAACCCGCGGGGGAGATAACATGTTAGTTTTTATAAAAGTTTGGACACCATTTGTCCCGATTGTTTGTTTATTGATTTTGGACCCGAATGATTGAATGACCCGATTGTATGACCCGATAAATGATTAATGGACCCGATAGATGAAATTAAATGGATTATTAAAGTTAGGTTATGTCACTAAAAGTCCCATTAGCATGAATTGTGAACTACCGGGAGTTGGTAGACGCTTATGCATTTAATAGTACTATTTGGGGACGATCACCCCAGTTCGCGCCTTGACGGTTGATCCTCGTCGTGCCACATTGATTGGTAAGCGAATTTATGTATGAGAAGATTCCATAGCGTGACCTTTGTGACGACACACTACTTTAGATGGGCAAAAATTGGTATCGGGTTAGCTACCCGTTGTTGGTTTAGTAAGGTAACAATGTCATGCGGCTTATAATAATCCAAAAACTAACAAAATATTACTAGACGCTCCGAATTACGATGTATTGCCTGACTAGCAATACAGGGTCATACTATTGATATTATGTTTGTGTTTTGGTTTTCATAACCATATTCATATAACGGTTTTTATTTGATTTTATACAACGTCATAAGACGTATTGTATGATGTTTTTACGACATTGGCTCGTATACTGATTTTCAAGGCAAAATGCCTATATTATGATTTTCGATAAGGATTTGTATAAAAATGACTTTGGCTATTTTATGGCCTATTACAAAGATTTGTATAAAACGATTTTGGCTATTTTACGGCCTATTACAATGATTTGTACGAATTGATTTTTGGTACTAATTTTATACCAAAGTTATATTGTTGGAATTTATTAAACTCTATGAATTCACTCGGCGTTATCGCTGACCTTTTCTTTTAACATGTTTTATCTCAGGTACTTGAAGGTAATTCTCGGGAAGACGACAAGAATTCATGGCCCGCACTTAAACAATATTTTCCATTCAAATATTTTGTAAAACTTTGTATGAAATGTAATGACTTGGGACCGATGTAACTTTGATAATTATGAATGGAAATGATTTATAAATAAACGACGCGATTTTTATGCGTTGTCTATGATGTGAGTAATGTGTTATCCCGTAACACCAACTAGTCTTCTGCTGAACTGAGTTGTATAAAATTGGGGGTGTTACAGTTTGGTACCAGAGCTCTCGTTATAGAGAACGAAAGATTTTTAAAACCAAGGTTTTGAATAAAACTTTTCAAAATCTTTTAACTAAAAACATTTTTCTAAAAATGTCTAAAAATCTTTTGACTATAACGGTGCCGAAGAATTCCCGAGTTACCGACAAGGCCAGACTGAGAAGTGTTATTTTAATATATATATATAACTTGGATTATATATATACATATGATGTAATTTTATTACATGATTGTTTGATGACTATTTTGATTTTTATACAAGGTATTTATACGACGTAGATTGTCACAAGTAACCCTAAAATCCCCTAGTAAATTAATCGAAGCTATTCTCGTAGGAATTCTAGCTATCCTAGATCTAAACCAAGTTGTGGATATTTATGATCCCAACAAATGGTCGATATTCGTAGAAATGTAGATATTAGTTGATTGTGATATTGAAAAAGAATTGGCGAGATTAAATCTGATATCGATGTCATGACGATCTTTCCTTATAGAGTGGAGTTTGACAAAACGTTATCACCTGGAAAGATGTCATCTGATTCGTTGTCACCCAATTCTTAAATTGAAATCGAAAGGGTGAATGTTGCACTTGAGGCTGTCATTGGAACCATTACCCAAAGGCCTCATGCACTAATACCTTTCCGAGAAGTCTAGTTGAATGATCAAGTCATTTCATATTAATGACTCATTTGATAATTGTTGTTGTAAGAGCTAATAGGATTGGAAATTAAGTGTTGATTCATATTGAGATTGTATTGCCTTTTACAAGGCCGAAAAATAAGATTGAAAGTATTGGAGAATAAGGTAGGATATCGAATTGAGTATAAAATTGGTTTAAACTTGAATAAAGTGAAACTTAACATGTATGGAATATGAGATTGATAAGAGGAAATTATTAAGTCATGTGATTGAATTATAAGGTTTTAATTGATTGTTAGTTTGTGTTAACGGCTGTTCCTAGGCCATTGTCCACTAACGAGGATGCCCAGTGTCCAAGAAATAAATTGAAGAAATCTTCTTCTAAATTGGGACCGATGGATCTTCTGGGACATGTGGAACACCTGATGACTCTTGTAGATTAGTATTCATTGTGGTATCTTTTAAAAATCCCTAACTTAACTGAGATATCAGTTGGTAGGATGAGTTTTGAGAATTGTATGACATAGTGACACGTAATGTGTTACGGTACAATTTTGACTTGTTTGTGATTAATGAAAAGACTACATTTGATTGCTAAATTCTACATGTATCGATGTTATCTATCCTTTATTGCTTCATCCTAATGTTCACATTAGTGATGCAACCATTGAATAAGTACTCATCTTGATTTGAGTTACGTTGTGGATTATTCTTTTGAGTGCCATCGAGATCATGAACCTCGTGATTAATTGGCTAAGCTCATTTCCTATCATATCGTAGTAAATTCTTGGTGAACAAGCTTTCATCACTCTTTTGCAGATCACACATTGTTTTTGTAAAGTTAAAACGGTATCCTTTGAGAAAATTTAATTTTCATCACAATAAGGATTATTCAAAGTAAGATTTATAAATGACTGATATCAAAATGAAGTTGTTTATGAGACGCTTTGGAAAACTTAGTTGTTTTCATAACAAAGAAAATCTTTGTAAATTTATTCTTGATTCTTATTTAAGAATCAAGCATGAAAATGTTTTTATTATAAACATGATGATAAAATTTTGACGAACTGAGTATTGCATCGTTAATCTTGAAATTGTATATAGTTGCGCGCCTACATACAATTTGGAATGGACTATGCAAGACTGATTAGTAGTCACCATAAAACTGATTAATAAACACTAAATTTTCTTTGAAGATTGTGAAAGATTAAAATTTTATGAGATCTGCAAGAAGTGAAAAATAGGGACATATTGATAGGGACACCTACATATGTACCTGTAGCATCTATTCTTCTGAGTTGAAATTACTCATCTGTAGAAATTGTCTTATTTGACAATTGACGAATCTTTCTTGTCCAATTCTCCCGTAGTGAGATTCCTAGGAAAAGTATCTGATTACCGAGTGTTGATACCCGACTAGATGTATCGACGTTCCTATCATTTCTTTTGATTTGGTTTCATTTGAATGACCTGGGTAACGATCCGAGGAGCTTTCGAATGCGTACTCAAATTATGAAAACATGGGATATATTCATATTCGTTAAATGTTTTCGTCTGTATCTAATCTGAAATTCTCTCGCATAAATTATGCGTTGACCCTACTCTTTTAATAGTAGTTATGTCTCTAGATATCCCTGAATTTGTGAAGAATTATGAGTTATTATTAGACTTTTGAGAAGTTCACATCTTATCGACGGCAATAAAAACTGAAAAGTTGGTAATACCAGTAGAATGGATTGATTGATTATGACATGGCGACATTGTCTTAATTGATGGGAACTCGAATTGAATTCCCCTAAATGATAAGATGTTGATTATCAAAAGTGATCTAAATAATTCTTGATGGATGACCATATCCTGTATTAAGACTTGAAAGTATACCATGAATGGTTATGAACTAGTTATAGATATTGTAACCTAGAAGAACCTAATATGAATTTATTAAAAGATGTTTATGTTATCTGAAACTTTAGGAGGTATTTGTTGGTGAATTACCTAGATTTTCGCCATTAAGGCAAGTAGAAATTGGTATTGATTATATTCCCGGTGTTGCACTTGTGGCTTGTACACTATACGTCAGCACCATCTGGATTTAAGGAATTACCGTACAACTAAGAAAGTTGTCGGAGAAAAATTTTATTATACCAAGCCTGTCATCCTGAAGAGCTATGGTGTTATCATTCCTTATATTTATAGATTACTGTGACTGAGTAAATTGACAATCGAAAACGATATCCATAACTCGAAATGGAAGATTTGTTCGATCATTTACAAGGTTCTAGCGTATGTTTTAAAGATTTGATCCATGGCATGGTTATCATCAAACGTCGCGTCCGCGAAAAAGATTATGTATTCCAATCACTACATCCGGTACTTGTAATGAACATTATGAGTTTCACGTGATGTCGTTTGGATTGACCGATGCACATGTAGTATTCATAAATTTGGTGAATCACGTGTGTAGGCTGTAATTTGATAAATTCATGCTCGTGATCATTAAGGACCATTTATTTGTTTATAAGAATAAGAAGGAGTTAATAATTAATTATAGATTGCCCTGAATTGGCCGAACAGTGAAAACCTGAACCTTGAATAATTAACACGTGATTGAAGACTTGAATCTTTACATGATTTAACCATGTGATTAATAGATAATGGAAGCTATATTGACTTTTCAAGGATTAGAACCATTAACGCTTAGGGGTTAAAAACTTAATCCTTTACATAAAATGACCGTTGGATTAATAATGGTAAGATGTATGCATATAGACTCTTCAAAAATTAAGAGCCCTTTTAAGACTTTGGATTTTACCAAAAAGAAAGTGCAAATATATTTTGACAAATATTTTAACAAAGGATTTTAAGGGATTATTCCCTTATACACAAACCATTTAACTAAACTTCTGTTTAGGGGTAAATGTTTGTGTATACTTTTAGACAACTTAAGAGGAATTGAGGAAACTATATAAAACATGACTTGAAATTTGAAACGATAATTTACGCTTTCCAAACTAAGGAAATTTTGACCAAAGTATAAACAAAGATTATTCAAACATTTACGAATCTTATTAATTATTTTCGATAAATCAACAAAAATCTTGTTAATTAAATTCAAATTTATTTTTGAACATTTTATATAATTGGTCGAACTAAGAAATTTAAACTTTTAACGTTTACGTTTTATAAAAATTTAATAATTATAATTTAATTAATTGTAATAATTATCGACGCTTTAGACGCCGGATTGAGAAAAACTGATAAAAATAATAGTTGAGAAGAAACTAAAACTTAGAAAATATGAAGAAAATAGAACGTAATTACGGACGCATAATATAGAAAGAATATCTGAGTGAATTATGGACATGATAATTATATCATCATGAGAAGTGAATATAAATACCGATGCATTATGTAGAAAAGATAAAGAACCAATTAGGACATGTTCCTTAATAATGAAGGTGCAAAATAAATTGCCGAACGATATAAAAGTAAACAATGTTCGTAAAAAGGATAATATAGATAATAAAAGAGGTTCGCGGCTAATGTGAACCATTAAAATAGAGAAGCCAATAGCGTTAAATGTTTTAAAGACCACTTATGATTGTCTAAATGTGGAAGATTGTGAGATATAGTTATGTTGGAATTTGTAAGTATA
Source organism: Glebionis coronaria (assembly GCA_025667525.1). Classification (NCBI taxonomy): domain Eukaryota; kingdom Viridiplantae; phylum Streptophyta; class Magnoliopsida; order Asterales; family Asteraceae; genus Glebionis; species Glebionis coronaria. Next base: position 31,209,041 of record CM046881.1, read on the forward strand.
AGTATTCTATTTATGTCATTTATGACTAAAAGTATCTTTGTCTGAAGAAGTTGTACTGATGGCATTTATGAAGGCAGAAATCGCCTCATACATTAGTAAACGTCTAGCTATTGCAAAGGTTATCATCTGAATTTGATTCGATTTGGGTCATCGTCGACAGACTGACCAAATCTGCTAATATCTTTCTCGTTAATGATAAATGCAAAAGAGTTATGTAAACGTAGCATGCCTGTATCGAACATCTAAATCAAGATCCTCGCTTCGCATCGAATTTCTAGAGATTTGCTCAGAAATCATTGAGAACGAACCTTGATAAGAGTACTATGTACCATCCCAAATCGAAGGGACGAGGTAAAGTAATTGTTGGAAATTTAGTGCAATTGTGGGAACGGGTAATACTTGTAAATGGGTTTGGAGGTACGGAGTGTACACCCATTAAGTCCCTTACCTCCCTGGACTCAATATAGTGGTTGTGATATCAGTAGGAGGAAGTTGCTTCTGGTCAGGAAGTTGCTCCTGGTCAGGAAGCTGCTCCTGGTCAGGAAGCTGCTCCTGGTTAGGACGTTGCTCCTGGTGATGCACAAAGTCTTTGTAACCTCTTTAACCAGTAAATGAGGGTTGAATATTGACTTGATGACCAGATTTCTGGTCATGTAACCACTATGCTTTATGAAGGTTATTATGAGATTAACAGGCCGATTAATGCTCTTAATACCTTTGACTAGGAGTTACATTCCTTAAAGGAATAGGATCACTATAAATAGTGATCATATTTTGCATGATGATATACAGAAACAAGAAACACATAAACGCACAGAGTTCTTGATTTGTGCCTAAAATAAGAACTAACTCTTGGTTTTATCCCAAGGAGGTATTCGTGTTAACCCAGGCATAGGGTCGAATAATCTTCTTTGGAAAGTGATTACACGACTCCAAGAGATATCCGGTAACCATTCATTGGTACGTAGTTAGGCTATTGATTATCTTCACCCTGTTGGAACGAAGTAAACCCCAACAATCAAAGAAGATTATCTTGTGATAATTAATGGCGGCAGCAATGAAGCATATGGTGGCTAACTTCTCCAAACTGGACAAGTTTGAAGGGGTTGATTTTAGGAGATGGCAGAAGAAGATGCACTTTCTTCTTTCTACCATGAACGTGGTGTACGTGTTGACTACTCATATTCCTGATGGTGGTGATGATGCTACTTTGGAGGAACTGAGGAACATGAGCAAATGGGAGAATGATGACTATGTGTGTCGCGGCATAATTCTCAATGGTATGTCTGATTCTTTGTTTGATATTTACCAAAATGTTGAATTTGCTAAAGAACTATGGGATTCCTTGGAAGCCAAATATATGGCTGAGGATGCATCAAGTAAGAAGTTCCTTGTGAGTGATTTCACAAATTACAAAATGACTGATTCAAGACCAGTCATGAAACAATACAATGAACTTCTTGGAATACTTGGTAGATTTACACAACATAAAATGAATATGGATGAGACCATTCAGGTCTCGTGTGTCATTGACAAACTACCTCCTTATTGGAAAGATTTCAAGCACACCTTGAAACATAAGAAGGAGGAATTAACTCTTGTGGAGTTGGGCAGTCATTTGCGCATTGAGGAATCCCTCAGGGTGCATGAAAGTGATAAGCCAAAGAGCAACAATGTTGCTGGTTCATCTGTTGTCAATATGGTGGAGCATAACAACTCCACCAGGTACAATGACAACAAGGGCAAACGTAAGCATCATGATAACACCAAAGATAATCCTAACAACAAGTCATCAGTGGCTTGTTGGAAGTGTGGGAAACCTGGACACTTCAAAAGGGATTGCAAAGGTGTTAGCATTGGCAGCCAAGCTAATGGATCAGGCACAAAAGGTCAGAATATGTTTAATGAATCTCTCCAGATTTATTATGTTACATATGTATCTGAAGCTTATTTTGTGCAGGATGATGATGTTGCGTGGTGGGTTGACTCTGGAGCAACAATACATGTGTGTAAAGATAGATGCTGGTTCAAGACTTATGAGTCAATGAATGATGGATCTATTCTTCACATGGGAAATGAGTCAACAGCCCTAGTGCATGGACGTGGTTGTGTAGATCTTAAATTTAGTTCTGGAAAGATTGTTTCTTTGTTTAATGTTTTGCATGTTCCTAATATTAGGAAGAACTTGGTTTCTAGTAGTGTTTTGAATAATTGTGGTTATAAACAAGTGATTGAATCTAATAAATTTGTTTTATCTAAACATGGTGTGTTTATTGGTTTTGGCTATTTGAGTAATCAAATGTTCAGGCTTAATATTGATTCTAGTATAAATGTTGATTCTGTCCTGATGACTACCACTAAACTGAATGATTCATCACTATGGCATGCTAGACTAGGCCATGTCCACTATAAGAGGATGCAAGATATGTCTAAGGATGGGTTAATTCCAGCTTTTGACATGGACACTGATAAGTGTCAGACTTGTATGCTGAATAAAATTACTAAGAAACCATTTCAGGATGTAAAACGTGAAACTACAGTTTTGGAGCTAATCCATAGTGATCTATGTGATTTGCATGCTACTCCCTCATTAGGGAATAATAAATACTTGGTAACATTTATTGATGATGCTTCTAGGTTGTGTTATGTCTATTTGTTACATACTAAGGATGAAGCATTAGATAAATTTAAAGTATTTAAAACTGAAGTTGAATTACAACAAGGAGTCCAAATCAAAAGATTTAGGACTGATAGGGGAGGTGAGTACATGAATACTCAGTATTTTCAGTCTGTTGGAATAATTCATGAAACAACTGCCCCCTATACTCCACAACAAAATGGTATATCAGAAAGGAAAAATAGAGTACTAAAAGAGATGGTTAACTCCATGTTGTCCTACTCAGGACTGAGTCAAGGGTTTTGGGGAGAAGCTATGTTAACAGCTTGATATTTATTAAATAGGGTTCCTAATAAAAGGAACAGGATTACCCCTTATGAACTCTGGACTAAAAGGAAACCAAACTTGAACTACCTCAAAGTTTGGGGTTGTAGGGCTGTTATAAGACTCCCTGATCCAACGGTGAAAACCTTGGGTGAAAGAGGCATTGAATGCATCTTTGTTGGATATGCTGAGCATTCCAAGGCTTATAGGTTCTATGTTATTGAACCTAATGATTCAGTTTCAATAAACTCAATCATTGAATCAAGGGATGCTAACTTTGATGAGACTAGGTTCTCATCAGTCCCTAGACCAAGCCTTAGGACTCCTATAGGAGCTGAGGACACTGGTGTTTCAGTGGAACCTGAAACGGTCACTGATGAGGTTGTGGTTCAGCAACCTGAGCCTGAGCTTAGAAGAAGCACAAGGCATAGGACTCCAAAGAATTTTGGGCCTGAATTTCAACTATACCTAGTTGAAGGAACAAGGGATGAGGTCTCTGATCAATACTCCTATTGCTTTAATGTTGAGGATGATCCCAAAACATTTGATGAAGCAATGAAGTCCCAGGATGTTGCTTTCTGGAAAGAAGCAATAAATGATGAGATGGACTCCATCATGGGCAACAACACTTGGGTGTTGGTTGATCTACCTCCTGGTTGCCATCCACTTGGTAACAAATGGATTTTCAAAAGGAAAATGAAGGTAGATGGAACTGTTGAAAAGTTCAAGGCAAGGTTAGTCATTCAGGGCTTTAAACAAAAGTCAGGGATAGACTATTTTGATACTTATGCTCCAGTAGCACGTATCAGTACCATAAGAATGCTGATTGCTCTAGCAAGTATTCACAATCTGATTATTCATCAGATGGATGTGAAGACAGCATTCTTGAATGGTGACTTGGATGAGGAGGTTTATATGAACCAACCTCAGGGCTTCATCATGCCTGGTCATGAAGGTAAGGTGTGTAAACTGATTAAGTCCTTATATGGACTGAAGCAGGCACCTAAGCAATGGCACCAGAAATTTGATGAAGTGGTTTTGTCTAATGGTTATTCACTTAACCAATCTGACAAATGTGTATATAGCAAATTTGATGAATCTGGTAAAGGAGTCATCATTTGCCTATATGTTGATGACATGTTAATCTTTGGTACTGACCAAGCTAAGGTTGATCAGACAAAGGATTTTTTGTCATCAAAGTTCTCCATGAAAGACATGGGGGAGGCTGATGTTATCCTTGGCATAAGGATTAAACATGAAAGTAATGGTATTGTAATTTCTCAGTCTCATTACATTGAGAAGGTGTTGAAGAAATTCAATCACTTTGATTGTACTCCAGTAAGTACACCTATGGATACAAGTGAGAAACTAATGCCTAACAATGGTCAGGCTGTCTCCCAGCTTGAGTATTCTAGGGTTATTGGTTGCTTGATGTATGCCATGACTAGTACTAGGCCTGACATTGCATTTGCTGTGGGTAAACTGAGTAGGTATACTAGTAATCCTGGTACTCAGCATTGGCAAGCAATTCAGAGGGTACTGAAGTATTTGAAAGGAACAATGGATTATTGTTTGTCTTATACTGGATATCCTTCAGCGTTAGAAGGTTACACTGATGCAAGTTGGATCAGCAATACTGAGGATAATTCATCCACAAGTGGCTGGGTATTCCTTCTTGGTGGTGGTGCAATTTCTTGGGCATCCAAGAAGCAAACTTGCATTACTGGTTCAACAATGGAATCTGAATTTGTGGCTCTAGCAGCTGCTGGTAAAGAGGCTGAATGGTTGAGAAACTTGCTTCTTGAGATTCCATTGTAGGTCAAACCTATGGCACCCATTTCTATCCGTTGTGATAGTGCAGCTACATTGGCTAAGGCATATAGCCAGATGTACAATGGCAAGTCTAGACACCTAGGTGTTAGACATAGCATGATTCGTGAGTTGATCACGAATGGGGTGATTTCAATAGAGTTTGTGAGGTCTCAACAAAACAATCACTTGACGAAGGGATTGGCTAGAGACTTGGTTATAAAGTCTGGTAAAGGGATGGGTTTAAAAGTCCACTCTAGTCACTGAATGCTAGGACACCCAACTCCCTCCTGAGGAAACTTGGGAGCTGAGTTCAATGTGGAAAGCTGAACATTCAGGGGACTGAAGCACATGTTTTACATATCATCCCAAGGATGTGCTTGTACCTGCTGAAAGGAGGATGAAGTTATAAACTTCTTAATGGTTAATTTCTTTGAAAAAGTGCTTAAGCAGGAGCATGAACTAAAGAGGAACCACCTATGTAAATGTTGAGGTTTCGCCGCCTCAAGGAGCATGGACTTTGGCTCTTACAACATTTATGAATTGGATATGGACACATGGCTTGTATGGTGTCAGGAGCGTTTTAAGTGTTTGAAAACTTGGGTGTATGTTATCTCCAGGTGTTCAAAGTAGTTGAAGGGTTCAATTCTTAGAACACCCTGATTCTCGAATATTTGGAGTGATGTACTAAGATGGAAATTCAATCCTCAGGACATTTTCATTTATGCACTGGTTTTGTTAAAGTTGATTCTCATGCAAAAAGGAATTGTACTAAATTGGGGAGGATTGTTGGAAATTTAGTGCAATTGTGGGAACGGGTAATACTTGTAAATGGGTTTGGAGGTACGGAGTGTACACCCATTAAGTCCCTTACCTCCCTGGACTCAATATAGTGGTTGTGATATCAGTAGGAGGAAGTTGCTTCTGGTCAGGAAGTTGCTCCTGGTCAGGAAGCTGCTCCTGGTCAGGAAGCTGCTCCTGGTTAGGACGTTGCTCCTGGTGATGCACAAAGTCTTTGTAACCTCTTTGACCAGTTAATGAGGGTTGAATATTGACTTGATGACCAGATTTCTGGTCATGTAACCACTATGTTTATGAAGGTTATTATGAGATTAATAGGCCGATTAATGCTCTTAATACCTTTGACTAGGAGTTACATTCCTTAAAGGAATAGGATCACTATAAATAGTGATCATATTTTGCATGATGATATACAGAAACAAGAAACACATAAACGCACAGAGTTCTTGATTTGTGCCTAAAACAAGAACTAACTCTTGGTTTTATCCCAAGGAGGTATTCATGTTAACCCAGGCATAGGGTCGAATAATCTTCTTTGGAAAGTGATTACACGACTCCAAGAGATATCCGGTAACCATTCATTGGTACGTAGTTAGGCTATTGATTATCTTCACCGTGTTGGAACGAAGTAAACCCCAACAATCAAAGAAGATTATCTTGTGATAATCAATGGCGGCAGCAATGAAGCATATGGTGGCTAACTTCTCCAAACTGGACAAGTTTGAAGGGGTTGATTTTAGGAGATGGCAGAAGAAGATGCACTTTCTTCTTTCTACCATGAACGTGGTGTACGTGTTGACTACTCCTATTCTTGATGGTGGTGATGATGCTACTTTGGAGGAACTGAGGAACATGAGCAAATGGGAGAATGATGACTATGTGTGTCGCGGCATAATTCTCAATGGTATGTCTGATTCTTTGTTTGATATTTACCAAAATGTTGAATTTGCTAAAGAACTATGGGATTCCTTGGAAGCCAAATATATGGCTGAGGATGCATCAAGTAAGAAGTTCCTTGTGAGTGATTTCACAAATTACAAAATGACTGATTCAAGACCAGTCATGAAACAATACAATGAACTTCTTGGAATACTTGGCAGATTTACACAACATAAAATGAATATGGATGAGACCATTCAGGTCTCGTGTGTCATTGACAAACTACCTCCTTATTGGAAAGATTTCAAGCACACCTTGAAACATAAGAAGGAGGAATTAACTCTTGTGGAGTTGGGCAGTCATTTGCGCATTGAGGAATCCCTCAGGGTGCATGAAAGTGATAAGCCAAAGAGCAACAATGTTGCTGGTTCATCTGTTGTCAATATGGTGGAGCATAACAACTCCACCAGGTACAATGACAACAAGGGCAAACGTAAGCATCATGATAACACCAAAGCTAATCCTAACAAGAAGTCATCAGTGGCTTGTTGGAAGTGTGGGAAACCTGGACACTTCAAAAGGGATTGAAAAGGTGTTAGCATTGGCAGCCAAGCTAATGGATCAGGCACAAAAGGTCAGAATATGTTTAATGAATCTCTCCAGATTTATTATGTTACATATGTATCTGAAGCTTATTTTGTGCAGGATGATGATGTTGCGTGGTGGGTTGACTCTGGAGCAACAGTACATGTGTGTAAAGATAGATGCTAGTTCAAGACTTATGAGTCAATGAATGATGGATCTATTCTTCACATGGGAAATGAGTCAACAGCCCTAGTGCATGGACGTGGTTGTGTAGATCTTAAATTTAGTTCTGGAAAGATTGTTTCTTTGTTTAATGTTTTGCATGTTCCTAATATTAGGAAGAACTTGGTTTCTAGTAGTGTTTTGAATAATTGTGGTTATAAACAAGTGATTGAATCTAATAAATTTGTTTTATCTAAACATGGTGTGTTTATTGGTTTTGGCTATTTGAGTAATCAAATGTTCAGGCTTAATATTGATTCTAGTATAAATGTTGATTCTGTCCTGATGACTACCACTAAACTGAATGATTCATCACTATGGTATGCTAGACTAGGCCATGTCCACTATAAGAGGATGCAAGATATGTCTAAGGATGGGTTAATTCCAGCTTTTGACATGGACACTGATAAGTGTCAGACTTGTATGCTGAATAAAATTACTAAGAAACCATTTCAGGATGTAAAACGTGAAACTACAGTTTTGGAGCTAATCCATAGTGATCTATGTGATTTGCATGCTACTCCCTCATTAGGGAATAATAAATACTTGGTAACATTTATTGATGATGCTTCTAGGTTGTGTTATGTCTATTTGTTACATACTAAGGATGAAGCATTAGATAAATTTAAAGTATTTAAAACTGAAGTTGAATTACAACAAGGAGTCCAAATCAAAAGATTTAGGACTGATAGGGGAGGTGAGTACATGAATACTCAGTATTTTCAGTCTGTTGGAATAATTCATGAAACAACTGCCCCCTATACTTCACAACAAAATGGTATATGAGAAAAGAAAAATAGAGTACTAAAAGAGATGGTTAACTCCATGTTGTCCTACTCAGGACTGAGTCAAGGGTTTTGGGGAGAAGCTATGTTAACAGCTTGCTATTTATTAAATAGGGTTCCTAATAAAAGGAACAGGATTACCCCTTATGAACTCTGGACTAAAAGGAAACCAAACTTGAACTACCTCAAAGTTTGGGGTTGTAGGGCTGTTGTAAGACTCCTTGATCCAAAGGTGAAAACCTTGGGTGAAAGAGGCATTGAATGCATCTTTGTTGGATATGCTGAGCATTCCAAGGCTTATAGGTTCTATGTTATTGAACCTAATGATTCAGTTTCAATAAACTCAATCATTGAATCAAGGGATGCTAACTTTGATGAGACTAGGTTCTCATCAGTCCCTAGACCAAGCCTTAGGACTCCTATAGGAGCTGAGGACACTGGTGTTTCAGTGGAACCTGAAACGGTCACTGATGAGGTTGTGGTTCAGCAATCTGAGCCTGAGCTTAGAAGAAGCACAAGGCATAGGACTCCAAAGAATTTTGGGCCTGAATTTCAACTATACCTAGTTGAAGGAACAAGGGATGAGGTCTCTGATCAATACTCCTATTGCTTTAATGTTGAGGATGATCCCAAAACATTTGATAAAGCAATGAAGTCCCAGGATGTTGCTTTCTGGAAAGAAGCAATAAATGATGAGATGGACTCCATCATGGGCAACAACACTTGGGTGTTGGTTGATCTACCTCCTGGTTGCCATCCACTTGGTAACAAATGGATTTTCAAAAGGAAAATGAAGGTAGATGGAACTGTTGAAAAGTTCAAGGCAAGGTTAGTCATTCAGGGCTTTAAACAAAAGTCAGGGATAGACTATTTTGATACTTATGCTCCAGTAGCACGTATCAGTACCATAAGAATGCTGATTGCTCTAGCAAGTATTCACAATCTGATTATTCATCAGATGGATGTGAAGACAGCATTCTTGAATGGTGACTTGGATGAGGAGGTTTATATGAACCAACCTCAGGGCTTCATCATGCCTGGTCGTGAAGGTAAGGTGTGTAAACTGATTAAGTCCTTATATGGACTGAAGCAGGCACCTAAGCAATGGCACCAGAAATTTGATGAAGTGGTTTTGTCTAATGGTTATTCACTTAACCAATCTGACAAATGTGTATATAGCAAATTTGATGAATCTGGTAAAGGAGTCATCATTTGCCTATATGTTGATGACATGTTAATCTTTGGTACTGACCAAGCTAAGGTTGATCAGACAAAGGATTTTTTGTCATCAAAGTTCTCCATGAAAGACATGGGGGAGGCTGATGTTATCCTTGGCATAAGGATTAAACATGAAAGTGATGGTATTGTAATTTCTCAGTCTCATTACATTGAGAAGGTGTTGAAGAAATTCAATCACTTTGATTGTACTCCAGTAAGTACACCTATGGATACAAGTGAGAAACTAATGCCTAACAATGGTCAGGCTGTCTCCCAGCTTGAGTATTCTAGGGTTATTGGTTGCTTGATGTATGCCATGACTAGTACTAGGCCTGACATTGCATTTGCTGTGGGTAAATTGAGTAGGTATACTAGTAATCCTGGTACTGAGCATTGGCAAGCAATTCAGAGGGTACTGAAGTATTTGAAAGGAACAATGGATTATTGTTTGTCTTATACTGGATATCCTTCAGTGTTAGAAGGTTACACTGATGCAAGTTGGATCAGCAATACTGAGGATAATTCATCCACAAGTGGCTGGGTATTCCTTCTTGGTGGTGGTGCAATTTCTTGGGCATCCAAGAAGCAAACTTGCATTACTGGTTCAACAATGGAATCTGAATTTGTGGCTCTAGCAGCTGCTGGTAAAGAGGCTGAATGGTTGAGAAACTTGCTTCTTGAGATTCCATTGTGGGTCAAACCTATGGCACCCATTTCTATCCGTTGTGATAGTGCAGCTACATTGGCTAAGGCATATAGCCAGATGTACAATGGCAAGTCTAGACACCTAGGTGTTAGACATAGCATGATTCGTGAGTTGATCACGAATGGGGTGATTTCAATAGAGTTTGTGAGGTCTCAACAAAACTTAGCTGATCACTTGACGAAGGGATTGGCTAGAGACTTGGTTATAAAGTCTGATAAAGGGATGGGTTTAAAAGTCCACTCTAGTCAGTGAATGCTAGGACACCCAACTCCCTCCTGAGGAAACTTGGGAGCTGAGTTCAATGTGGAAAGCTGAACATTCAGGGGACTGAAGCACATGTTTTACATATCATCCCAAGGATGTGCTTGTACCTGCTGAAAGGAGGATGAAGTTATAAACTTCTTAATGGTTAATTTCTTTGAAAAAGTGCTTAAGCAGGAGCATGAACTAAAGAGGAACCACCTATGTAAATGTTGAGGTTTCGCCGCCTCAAGGAGCATGGACTTTGGCTCTTACAACATTTATGAATTGGATATGGACACATGGCTTGTATGGTGTCAGGAGCGTTTTAAGTGTTTGAAAACTTGGGTGTATGTTATCTCCAGGTGTTCAAAGTAGTTGAAGGGTTCAATTCTTCGAACACCCTAATTCTCGAATATTTGGAGTGATGTACTAAGATGGAAATTCAATCCTCAGGACATTTTCATTTATGCACTGGTTTTGTTAAAGTTGATTTTCATGCAAAAAGGAATTGTACTAAATTGGGGAGGATTGTTGGAAATTTAGTGCAATTGTGGGAACGGGTAATAATTGTAAATGGGTTTGGAGGTACGGAGTGTACACCCATTAAGTCCCTTACCTCCCTGGACTCAATATAGTGGTTGTGATATCAGTAGGAGGAAGTTGCTTCTGGTCAAGAAGTTGCTCCTGGTCAGGAAGCTGCTCCTGGTCAGGAAGCTGCTCCTGGTTAGGACGTTGCTCCTGGTGATGCACAAAGTCTTTGTAACCTCTTTGACCAGTTAATGAGGGTTGAATATTGACTTGATGATCAGATTTCTGGTCATGTAACCACTATGCTTTATGAAGGTTATTATGAGATTAATAGGCCGATTAATGCTCTTAATACCTTTGACTAGGAGTTACATTCCTTAAAGGAATAGGATCACTATAAATAGTGATCATATTTTGCATGATGATATACAGAAACAAGAAACACATAAACGCACAGAGTTCTTAATTTGTGCCTAAAACAAGAACTAACTCTTGGTTTTATCCCAAGGAGGTATTCGTGTTAACCCAGGCATAGGGTCGAATAATCTTCTTTGGAAAGTGATTACACGACTCCAAGAGATATCCGGTAACCATTCATTGGTACGTAGTTAGGCTATTGATTATCTTCACCCTGTTGGAACGAAGTAAACCCCAACAGTAATGATACAAGGTAATATAAGTGTTGTTTTATGTTTGAATGAATGACCTTTGGTAATAGACCGTATAATCGTTTTCCTTTGGAGAGATTATCATTGATAATCATCGTATTAGGATTGAGATCGAATCTTGTTAGGATCTAAATCTTAGAGCATCTGTAAGCAGGAGTTGAGATAAAGACACCCGACATACACCCATTGTGAGTTGGACATGTCTTTTAGGTTTAAGGTTTCCTATGATGGCGAACCTATCCTTGCAAAATACCCGACCCGTGAGATCTGAAATGATTGTTGAAATTAGGATTTGATTACTAACTGCCGATATTGGGCAGGAAGTTATGTGAATATGAAATGTAGATCTTGAAGTGCCAAATGGGTAGCGAAGTTATGCCACAATTTTTAAACTTGGAAAAATGACTTCATGATCTGACAGATCATGGGATATAAGTCCCCGTTGTATGGGACCATAGAGATGATGCAAAAAGATTGGGATTGAAAGGCATATAATCTGGATCTACCCTAGGACTTCAAAGACTGCGTGAATTATGTTTGGTATATCAAACTTGATGGAATATCTATCAAGTGAAATTCTGATTATTCTTAGTAGAGCTTAGATCGGCGAAAAGTTGCATTCATCAGAAACCCGTGAACATCATGGATAGAGAAAGTAAGTCAACATTTTGCCTGATCTTATTCCCGTAAGTTATGTTTGATGAAACTCGCGTATTGTAACGAATTGCACTTGTGAGGAAAGACCGAATGTGGAGGAAATACCCACATGGCTTTAACTCTATAAGAAGCGAGTAGTAAGGTAAGATGATCTTTGAGGACAAAGATCCTGTTTAGGGGTAAATGCTGTGACAATCCGTCAATTCACGATTGATATTTTATTCTCAAATATTATTTGAAAATATTATTTTAATGATACAATATGAACTCACTTATTTTTGTGAAGAAATTTGGATTTACGTCTTGGAGTAGCATCGACTACGTCTAAACCGGAGGATTCAACGTTACGTGCTTACGTTTACATACACCGTCCTTGGTGACAATCCGACATTTCAGAAAATAAATTTATCCGTGAATATTATTTTGGAGTTTTAAATTTGTGTTAGTTCATAAACTCACAAATTTACGAGAAGAGATTAGGACTTACGATTTTTATTTTAACGTCCTTTACGACTAAACCGGAAACCCTAGGATTACGTATTTACGTTTTCGAACTCCGTTTTCGATGAAACAATTTTTATTGGATTCGTTTTGTGACGGTGATTCATAATTTATAAAAACGTTTTTCGTAAAACGACCCGAGGGCACACAAATCGAGGAAACTAGAATCGAGGAGTACTGATAAGTGTGAAAACACTCATCAATAATGATCCAAATACCACTAAAAACACAGTCAAATACATTATATTTAACTTTTAAATGTCAGAATTACGCGTGTATTTGTATCTTGTGTGTTTCAGGTAAAGAAGATACATTTTCGAGCAAACATGCGTTTTCATGGATTTATTTGATGAAAAGACGAAGAAAGGGACGAAAGATGCTTTCAAGGACCATACTTGCCATTATTCACAAAGATCAAGGGCTGAACATGCGATTTTCATTAAGATGAAGGATGAAAAAGAGTTTACTTAAAAGTTTTATACACTTTTGGGAAAGAAATTGAAAAAAAAAGGACTAAAGGGCAAATAAAGTGGAAAGTGTTATTTACTTAGGTCAATTTGACCAAACTGGTCAAAACACATAAACAATACGCGTCTTCTTCAATGTAAAGAGAGAGAATGTGATAGACGGTTTCATCTCAACCTCCACCACAAACCTGCAAACCCATATCATGAACAATCAAGAAAGAATCAGCCAATGATTATAACTACAAAAACACTCATCTTCCTTCCCTCTACATGAAGATATAACTCAATTAGAGCAAAAGTTAAAGACGAAGAAACCCCCAATTTCAAGAATGAAGAACGAGATCGATTAAACCTCGTATTTTCCACGTGTCGAAACCTGATTGGAGCGAACACGTCATTCCACTTCCTCGACGCCTATAAATTGAAGACGAAGGCTTCATTTGTGATGGTTAGCTTAGGTGTTTTTTACACAAAGTAGTTAGGAGTAGATAGTTAGTTAGTTTTTAATCTTGTAACGAATTCAGTTTCTTTTCAGTTAAGTAGTTTGTAACCGTTTCAGTTTTCACCATTAATGAAATTTTCGAGCATTCTTGTTTCTATCTTTTCTAAACAATTTCAGGCGTTACTGTTCATTTAGTGTGATGATTGATTTCAGTAGAGTGTTAAGAATCTGTTACTCGGTTCAGTTTTTCTTTTATACGCTTGTAGTTTTGGTGATTCCTTTAGTTACATTCTGTTTTAGGTTTTTACATTCAGCTTTTATGTTTGAACAAGTTTGAAGATTACTGTTACTGATTTGTTAAGTTTTGGTTACTGTACGAAAAGTTCTTGATTGATCAGACTCAATTACTTTCTTTCTGATTTGGAAATATTTCTGTTAGTTTTGTTCTATTCTCAAGGATTTGTTAGATTGAAATCAGACAGGTAATGGTAAGTAGCATAGTGGATTCAAGCTTATGAGAGGATTTTAATTAGTTTTATGAGATTAGTTTGTTCAATTTAGAGTAAATGTAGTAGTGGCTTAGTCGAAATCATATCTCATCAGTATAGCTCCTAATAATCAGTTTTCAGATTCAGTTAGATCGTATTAAGATTACTTAGTTAACAAATTCAAGTTTTGAGCTTATAATGGCTTATGATAAGCTTTCTAGTTGATCAGTTGAAACGAGATGTTTTAGATTGTAGAATCATTCGATTTAGATCAGTACTGCAGGTTTCAGAGTCGAAGGATCTGTTTGGTTGTTTTTCGTGTTTGTTTCAATTTTGCAGGTCTGATTTGGCAGGTGAGCAGTCCGGTGGTTAGAGATTAGGCGTGTTTTTGTATTAAACCGGCTCAGCGCCGCGTTTCGACAACAACGGGCTGGCCTGGATGTAACAGGTCAAGTACGATTTACGTTTTCTACATTCTTAGTATAATCTGCTTATAGCTAGTTGTAGTGTGTAGTTGTAGTTGCAACCTGTTTTAATTGCCTTATGATATGGTACTTATAATCTGTTTTCATGCAGCTACTTGATTCATTGTTAGTTTTCTGCATTTTTTAGTAGAATCGATAACTAGTTTATAGTAGTGTAACTCTGTTTGCTACAGGTTCATTTAGCTTAGGTAAGTGTGAATTGATATACATTTTAGTTTGTTACATTAGTCTTAATGAATTCACTTTTCAAATTTCATTGACTGTATGATCTAGTGAGTTTGGCTTTAGCTTATTTTTGTTGATTTTGCTTCATTCAGGTGATTTAGACAGATAGTGTAGTTTGTATTTTCATAGCTATGATATTCGTCTAAACCATAGGCTTAGAAATTGTTCCACTGTTCGAAAGATTTTAGAATGGTTAAATGATGTTTTAGTTAGTAAAGATTTGTTAGATAGATACTTTTAGATGAACTAGTGATGTGTTGTTGTTAAGGGGATATATGAGTTAAAAAATAGTCATTGAAATTTGAACCATATAGCTCACTATTCGTTTACAAGGTTCAATTTTTATAGATAAATTGTTTGTTAGTCAAATGTCATAAAGATCAATTTTTTTTAGTTTTAATTGGACTGATGGTAGCATATTAGATGAGGTAGTTCTTTTTAATATTACAAATAGACTGATTGTAGCATTTTACAAAGAAGTTGGTTTGCATTTTCATAAACATGCAATTTTTACTTTTAAAGAAGATTTAGTTTTAATAAATTTTGTATTTTCCATTTTATAATTTTGTGCAATTAATTGTTGTAAGTGCAATATGTTTTAGATAGTACGTATACGTAGTTTATAGAATATTTTTACCTTTTTACTTGCTTCTTGCCAATTAGACATAGAATCCAAACAAGTTTTAACCACCAAAAACAATTCAGTCTAACTAGAAAACGTTATATCAATTCGAATCGAGCTGAGAAGACAACTACACTAAAAACGAAATATTAAATGGCGTCGCTGCCGGTTCTTTTCGTGAAGATTAACGATTTCGAGTGAGACGATTGGATTTTGGGATCCGTTCACTTTGTGAACGTTATTTTTACGTATTATAAATCAAAAAGATAAAAAAATCAAAAAGATAAAAATACAAAAAAAATAAAAAACCACAAAGTCAATTCTTTTCCTAAAGAATTGAACAAAAAAAAATAAAAAATCCAAAAAGTAATCTTTTTCCTACAAGATTACACCCAAAAATATATATTATTGGTTTTCATCGCTTTTTACGTACATATAGTATTTTTCATAAAAAAATCAAATAAATACAAAAATATTTTTGATATATTATTATATGTAAATAAGTATACGTATAAGAACAACCAAGTTACCTATCTTCCATAAGTATTGCCGAGGCAATACACCGTGTTGAGGGGCGTTCCGGTCCTTGATACATGTATCGATCAAACAAAATAAAGCAAGAATAGATAAATACTCTCAATAAGCAACAATTCGAAGAATACGAACATTTAAGTGAATAGAAAGGCGATGTGCTATAAAATGCCATCTAAGGGTCAATAGGTACTTAAGTGCTTCGCGCCACCTAACCCCCCGTTCACTAGTGCGTATTCTAAGAAGGAAGGCTTTATTGGGGGTCTTGCACCCAAGTAGTAATTATATATATACTTTCTTGTGGATATTTCATATCGAACCTCGAGGGAGATAATCTCTTCTCTCTCAAAAGTCGACCGAGGGCTACTCCCTCATTCCTCGTGTTTACTTACACGTGTACTCGCACGCGTGTAAACATACCACCTTTGGTGTATTACTTCCTTCCCTGAGGAAGCTTTTAAACGTCATTATACTTGTATATACATTCGGCCACCTTGTTATACATGGATAATCGTTCCATGTTGGAGATCTTGCAACAACGATCCGCCAACGCTAATTATTCGCCTTGTTCGACTTGTGGAGGTCCACACGATACGTATTTATGTGATCAAAATCATGGCTATTATGGGGAGGGATATGCTTATAATGGAACCGAGAACCCTAATTTTCAACCTAACCTTAAAATGGACTACACTTGTAATGACTATATGGGATATTCCGGTTTTTCATCACAACCTCCACCATCATTTCATGATCAAACCTTTAATGTGCCATACCAAAACCAAGGATTTTCCAATTATGAAGGTTTTCAAAATAATGATACTTTTCAAGGCTATAATCAAGAAACCTTTCATAATCAAGGATTTTCAAACAATGAAGGCTTTCAAAATGATGAAAATTTTCCATGCCATAATCAAGATACTTTTCAAAATCAAGGATTTTCACATTATGAGGGTTTTCAAAATGAAGGAAATTTTCAAGGTTACAATCATGAGAACTTTCATAATCATGACTCTTTTCAAAACTATAATCCACCTAATTATGGAAATCCACCTCCACCATATTCTTCGACTTATTCATGTGAGTTTTGTGGGAACGCACCCCATTATGGTTATGATTGTAGACCGAGGGATCCGCCATCCTATGTCCTTGATAATGTCAAGAAGTTTTATTCTTCACTTGAGAAAATGAACAAGTCGAACGATGACGTTTATAAGATGCTTGATCGTATGAAAGACATGAGCTACAAGGAAATGAAAGACACGCAACGATGGTTAAAGATAATAATTAACTCTACTAAGGAAGAGGAAATTAAGTCTTGGCAATATAATGATAAGGAATTCGGTGATTTGTATCGTGAATCGTTGAACAAATTTTCTTGTCGCCTCAGGAAATATTTAAATGATTTCTTCCTTAAGACTCTTATAATCGAGGAAGACGGACAATACATGACTACTTTTACTCGTAGGCCTGATCCATTATTAGATGAAGATGCTGAGGAACCTTCGAGTTGTATGACACTTAATGATGACACACCTTCATCACCTTTACCTCACGTGGCACCCACCGACTCTTTAACCATGGGGGGCGAGCCTCTTAGCACTAATACAAACACCAATTTAGAAGAATTAACCGTTTCTAGTGTTGAGAACCTTATCCCAATCCAAAGAGAGTTTGAGGGTATTTCCATTGAACCATGTGATGAGCTTTGTATTGATACCTCTTCTCCTCATGATCACATTGAGATTTCATTACATGTTGACCTTCATGCTACTACTAGTGATTTTGGTGACTTTGATCTTGATGAATTGTTCAAAGAAAGGGATAATGAGATTGAGAAAGAGTTTATGCAAGATATAGAGGATGATGATTGTGATTCTAGTGAGGCATCTTATGATATATTATCCGAGGACTTTTCATGTCAAGATGACATTCCTAATTTGGATGATGATGTTGATCATATAGAAGAAGTGGAAGATATTCATATTCGAGAGGTTTTATCAAACGTCTATAATCTTATCTCCTCGATTGAAGCTTTCAATGAAAACCATAATGATGATTCCATAGAAGAAGAACCTTTCATTGACATTTCTTCATCGGTTTTTGAGGTTGCACCTATTGACTTTCATGATGATATCATCCCTTTGAGTGATTCTCTCAATATACCTTCTTTTGAGCCTTCTATTCCCACCCTTCCACCCTTAAAGTTGGTTATTGATGAAGATCCTATACTCTTAGAGATTGATCCTTTTTCACCTATGGCACCTTTAGGACCCAATACCTTTGATATGGATTCTCATATGGATATTGATGACACCATAGAGGCTTATCTTGTTGATATTGATATTGAGGTTGATGATAGTGATTCTACTTGGGAAGAGGAGATTCGTCTTAGTGAGAACTTGCTTTTTGGGAACATAGAGATTACACCTCTTCCGCAAGACACTATTCATCTTGATCCTCCTTTTTCTATGCCTTCTATGGAAGATTACCCACCTTTTAATGATGATGAAGAGCCTAACATGGACATAATAGTTATGAATGTTTTGATACCTACACCTTCATATTCTCATGATGCTTTGATATCTAAGGGGGAATCTTATATGGTTGATATGAGTTCATCTTCTTATTTTCCCATGAAGGGAAAGGTTTTTGATCCTGGGATACGTATGTTTGGGAAATATTGGTTTTCATCTACTCCACTTAAGAGTGTGATTTCGATTGATATGGACTTCTTGTATGAGCTTACTTTGGTGATGTTACCTATTTTGGAGTTGTTCACTTGTAGAGATGGAAACTTTGTATTTGATCCTGGTGTGCTTCATATTTGAGAGATTTTATATGTTGGACAAACTTGAGACACGTTGGACCGTTCCATTTATCGAGGCGGATTTGGTAAATCTTATAGTAAATGGCAACGTGCTAAGTTTGAGTGTATCATGTGAGATGTGCTTCAAAGTGTATATCTTTTACTCTCCATGATGGTTTCCCCAAGGACAACTTAATTCGGGGCCGAGTCGAGCTAGCGACTTAGGGTTAAAAAAAACTCAAGCATTGAATAACTAGGTTAGAAAACGTAGAGTAGATTTT
The DNA here is from genome assembly GCA_025667525.1 of Glebionis coronaria. Lineage (NCBI taxonomy): Eukaryota > Viridiplantae > Streptophyta > Magnoliopsida > Asterales > Asteraceae > Glebionis > Glebionis coronaria. Next base: position 31,227,934 of record CM046881.1, read on the forward strand.
CAATAGGTTAGGTTTAATTAAAAGGATGTTATAGTAGAGTTGAAGTGGAGGGGTGCCTTTCTTCGTGTCTTTTGGTGTTTGTTTCAAGGGTTGCTCTCTCTCATTTCATACTTGGAGCTTATGGAGGAGGCCCGTGTATCTGGTTCACTTTGATTAGTTTTTGCTATCGTGATATTAAACACTTGTGCTTAAAATGACTATCCTTTAGTTGTCTCTTCCTTAACTTGGGTTAAGCAAGGTAATCAATGTCATAAGTGTAGGGGAGTTCACTCCAATACTCCTAAACATTGAGGACAATGTTTATCTTATGTGTAGGGGAGACTTCTATCGAAGTGACCTTACCTAGACCATTGCCTTAACTTCATGATAATTGGGAAAATTAATTTTTCAAACATTTTTCAAATTTTTGATCTACTTTGGCCACCAAAAATATGCATTCATAATTTTTGCATCAATCATTTTTCATTTTGCATATCACATTTGCATTGTATATATCTTTTCTTTTATTTTTCATCAACAATATATAAAGGTGGAAAAATATAATAAAACATGGTTTTAACAAATTTAGACTTCTTTGACATATTAGGCCCGCCATGGATATTTTGACTCAACCCGAGTTTGCTTATTAAGCATTCTCTAGCTAGTATCCTTAACCATGTAGTCCTTCATTGGTCTATTAGGCTAAGCATCCACCAATCTCATTCTTTGAGATTTTAAATTTGTGGAGAATGGGAAATGATAGAGTTGAAGCAAGTGTAAAAGGGCTAGATAAACTTCATGATAATTAATTGTGGCTAAAACTTTCTCTTCTTTACCCCTACTTTCTTCGCATGTATATAATTGTTAATAAATAATCAAGTACGGTTTTAATTGGTTTGTAATCTCTTATGCATTTTTGGCTAATCATTTATGGTTGATATGAGTACGTCTTAAGATTCTAAGTTAGCACGTTTTATGTGTACTAGACTTATGTCATGCTCCATACTTAGCGGGTGTTTTTCCTTTTCTTCTTTTCAAATTTCTTTGTGAGGAATAAAGAAAAATAAGAGCGGCTTATGAAAAAAAAATGAGTGGCTAGAAAAAAGAAAAGAAAAAGAAAGAAAAAAAGAAAAAGAAAAAAAATAATTATACAAGACTCCCAAGAGGGGCAGTGTGGTGTTAATTATAGTGACTATTGAGTTCCAATATTACCTTGACGGGTTGCGGGGATTCAATAGAGTACCCGTAAATAAATGGGGATGAGACAAGTGGGACACTTGTCCCACCCCCATCAAAACCGGCTATAACTCTCCAACACAACAACTTGGTGTCAAGTTGTAAGTAATATTACTTACACATGTCCTAAGCTTAACCTTTAAGCTATTCCACTTCACAAAACCAACAACACAAACCACTTTTCTCATTCCACTCATGCAAACTAGCTACATCTCTCTCTCTAACTCCATTAATGTCGTCCCATTTCTCCAAAGAACACCACCATTCCTACAAAATTTAACCACAAACATATGTTATAATTAACATATGTTAATCTCCATTCAAAAAGATGAAGATTGGTGCAAGTTATAACATCCAAGGAGGAGTTTTCATAGAGTAGTAGGGCTGATTTTTCACAAGGATTTCATGGAGCATGGTGGTCTTGAAGATGGTGTTGGCTAAGCACAAGTTTCTCCATCAAAAATCCATGTTTTGATCAACCTACATCATCATGGTGGTATAAAGATTGTCCTCCTCATCTTCTTGTTATTTTGATTATGTAAACACGTATTTTATTTCCTATTGTATATATTTATGATGAATATATGATGATAAAAATGTTATGTGGGGATTTGTTGTTGATAATCATGGATAAAAAGGTGAAAAACCATAAGAAACAAGGTTAAAATCTTGGTTAAATTTGATGGCTGTATAAAACAGTAAAGAAGTAAGTCATAAACTGATAAAATGATGAAGTGTAATAGATTTACAGTAAGCTATAGGTCTTGTACACATGTGAGAGTTGGCCATGCAATGGAATCAAAATAATGAGTGAGATATGATCAAAACAAGTTTAGGGTATAAATCTGAAGTTACTGTTTTGGACGATTTTTAGAAAATACTTAAAGTATGATTCAACAGTAGCTATAGGAGAGTTAAATGTATCACATATCATGTAGTTTATGTGATAAAAATTTGAGCTTCTATCTCCATATAGAACTCAAGATATGGCAGTTTTGGTGAAGATGAAATTAAAAATCAGATTTTTAGAAATTAAAGAATAAATCTATTATATAAGCACTCACATTTTAAATATATACAATGTAAAATAAAAACCCACTAACTTATAAAACTTATTTATATAAATGTATAAAAGGTTAATTAAATGGGTAAATTATATAAATGGTGGTAAAATAATATTTATAAGTTATAAAGCTATAAACATGATTTTTACGACTTTTTCGGCTATTGCCGTAAAATTAACGTTTTTGTTAAATAAAACTTAGATGGTTGGACCCGTCTAATGAAAACTTTATAAAACTTATATACTGATATATAGACATGTATAACAAGTAAAAACCGATAAAACCCGAACTATAGGGCATACGGACATTAACGAGCTAAGTAAACATATTGGACTAATACTTGGGCTAATAATTGGACTAAATAAGATAAACACCCATAAAAAGAACTTATTGGGCTTAACCCATTTGGGCCCAACTTGAAAGTGTATGTACTGATAATATAAGTACAAAATGGACTAAAATAAGTTAAATAACTTATAATAAGCTTATTGGACTTAAGACACGTAAATGGGTAAAACTAGTAAACTAGTATAAAAGCTATCGACATATAACTCTAAAATGAGTAAACGAGAATATGTAAACCCACTTGATCATCATATATATATAATCATCATATGTATACATAATTGGTATTTTTATAAAGTCATTGGACAAACGTCTAAGACCGATTATTATTTGTCTAGGTTTCCGTGATTGAAGCACGTACCGTACGTCCGAATTGCCAATAACCCGCCTTCCCACATCAACGTGAGTTCATAGCCTCGCACTCTTTTAAATGTTTTATAAATGCTTTATAAACCCGCGAGGGAGATAACATGTTAGTTTTTATAAAAGTTTGGACACCATTTGTCCCGATTGTTTATTTATTGATTTTGGACCCGAATGATTGAATGACCCGATTGTATGACCCGATAAATGATTAATGGACCCGATAGATGAAATTAAATGGATTATTAAAGTTAGGTTATGTCACTAAAAGTCCCATTAGCATGAATTATGAATTACCGGGAGTTGGTAGACGCTTATGCATTTAATAGTACTATTTGGGGACGATCACCCCAGTTCGCGCCTTGACGGTTGATCCCCGTCGTGCCACATTGATTGGTAAGCGAATTTATGTATGAGAAGATTCCATAGCGTGACCTTTGTGACGACACGCTACTTTAGATGGGCAAAAATTGGTATCGGGTTAGCTACCCGTTGTTGGTTTAGTAAGGTAACAATGTCATGCGGCTTATAATAATCCAAAAACTAACGAAATATTACTAGACGCTCCGAATTACGATGTATTGCCTGACTAGCAATACAGGGTCATACTATTGATATTATGTTTGTGTTTTGGTTTTCATAACCATATTCATATAACGGTTTTTATTTGATTTTATACAACGTCATAAGACGTATTGTATGATGTTTTTACGACATTGGCTCGTATAATGATTTTCAAGGCAAAATGCCTATATTATGATTTTCGATAAGGATTTGTATAGAAATGACTTTGGCTATTTTATGGCCTATTACAAAGATTTGTATAAAACGATTTTGGCTATTTTACGGCCTATTACAATGATTTGTACGAATTGATTTTTGGTACTAATTTTATACCAAAGTTATATTGTTGGAATTTATTAAACTCTATGAATTCACTCGGCGTTATCGCTGACCTTTTCTTTTAACATGTTTTATCTCAGGTACTTGAAGGTAATTCTCGGGAAGACGACAAGAATTCATGGCCCGCACTTAAACAATATTTTCCATTCAAATATTTTGTAAAACTTTGTATGAAATGTAATGACTTGGGACCGATGTAACTTTGATAATTATGAATGGAAATGATTTATAAATAAACGACGCGATTTTTATGCGTTGTCTATGATGTGAGTAATGTGCTATCCCGTAACACCAACTAGTCTTCCGCTGAACTGAGTTGTATAAAATTGGGGGTGTTACAAATGTAGTCCAAACTTTTATTCCATTAGCTGAAGTTGGTGCTTCAGCCTCATACTTGGTCTCCAGCAACCTCCAAAGGTCCACCAAGTCTTCTCTATCACAACTTGCAAATAAAGATATGAGAGTGGTAAAAGTGTGTACCTCCTTGTCAAATCTGCCAATCTTCCAGAATCCATATTCATCCTCATCATAACTCACAATTGGATTCCTGGAATCTAATGGTAACACTTGCACCATATCTGAAGCTTCTAATGGGGAGAGCTTGAGGCTCTTTCTAATAACTGCTTCACTTGGATATAGTGGATTCATATCTTTTGGAAACTCAAGTTTAAATCCCTTCTTTACTGGCCTGGGAATCATCATAGCTTTCTTGATTTCCATTTCTTCTGCAAGTTGCTCCTTTCTTTCATCTGAAAGAAGTCTGAAAGTGTTTTCTTCCTGCACTTTCACCCAAATAGGATAAGCCCTATGTTCCAACTTATCAAATGTCAAAGCCTTCAATTTCTGATGTGTCCATCCAACTCCATGACATCTGAGCAACATAAAGTAAGGCTCTCTTCTATCCCTTTTCAATTCTGAGAGAATATTGCTTGCCTTGTGCTTCAAAATCACCTTACAATCCTTCTGAACTCTAAGAAGAAGCTCCAAACCCCATATTTGATCTGAAATGGTCAAGTCTGGATTATCCATACAGCTTTCTTCCCAAGAATTGTACATCTGAACCACCTCTGGCATCTCAAAGTCAACCTGCAATTTTAAGTCTCTCAACTTTTCCCTAGCAAGCTCATCACCATACTCAAGCCTTTCTGGTTCTATAATCATCACACTTAAGTCTGAGCTAGCTCCATCACTTTCTTCTTCAGAAGTCACAACAAATGGTGACTTTTCCTTTTCACCTTGTTCCATCATTTGTTCAGCCAATCTTCTATCAAATTCAACTTGGGCTGCATTCTTTGGAACAATTTCTTCTACCAATTTACCCTTACCCTTATCTGATGGTGCAATGGTTGGTAAGGTAGATGGTAATACCTGAGTAGAAACTTCTTTGATGATAGATGATGACTAGAATACATCACCTTCATGTGCAGGTCTGTCAACGCCCAAATTTCCTCTATCAGCGCCCAAAATACTTCTATCAGCGTCCAAATTTGTCTTGTCAACGCTCAAATATTTTCCCTCAGCGCCTTGTGTAACCTCTCTCAACATAGCTGTAAATGATAAATTTAGATTGGTTGGAGAGATTAAGGACGTATCAAAACCTGTTTGTTCCTTCAAGGTTGTAAGGGCTTCAGCAACATCCATTGATTGACCATCTTGACTGCCCTTATCACTCAGATTTCTTTGATCTTCCTCCCCTTTGGAAGACTCCTCCATACCGCTCCTAGCATGATCACTCTCCAAAACAACAATCCTCTCCCTCAATTGCTTGAGTTCAAGGCCTTGTAAGCTGACAATTTGTACTAAGTCTGCATTTTGCTTTTGCAAGCTAATGCAGACTGCCGTCAATTCCAAAAGAGTCATTGGTTCCAGTCTGCCCTCTTCTGAAATGGGGATTTGACCTCCCAAGTCAGGTTCATTGGGCAAGGATGAGGACTTAATGATGGTGGGACTGCCTTGGCCAGCATCTAAGCCAGAACCAATAGTCCCAGCCTCATCCAGGTCACCAACCACACTTGTGGTGGTGGTTCTCTCTGCTTCATGGCTAGGACCACCAGAGGAGAACACTCCAGTAGTCCTTTGGCGTTTTATCAACCTATATTCAGGTGGTGTGGAAGATGGTGTGGAAGAATGTGTAGATGTGGGTTGGTTAAGGGGTGTTTGGGATTGTGATGGTTGTGTGTCATCGTTGGAAATAGGCACATCAACGCCAACATTTGATGTGTCAGCGTCAAAGGGTTCTTGGTCAATTTGCATTTGTTCAGGTGAGGGTAAAGGTTCAGGAATGGGTTCAAGTTGTGGTTGAGGGTTAATTTGAGGTTGAGGGTCTGGTTGGGGTTGTGCTGCTGCAATAACAGCAAGCATGGCTGGGGTTAAAGGTAAGTCTCTAAGAGGTGGTGAATTCATCTTTGTAAAAATAGCTTTCTTTTGTTCAGGGATCTTATAAAAAGCATTGTGATCCCTTGAACAATAACCTTGATCATCAAAAACCATTTGTAGAAAACGGGGATAAGCTAAAGTTATTTTTGTCCCCTTGTTTTTACACATCCCTTCAAAAATCATTTTAGAATAGTTATATTTTTGCCCTGTTGCAATGCACACAATAGCACTAGCAATGGATCTATTGATCTCATTGTGTGCAGTACATTTGGGACTCAAACATTGAAGGAGGATGTGAATGAGGTACTTCCAGGCTGGGGGAAATTCCTGCTTATGATACTTATTAAGAGTACCTTCATCAGGAAAAGGATATCCCAAAGCCCTAAGCCCTTGTTCTATTTCACTTATGGGAAGGATGGCTACACCATCAGCATCATCAAGATGCAAGGCCTGGCGTACCAAGGCCTCAGTAACCACCCAATATCTCCCATGAACAATAGAAGTTAATGTGGTCACTCCATTAACTATTGAGGAACTGACAGTGTTCCAAAACTGCTTAATGTGTGTGACTGGAATGAGTGGTGCATGAGAAAGAGCATACCTTAATGGGGATGCGTTCAAATACGCCACCATTTGTGTGTATTGAGGAAACAAATCATTATCAGCAACAAGATAAGCAATCATGTTGTGTTGAGACTTGAACCCCAAATCCAATTCTGCTGAGTTAAACTTTGGTGCCATTGATGAAAGCTGTTAATTTGAAGTGTAGAAGATGAAGGTTGATAAGAGAAAAGTGTTAGACAAGAAGTATAGATACCCTGTTTAAAAATAGGAGCCAAATTTATAGGAGATAAAGAATGCATGTGATTGGCCCAAAAATAGGCAAAGATTTTCAAAAACTAATCATGAAAATATTGAAAAAGTTATAAGTTATCTCATGCATTTAATGAAAGTAACAACTCCTAAAATTACGGCTTGAAAATATGTCAAAAAGTAACAACTGGGTAGGTCCCATTGAGTGTCAACGGTCAAAGATAACCCATCAACGCCCAACGGCTATAATCTTATCAACGTTCGCCTAAAGCCATGTCAGCGTCCAATTTGGTCACAACAACTCTTGGAAAAATCTTGTCAGCGTCCAAAAATAAAATTGTTTTAAAAAGTGAAAAATGACCTTAACAAGTAATTTATCCTAGAGAAGATATCCAAAAGCTGATAATTATCATAGGGCGGCAAGCACTGTCCAGTTATGCACACTTGCATAAGCAAGATAGACATAACAGTCCTCTAGTGTCCCTTGCTAACCAAAATTCTTAACAACCAAGTTACCTTATAAAATCCTTGTTACTCCCACGTAAATCCCATATCAAAATCATTCCCAAGTCTCCCAACAGACCACAACCAATTCTAGGCCAAAAATGTCTTGGCAGCATGCAAAGTTGATATACTATGCATGCTACAGTGCCTCATGGTTTAGTAAAACTAACCCTTACTCACCTGTGGACACAATCTAGAATTGTGATAAGAGTATCATATGGATACCCAAAAATCCTAAAGGTTCCTAAAACCTCCCCTTAAACGATGATACAAAAAGTTTGCTAAAATCATGCATGAACATAAAAAATTTATGTCAAGATAGGAATGAAACATTCCAACCATCATCCATAAATAAAAACTTGTCCAAATGCTATTCCATTGATCCATAAGCAACTCTGTATCCAATGGTATACTGCTAACACCATCTGCACATTTAGATTGAAAACCACAAAACTAACATTGTTGCTGACAACGCCCCGATAACACACAACAGCGTTGAAGGAAGCTTTGTTAGCGTTAGACAATTATATTGCTGACAACGTTGCAAAAACACTTATCAGTGTTCAAACAACCTTTGTCAGTGTTAGAAAAATATAGTGGAAAATCTAAATCATCAATAAGACCAATAATAATAATGCATCATCTTGTACATACTTTTAAAAAAAAGAATCCAAAACACATATTAAGAGAGATTAACCATTCCAATACTTGTTACCAAGTATTGAAATCTTCCAGCATCAAAAGGTTTAGTTAATAAATTTGACACATTTTCCTCAGTGTCAACCCTATCTGGTTGTATTAAACCTTTCTCAAAGAAATCTCTTATAAAATGGTGTCTAATTTCTATGTGTTTAGTTTTAGAATGATGTACAGGATTCTTAATGATGCATAAAGTACTATTATTGTCAACAAATATCTTAGTATGCATGAAATTATACCCATAGTCCAACAGCTGGTTCTGAATCCACAACACTTGACCACAACATGCTGCTGCAGCCACATACTCTGCTTCAGTTGTAGAGTTAGTCACCACTGTTTGTTTCTTGCATTGCCAAGATATTAATCTGCTCCCAAGAAACTGACATCCACCAGTTGTGGATTTCCTATCAAACTTATCACCTCCATAATCACTATCTGAATATGCAATCAGCTCCAATGGTGAATCCTTTAGGTACCACAAACCAAGACTTGGGAAGCATCTTAGGTATCTAAAGATCCTCTTCACAGCATAAAGGTGACATTCTTTAGGAGTCACTTGATGGCGTGCACAAGCACACACAGCAAACATGATATCAGGTCTGGAAGTAGTAAGATACATCAAGGATCCAATCATGGATCTATAATGCCTGACATCAACATCTTTCCCATCTCCAATCTTTCCCCAAGGGTGTTCTCTATCCATAGGAGTAGTAGCCCTCTTTTCATGTGGAGAAAAGACAAACTTCTTCAAGATCTCAGCAACATATTTGTCCTGGGAGATGAAGATACCATCTTCTTTCTGCTGAACTTGTAAACCAAAAAAGAAGTTCATCTCCCCCATAGCACTCATCTTGAATTTGTCTGTCATAAGCTTGGAGAAATCCTCACTCATCTTGGGATCAGTAGACCCAAAAATGATATCATCAACATAGACCTGCACAAGCAACACATCTTTGCCTTTCTTCTTTGTAAATAGTGTCTGATCTATGGTTCCCCTCTTGAATCCATTGTCCACCAAATAGGTAGACAAAGTACCATACCATGCTCTAGGGGCTTGATGAAGACCATACATAGCCTTTTTGACTCTATACACTTTATCTGGATGCTCTGGATCCTCAAAACCAGGAGGTTGCATGACATAAACTTCCTCAACAATGGTGCCATACAAGAATGCACTTTTGACATCCATTTGATAGACTGTGAAGCCCATGCAAGATGCATAGGCTAGAAAAATCCTAATAGCTTCAATCCTTGCAACTGGTGCAAAGACTTCCTCATAGTCTATCCCCTTCTCTTGTGTATAACCTTGAGCCACTAACCTTGCCTTGTTTCTGACCACAATACCTCTTTCATCTCTTTTGTTCCTGAGAACCCATCTTGTCCCTATAGGTCTGACATATCTAGGACAATCAACCAGCTCCCAAACATCCTGAATTGCAAATTGGTGAAGCTCATCCTGGATTGCTTCTACCCAACTTGGTTCTTTGAGAGCATCAAATATGTTCTTGGGTTCTTCTTGTGACAGAAAACATGCAAACAAACATGCTTGCACAAGAGGGGTATCAACCTTCTTGTGTATATTGGCAATAAATCCACCAAGACCTTGATGGGATCTTCTTGTCTGAACTGGAGTCATGATATCACCAATGATCTGAGATGTGGGGTGATTCTTCATTGTGGAGGTGAGAACCCCTCCTTCAAAAAGTCTGGTGTCCTCAACCTCATGCTCCATGTTGCCAATATCTTCTTCATCAGACTCTCTTTGAGCAACAGGAATCTCTTCATGAACATTGGAAGGTCCACCCTGTTCAAAACTGGAAGAGAAAAGATGCCCATAAGTGTTGTCAACGTTTGAATCTTGGTTGTCAGCGTCTGAGCTAACAGCGCTTGAAATGTTGTTGTCAACGTCTGAGTTGGTCTTGTCAGCGCTAGATTTGCCTTTGTCAGCGCCTGAAGAACCATGCATGTTTGTATCTGGTGGTATTTGGAGACCACCATTATCTTGTCCAGCAGCAGCAGTAGCAGCAAAAGCATCTGTCCAAATGGGAATTGTGACATATTCAAATGTAGGAGATGCCTTTTCTGCTTGTGATCCAACCCTCTCATCAACCTGTGTACCTGAAACATCAACAACTTGTTCCTCCACAACATTTGAAGTTACCTTCACAATGTCTGGATTAGTGACATGCATATAATTTAAAGTTCTAGATAAGGGTTCCAAATCAAACAACCAATTTGGACCACTCTCAGGATCACTAGGTTTATTCTCTAAGAACCTAACATGTACTCTTTCAACAATTCGTTTGTCCTCTTTAAGATAAACCCTATAACCCTTGCTCTGCACTGAATACCCCATGAAGTAACCTTCATCACCTTTTGCACTAAATTTACCTAAGGCATCACTAGTATCTAAAACTACTACATGACAACCAAAAGGTCTGAGAAAACCAATATTAGGTTTTCTTCCCCAAAGTAACTCATAAGGTGTTTTGTTCTGAATTTTGTTAACCAATGCTCTATTTTGCACATAGCATGCTGTATTAACAGCCTCAGCCCAAAAGGCTATAGGAAAGTGAGCATCAGCCAACATTGTCCTGGCTGCTTCAATTAGGGTTCTATTTTTCCTTTCAGCAACCCCATTTTGTTGTAGGGTTCTAGCAATACTGAATTGCCTAGTAATTCCCTTCCTGGCACAAAAATCATCTAGCTTCTTGTTCCTAAATTCTCCACCATTATCACTCCTAAGCATCTTAACCTCATTGCCAGACCTTTTCTCAATTTGAGTGATAAATTCAATAAGAACATCAGTTGTGTCACTCTTCATAGCTAGAAAGAATGTCCAAGTAAACCTAGAAAAGTCATCAGTGACAACAAAACAATATGACTTGCCATTCAAACTTTCTATATTTGTTGGACCAAAGAGGTCCATGTGAAGCATATGAAGAGGTCTGGAACTAGTATGCACCTGCTTGGACTTGAATGAGACCTTGTGATGCTTGCCTTTAAGACATGCAACACAAGAGTGGTCATTGTGGAAGGCCTTCTCAGGCAAACCATCAACTAAACCAAGCCTCACAAGTCTATTTATATTTTTAAAATTTATGTGCCCTAGTCTCCTGTGCCACAAATTACTTTCATCTACTGAGGCCTTAGCATAAAAACAAGACATATTTGTATTCACTTTAATCCCATTTAAATTCACATTGTATATGTCCTTATGCCTAGGTGTTCTATACTCAATATACTTCTCATCAGGGATCTTAAAATCCTTGCTTAACACCAAACACTCAGTATCAGTGAAAAGAACCTTATTTTTGTTATCACAAACTTGTGATACACTAAACAGATTATAATCCAGTTCTTTTACCAGGAAGACGTTCTCAAAACGTAGATTATTGGTGAGAAGGGTTCCTTTGCCTGTAATGGTGCCGTAGCCCCCTCCAAAGTATACCTTATCACCATCTTTAATAGGAGTGAAGTTCGTCAGATAGTCTTCCTTTCCTGTCATGTGCCTTGAGCATCCACTATCCCAATATCCATAATCATTGATCTGCTTTTGAATGCCCTGCACATAAAGAAAAAAAATTAGTTTTCTTTGGGAACCCAAGTCTCAGAAGACTTGGATTCATCTGGTTGTTCAATAAGAACAGTCTTAGTTCTCACAACAACCCCATTCTCATCCTTTTTAGGATGAAAAACCCAGTTAACCCCAATAGGTTTTGTAATGACCTTTGAAATGTAATTAAATCTATTGCAAGTCATTGAAATTCCATTATTATTAGGGTTTTGATCTTTCTTGGGTCTCCATGTTAAGCTTGAAGAAGCTTTAGACCCCTTACCTTGTGGCTGCAAATATTTTGGTCTGGTCACGTTTCTGTCAGCGTTGGATTTTGTCCTGTCAACGCTGAAATTACCCTTATCAGCGTTGAACCTAGGGTTTGCTACAGGAACCCATTGCCTATTTGACCAGGTGTTTGTCTTTTGAAAAGGTCTTTGTCCATGAGTGTTAGACCTTCTAGAGAAGAATGGGGCAGGTCTAATCACTTGTGGACTTTGCTGCACACAAGGTTTCGGTCTGACAACGTTTGACTTCCTAACAACGTTGACTTTCTTCCTATCAGCGCTGAAATTTTTCCTATCAGCGCTGGCTTTGGGAGCGTTGACACACTTGTATGCCAAATGTGAAAAGCTACCACAAGTATAACAGGCTTTCTTAGACACACTCTTAGGTCTAGAAGAGAAGAAACCTGTTCCATGATTGTTAACTTGGCTCTTGGGTGACCTATTATTTCTATACATCTCTGCATATTTAATGGTAGGTCTTCTAACAGTGTTGGAGCCTAGGTCAACAGCTTTACCAGTGACTGGATGAGTAACCTTAATGGGTGGTGATTCATTGGGACTTTCACATAGCAAACCTCCTTTAACAAATAAAGTAGGATTAGCTTTCTTCCACTCATTTAGGTCAGTCAGTTTTTGTTGATACTCTTCCACTGGAGTGACAACTCTTGATGGAGGAATGAATTCCTCTTCTTGGCATTCTGGTATACCAGTCCAAGATAAGTCCTTTCTAAGGACACCATAGAAGTCACCAGCTGGTGGTGGAACCAGAGAGTAATCATTCATCCCAATCCCAGTCATGTCCTTAGGATCCCTTTGTTTAGCTACACAGTCTCCTAGGGTTTAGGTGGCTCTATCAAATCTTTGAATCTTGAGGTCAACATTATCTTTATTCTTAATGGCCTCATCTAACTTAGCCTGTAGGTCTCTATTGACCTTTGTCATGATATTTCTAATATCCATACTACCCTCTAGCTCATGTTTTAAGATATTTATCTTATCTTTTAAATCAAATTCCATTTTCTTGTATTCAGAAACGGTTTTCTCAGTTTCAGTAAGAGCTAGTTGGTAATTGGACAATTTACACCTTTCAGTGCTCATATCATCTTTTAGTTTTAACACCTCTTTGTTAAGTCTATCAGTGTTTAACCTACAACCTTTGCTACAAAAAACATCATCATATACCTCATTATCAGATGAAGAGGAGGAGTGTGCCATGAGAGCATATTCAACATGCTCTTCTTCTTCAATATCAGCAATCAAAGCTTTGTCCTCTTCAGCATTCTTAGCCAGATAGCTCCAATCCCATCCAGTACCATCAATTCCTTGAACTGCAACCATGGCCTTGGAATCTTGAGCTTTAACAACCTGACTTGAGGGTTTACCAGCATCAGATCTTCTAGGAGATCTGCATTCCTTCATGAAGTGCCCCATACGATGACAGTTGTAGCATTCAACTTTGGATTTATCAAATCTAGCTGTGTCTTTAGCATTGAAGGTCATCTTCTTCTTGAACCTTCTATTCCACCTATTTGCTCTTATACTAGCAAGAGCCATGTTCCATTTGATGTCCATCTCTTCCAAGTGCTCATCACTTATCTGCTCAAGGTCCTCATATGTAATCACTGAACCATTGGGCAAAGAAGCAATGTAAGCACACACAGTATCCAAATCTAAACCAGCAGGTTTAACTATTGGGGAGTCATTCATGAATGTGTCAGCGTCTGAAAAGGAGACGTTGACAGGACTTGTTACAGCGCTGACAAATGATGATCCAGTAACTGGATGCATAAAAGAGTCCTTCTGATTGAATTGACCTTCACTATGAGAGAAGAAGGCCATGTTGCTAGTGCTAGGTTTGCTTCCATGTGCTGAAAGAGTTTCATCTTCCAATAGTCTTAGTTTGTTGTAGATGTCATCAAACGAGGAGCTCTTGTAAGTATTATTGGCAAGAATAGATCTTGCCTCAATCTTCCATGCCTCACCAAGACTTTTAAGAAAGGTAGCATTGGTGTCAACATCACCAACTTGTGTCCCCATGAAGGACAACTTGCTTGTGATGTCAAGCAATCTGCTTCTCACACTACTCAGTTTCTCATTGGGTTGAGCTTTGAAGACAGCATAGTCATGCAGAAGTTGCTTTTTCTTTTCTTCCTTAGTGTCTGCATTGCCACCATATGCAACTTCAAGTGCTTCCCAAAGATCCTTACCAGATTCATAGCCTCTATATTTGTGCTGGTTTTCTTGTCCCAAAGAGACTTTTAGAATATTTAGGGCTTTCATGTCAACCCTTTTCTTTGCAATATCTTCAGCACCTACAACTCTACCATCTCCAGGTTTTTCTTTTTTATCCTCTTCTGGGCATCCTTCAACAACTGTTCTTTGACTAATGGCATCAAGAATCTTTTGAGCCTTATTGAATGAGTTTCCATATTCAATAATCTCCCAGAGTGTATAGTCATAGATCCCCAGATATTGTTCAAAGTTGAACTTCCATAAGTCAAAGTTGGTTGCATCAAGCATGGGAATTCTGATGTTTGGTAAGGGTGAATTGGAGGTGGTTATTGCTTCAGACATGATGTTGTTTTGGTGTTTTTAGGGTTTTTGAGAAAATTAGGGTTTTGGTGTTCGTGTATCGTTCTGTTGTTCTTCAAAGATCAAAAGTTCCTCAACAAGCTCTGATACCACTTGTTGATCCCAAACTTAGATCGATTAGCTTTGTGTATACGAGATTAGATCAAGTATAACACGTAGAGAAACCTTTGTTATATGCTTTGTGAATCTAAGTGTTATGCGGAATTTAACACTTAAACAAGAACACAAGATGTAAACAAAACTTTCACTTTGATTATGAATGTCGAACTTGCTTACAATGAAAGATGTTTATGAATGAAAACTTATATAAAACTTGATATTAAACATTAACCTAAAGGCCTTCTTTTATAGACTAAGAAGCCTTGTACAATAAGCTACGTATCAACTATTCTAGGTAAAGATAAACATAGAAAATACATTGTCGTTTCTATCCTTACTAGAAGTATTCTAGAATATAATAAACGTGTAGCTTATATCTTCCATCAGTGCTTGTCTTCAATGTGTCAACGCTTGACTTTAACTTGTCAACGCTTGAGCTGTCAGCGCTTGCTTTGTTCCTGTCAACGCTTGATTTGTTCTTGTCAGCGCTCAAGTGATCTGGCCTTAATTTATTCCCAACAAGGTATCATTTTGAACCAATTTTAGTCAAGTTTAGGGGTTGTGATAGATTTAGGTTCAATTTTAATCTCAAATTAAAGTTGATTAGTGTGCACAAAAGGATAGAATCACACAAAGCTAAATCCATAAGTCAACAACATGAAACATTCATTAGTGAAACAAGTACAAAGATAAATAAAACTAACTAATACATAGCTAGCTTATCATTAAATCTAGATAGGTGGTTTTCTTTGGCTTGTTGTTGAAAATCTTTATTAAAAGAACTCCATCATTCATCTCCTAGGAGGAGGCATGGAGAACAAAGCAAGTAAGAAATCTTGCAAACCCCTATGTAGTCCATACATATCCATCCTTAGGTTTTGGATGAGGAAGTGGTTGTAGAGACAACATGGACATCTAGGACCATGAGTTTGTTGAAACCCAAAGTAAGGATCACCCAAGAGGGGGGAAAGAGGGACACCCAAAACTGGGATGTTTGAGTTGGGTGGAGGTGGAGGAGGCAAGTTCTCCAAGGGTGAAGTGGGTGAAAGTGGAGGCATGTTCCTCAAAGGGGAAATGGGTGAGTGTGGAGGAAAATTCTCCAAGGTTGGTGAAATTGGTGAGTTGTGAGGGGTAAATGGTGAAGTCACCAAAATGTCATCAAAGTCATTCCCAAATGGAATGCTTTGGATTGGTTGAGGTTGTGTGGTCACTTCCAAGGGTTCACTTGGAGTGAAGGGTGAAGAAAGCTCATTCATTCTAGAATTGAATGAAGAGGAGGTAGAACCAATGGAGTGGTTAGTACCATGGGTGGAAGAAGTCTTGCATGGTGCAAGAGGTGGGGAAGGTGATGAAGAAATGAGGATAGGAACATTCTCATTCTTAGGTGTGAGGAAAGGTGAAGAGTTAGGCTTAGCTACCTTAACCCTTATTTTGAGTGTTTTTCTTGGGGTGGAGGTCTTGGAAGTGTTTGAGGTATTGGTACACACCATGGTTGATTAGGGTGGTTTAAGGTTTAGGGAAGTATGTTTGATGTGTGAAGAACATGACAAACAAGGTGGGTTTAAATGGTTGAGGGGATGATCCAAACTAGTAATGGGTTAAAATCATTTTAGGTGAATAATGAATTTAGATACCCTAGTTTAGGAAATGTGCAGTTTATTACTGAAAATCATGCAAGGTTTACACAAAATTAAGAAAACAGTGTAAAGCAAAGATGCTGTCGTGCACAGTGGCCGGTGGTTCCTTATCTAGGACCGGCGGTACCTTATTGATAAGGAACCGCGGGTCGATATAGAACCGCGACTAGAAGGTTTTCAAAAATTTCCCATTCCAGTTTTTGATAAACCCAGATTGTTCCCAAAGGTTTCACAAGCCAAAGTTAACTACAGATCATAATCTAATAAGCTAACTATCATATGGCATGCACAAAGCTATGTAAAACACAAACATGATGGCATAATAAACGTTAAGGATCAAAATAAATGGTAATCCAAGCATGCAACACAAGTTAATAAACAACTAAACCAAAGTGTTAATGACCAAATGTTTAACCATCAAATCCAAACTTTGACAAAACTTCAAAGTCTTCACCTCCTTTTCTTTCCTAAACCCTTGATCATCTTTCCCAAATAAATGAACCCTTTTCTTGACTCCACTCGATGTTCATGTATTTCTCCCCGGGTTCTAAGATTCTCACGATAAAGATGCTCCATATTGAGATCTTCAGGAACATCACTAGAAGGGTGAGGAGGAGGAGCTAAGTCTTCAAAATCATCCTCGAATTGATTTGAGGATGGATGGGAGTTGCTCGAAGAGTCAAAGTGAGAACTAGGACCGATGCCATCACCATCACTTGGTGGCATATCGGTGTCCTCCTCATCCGGCTCTTGATGATCGGATTTTCTCGAACCACGGTCACTTCTTGGCTTTCGTTGATACGCCTCTTGAATAGGCAACATAACCCGTTGAACCGGGTGAAAGCGAGAAAGATCGAGTTGAGGAAAATCTTGACCAACCCTTCTAAAGAGGCGAGTAAGAAGCATAGCATAAGGGAGGTTTGTTTTGGGTTTGGAAAGAGCATAATTTATACGTCGAGCGATGTAATATGCAAGATTGTACTTGGTGGAAGTAAATAGGCAAAACAACATATGCCCCATGCAAGCCGGGATATGATCCCGGTTCCCACCAAGACAAAACACATTTTCCCTAAGAATGTTTGCCCATTGGAGCATGTAATCCTTAAGGTCGCTTGAGATCACTTCATACCTATTCACATTTCGCACATTTGTATGAAGGCTTCTCACAACGTTTCCACTACGCTCTTTCGTGATGATTTCAAGGATGAAATTTAGATCAACTTCGGTGGTGTCATTTGGAGGTTTATCGTTTGACTCCAAGAGAGCATCTAGTCTCCACTTATCCGTGAAACGACAAGTGCCTTCAAATGGCACACCATGAATATCACCAAAGTCATCGAGGGAATATTGAATGATTTCACCATTCAACAAGAAACGAATAAAGATTTGGTCGTTGATTTCAAGCATGGAGTAAGTACTGAAGAACTCAATAAGGAACAAGGGATAAATTACCTCGTCTATGTAAAGCAAACAATCAAACCCAATAAGCTCGAACATAGAGTTGATATAATTATCTCCCGCTATTCTTGGATCTACAATCCTACCCTCATGGAAACAACGAGAGGAAAGGGATGGAAAAGCGTTTTGGAGTTGAGAGGAAACTAAGGTTTGAGAGATGTCGGGCATATAAACTTTAGTGAATTGATGATCTTTTTGATATTGAGAAGGCATGATTAAGTACCTAAATACAAACACAAGACAATATTTCTCCAATCACTCATATGAAAATCAAAAAGGAAAACGAAAAATGAAAATGTGTTATATCAATTTCTTGACAAACATATGATTGAATCCATATCATTTTCATGTTCACAATGTGTCTATTCCATCATTGACCAAGAACACATGATCTATGTTATATCAACAATGGATTAGAACATTGGTTTTTCAAAACAAGGTTTTTAGGTAAGCATTAACAATGTCATTACCTACTTGTTCATGGGTTCATCTCAAATCCATAATTCAACCAAAATCATTTAGCCTAAATTCGGATTTGTTCTACAAGTGGGTTTTAGTGAAATCTTAATGAATATCAACCTAAGGAATCATAGTAAGATTACCATGTCAACCCACATTCCTATTAAGGTTTTAATTCAATTTCAATTTTAAAAATCCCCAATTATGAAAGGATGAACCCTAGAACAAAATAGATGAAATTGAAAGAAAATACTTACAATTAATTGATGTTAGATGAAGGATGAGTGAAACCCACAACTTGGAATCAATTAATTTGAGCGATTGAAGTTTTTGGAAGCTTCAACAATGGTGGAAAAGGTAAAACCCGTCGGTTGTGTGTTTTTGGGAGAGAGAGAGTTTGGTTTGAAAAAGAATAAAAAACACAAACTGGCGCTCTGACAAAAGTTACTGCCCACGGTACCTTATCGATAAGGAACCGCGGGTTTGAGCCGCGTAGATAAGGAACCGCCTGCAGAGGCAGGTTTCTATCTCTGAAAAACGCCAAATTTTGAAAATCCAGTTTTTCTAAAATACTTAAAATTAAATCATGAGCCTTTTAGAATATCATTGGATCATCATAACACTAAGCAATATGCCTTAACGAAGGATTACGAGTTAAATCAAGATCGAAAAGAACCGAAACGGACAAACGACTACTCGTAGCAAAACGACTAAGTGGAGAGAAATCAAGGGAAGTGAATCAAGACTAGGATCAATGCTCAAGGGATTAATGACAATCTTCAAATAGTGGTAACGAGGAGCTTGCGTCATATATAGTGGTTTAAGACGTGCCTTTCCGGCGAAACGTTAAACGGCTTTGGTAATGAATAAGCACAAAACAATTATTCAAGTATAGACTAAGATCACTTTCAATAATAGTCTTAGTCTAAACAAAAATATGAGCAAGGTATTAGTTCACTTTCTCTCCTACAAATGGCCTACTAACCGTATGGGTGCGAACCATAGAAATCATGCTTGATACTTTAAGCTTCTACTAACTCACTCTACATCACCATAGTGAGTCAAGTATCCAAGCAATGAAGGTTTGAGAGGATAAAGGAAAAGAAGCACAAACCAAAAATAAATGTCAAGGCAAGGATTCCGAGAACAAGCACATAGTCAAGTAATGATCAAAAGAATGATCAAAGGGCGTGTGGGAGAACGAACGCGTACCTTGGCCACAAAGAGCAATCCATGAAGGAATAAGTGCTATGCCCAATCAATGACTATGATGAGTACTAAGTCTTCAAGGACTATTATCATTCCCAATCATCTTGGTATCATCATTCAAAGATGTTAAAGATCAATGAAGATGATTCTTCTACAAGTGCAAGTAACTCAATCCACAACCAATTAACTGATTGGTCTTCATGAGTACCTACACAAAGCAAGATGCAAACTAGTAGATACATTTCAAGAGTATATCTAAAATGCATAAAGGCTACTAATCTTAAGTGGGATGCAATATTATCAATTAAAAGACCTATTTTTCAAAGAAAACATAGTTTTGACCAAAGAGAAACTTTAGTACAACTAGACCTTCTAATTTGAGGAGACAATGGATCGATCCAAGTTTTAAAGTACAATATACTTCAAAGATCTTGAGTGACCATCGCTCTGATACCAATTGTAGAAACTAGAAGGAGGGGTGGTTGAATAGTTTCTCTTCGATTGGTGACCAAATTAAAATTGCTTTCAATTTGGTTTGTATCAAAACTATCTTTTACTTAAAGCTAAGTTGCATAATGATTAGGTTCAATTGAAATGCACTAGCAAGAATAATAAGCAAGTATAATGATAATGAAATAAGTAAAGAGCAAAGAAGGAGAAAACCTAGTGGGAAGACACCAAGATTTATAGTGGTTCGACAACGAGGCTCTATCCTCGTTTCTACTCTACTCCTCGAGTACACCTACTCGAGATTTCCACTATATCCACAAGCTCCCTTCTCGGCGGAGAAAACCTTACATCGTTGCTTACATTTTTTTCTGACACTAAGCTAAATGTCGAGACCTAATCTTTAGCTAGGACCAATCTACACCACGTTGCCTACTTCACAATTTAACGACACAAGGCTAGATGTCGAGTTCTAATCTTAAGGTAGAACCAATCTTCACGACGTTGCCTACTTCACCATTTTACGACACAAGGCTAGATGTCGAGTTCTAATCGAAAGCTAGAACCAATCTTCACGACTCTTCACTTTGAAGCTAAGTGAGAACTTCACACAACACAACTACTAATCACTTTAAAGTTTAGTGAGAACTCACAAGACACAATCACATCACTTTATAGTTTAGTGAGAACTCCTAATCAATTCTATTACAACTCAACTAGACTTATCCAAGTACACACATGTAGCTTGGATTTACACAACACAAATCCAAGCAAACACATATGCAATGGATGTACACAACAAATCCAAGTATTCACAAATAACTTGGATGAACACAACTAGTCCAAGTATTCATAAATACATTGAATTGACCTAAAACAAAAAGGTATCATGATGAATATGACTAGCTCATAAATTCATCTTTATCACTACACTAGTGAGTGAGTGATCTTCTCATTGGACATGGTAAAGGAGGGGATCAAGAGGATAATCATATGTAAACATCCTTAACAAATTAAGTGATCATTTACTAATGATTATGCTATAGAAAATAGAAAAAGGGCTGAGAAAAACGTCCAAGAGGCTTGCTGGAAAATGAGATTTGACCCACTATTTAAAGGAGACAAAGTTACAACGGATCTATAACGGCTACTGTGCGCGGTACCTTATCTCACCCCGCGGTACCATATCGCTAAGGTATCGCGTAGGTACTTAAGGTACCGCCACTAGACTCCGCTTTGTGTTTTGTCTTTTAGTGGGGTGGGAATATCTGAGGTATTTGAACCCTTCAAAGGATATTCTAACAGCATTTGGAATATGCCATTTTCAAATTTTCATTTTCCATTTTAATAAAACATTTTCTGAAAAAGAAAGTTTATTAAAAAGTCTCTTGTCTTATTAACAAAAGTGAGTTTTAAGGATAATCATTTTGATGATCACTAAGTATGATTAAGAAAGGTTAGTGATATGATTATTACCTTGATGATAGTGTTAGTTAAATAATTCATTTTGTGTTTCTACACTAAATGTGTAGTATGATTTGTTGTGATCAAAACTAAGAAAGATTACTTAACACTAATAATGTTTTTAGGCATTACTTGCATTAACAATCCCGAAAATAATTAGGACAGAAAGTCAATGCTTCTTGTGCAACATAACCCTCTACAATCGAACCTTCTGGCTTAGCTTTATTTCGTACATAACCTTTTAGCTCTTTCATGTATCTTTTAAATGGATACATCCATCAGGGGCGGATAGGCCCGCCTTCTATGGCCTCATCAGGTAAATGGATAACCAAGTGAACCATAATGTCAAAGAAATCAAGATGATATATGAGCTCAAGATCACACAAAATGTCAAACACCTTATTTACAACATTCAACATGTCATCCACCATTAAAGTTGCAGAGCACAGTTTCTAAAACAAGTTACATAGGTCGATCAGTGGTCTTGCAATCTTATCAGGCAAGTATTCCTGAAGTGCGAAAGGAAGTAAACGTTACATCATTATATGACAGTCATGAGACTTCATGCCCGTTATATTGGTATCATTATCGATCACTTTGTGCTTGAAGTTGGATCCGAACCCATCTGGTAGTTTAACACTTTTGATGTACTAACAAAACTTTTTCATGTTCTCTGGTGTGAAGGAATATGAAGCCTGAGTCTTCTTGCACTTCTCGTTTTTATTTTGGGCGAGCCACAAGCTTTCTCGAATGCCCAACTTTTCCAAGTATTGTCTTGCCTTGACGGTGTCTTTAGAATTTCCATTCATCAACAAAGTGTTCAAGATGTCCCCCAACACATTTTTTTCGATATGCATGATGTCTAAATTGTGTCTTAGTGAAAGAAAAGGCCAATACTCAAGCTCGTAAAAATAGTCCGTTTAGACAAGTTAGGCTGATGAAAATTGCATGTTATCTTCACACCCCCATAATTCTTATGTTTACCTGGCAGACGATTTGGCAGCGCGGCATGTTGATCGTTGATCTGGTCCATGTTAAATGTTCTAGGATGGGGCTTGTGTTCGGGTTTACCATTGAATTCACGTGAAGTCCTGAATTTATGGCGGGCGGTAAGAATCTTCTATGGCCAACATAAACTATTTTGCTTGACACATGAAGAGATGGAGTGTCGTCATTACATGTAGGGCAAGCCTTGTAACCTGGCCCACTATACCCAGACAAACTACTTCGAGCCGGAAAATCATTGATGGTCCATAAAAGCATCGCTCTCATGGTGAATGCCTCTCCTTTAGCTTGGTCTATAGTACTGACACCATCCCATAAAATTTTTAGATCATCAATTAAAGGTCTCAAGTAAACATCAATGTCCTTGCCCAGAGATTTAGGGCCAGGAATTAACAGCGTCAGCATTAAAGAACTATCTTTCATACATAACCACGGAAGCAGGTTGTATGTTGTCAATATCACCGGCCACATGCTGTAAGTCTGACTAAGGTTGCCGAATGGATTAAAACCATCATCAGCCAACCCTAATCAAACATTTCTTGGTTCTTCTACAAAATCAGCATACTTGGCATCAAATTTCTTCCAAGGTGCACCATCACACGGGTGTTGCATCTTACCGGGCTCCGTACACTTTCCAATAGCATGCCAAATCATATCCAATGCTGTAGATGGAGACCTATTGATCAGATATGTTGCCGTCACCGTTGCTTCCTCCCAGAATGACTCTGGCAAACCAGACTGAATCAGTAAACACCTAGCCTTGTCCAAGAGCGTCTTGTTCATTCGTCCAGATAGACCATTCTCTTGTGGAGTTCCTGCAACCTTCAAATGTCTTGCTAACCTGCTCTCCTTGCACAAGTTATTAAACTCCTGATTACAAAACTCCAAACCATTATCTGTTCGAAGTTTCTTTAGTTTTCTACCTGTCTTGTTTTCTACCAACTGTTTCCACTCCTTAAACTTGATGAATGCCTCACTCTTGTGTCGAAGAAAATAAACCCAAACCCTCCTCGAATAATCATCAACAATCGATAAGAAGTAACGAAAACCACTCATCGATTCCACCCGAGAAGGACCCCAGAGATCTGCATGGACATAGTCTATAACTCCCTCTGTTGTGTGCTCACGTCGACCAAAACTCACCCTAGTCGATTTTCCAAGAACACAATTTTCACAGAATTCGAGCTTACCTAGACCTTCCTTCCCCAGCACCTCTCCTCTTTTGAGTTCATTCAAGCCTGCTTCACTCATGTGACCCAGGCGTTTATGCCACACCTGCGCAAGACTTTCCTTTTCTTCTATATCGACATTAGCTTCACTTGATTTAGCCCAACTATCCAAGGAGTACACACAATTTTCCTTCAAACTTCCCGACAAAACCATCAAAGAACCCTTGATCACCTTTACTCTTCCATTCTGCAACTTCACGGTATAGCCCTCTCGATCAAGAGCGCCCAAAGATAATATGACGGTGGGAGCTTGAATAGTCTGCTTGGGGGAAAGATAGTTTGTATAAACTCTAGAATTTCATTGAATATGGTATCGGTGATTTTACCTTTGGCCTTAAAATGTGTAACCTTTGCCATAAAGTCTAATCGAGTCGCTTCTACACAAACATGGTACATCTCTTCATTGGCACTGCCGTATATATCTTTAAACTCGATAGCTTGAGTCGGTCTGTTACTTGAGTTGGGAGGAGGTGGAGGAGGAATATAGGTAAGATCATCAAGTAACGATGTCATGTCACTAATTAAACGTTGTCTTGTGTTATCTATTATTGGCAGTGGTGGTGGAGGAGGTGTAGGTGTAAGAGGATCCGGTTCACCATGGTGTACCCATGTTGTATAACTGTGGTCAAATCCGGATTTCATAACGTGGTTCAAAAGAAGGTCGATATGTACCGGGAGTCTTGTTCGACAAGACTTGCATGGACATGTTATCTGATTCAAACTATTCACAAACTTCCTAGAATGCTTGACAAAATTGGTAAGACCCATTATAAATTCTGGCTCATGACGCCTTAACCGTGTCCAACTCTTATCAATGAGTACAATGAAAGTCCCTAATCAATGCTAGAAACACTAAACTTAACTAATCAACACAAGTTAATACTTTTCAAACGTAATCTTATTATTGTATAATAAAGAATTACAAGTGTTATGGATAACACCGTTTGATGACAATGTGTTGTGCACACTTTGAACAACTATAAACCCTAACTTATGAATACAATCGCAGCTGTTTGATTCAATAAGTTCTAAGCATTAATGTTATGAATATACTCAAAGTGTTAAACATTAGTGCTGGGATACACATCCTATTTATAGTGATATGAGGTTGACCTAAGTAGTACTTGATGGTGACTACACAAGACATTCACTTTTCAGACATCAGTCACATGATGCTCTTCTATTCTTGGTAGTCTGCCATAATGCTTTAAGGAAACAGATCTTCAAACAGTTTCCTTTTACATCATTGTCTCGAACATACAAATGGCATGTCCAAAGTATGTTGAGCATTAACAGGGTATTGCCACCCATGTTAACCCTCAACCCCTCGGAGTCCTTAATACAGCTTGGTTGTTATCCATCACAGCCAATGAGTATGTCTTCTAGTAATCTTTGACTTCCTTGACAATGTCTCTGACATGGACTCCTCTGAGGTTGCTCACAGAGACTTGTATCTCTGTGAGTCTTGCTATACTTGTCTGTCTCCTAGGCACAGGCAAGTGACTATCTAACAGCTTACTTTGTGTTTAAATCTATGATCAGGGAATCTAACAACCTTAGATTCCCAACAATCTCCCCCGATTTAAACATAAACAGCTAGATCTATCTAAGTTAAGGTAAGTGAGTTAACAGCTTCTTCTTACTCATAACAGATCTAAACAAACATGCCTCATGATTTTATTCATACTTAAAGAAAAATTACAAGTACATTACAATAGTGAAATAAAATGTGAAGGTAAAGTTGAGCTGTGAATTTCTTCAATAGTCATCATTTTTGATCTTTTCTTCAGCTTCAGCTATGTCTGATCTAGTATCCAATTCTGCCTGCAAAGCTTTTGCAAAAACTTTGGAATACTCTGTGTTAATCTTGAGTCCTTTCTTGAGATAAAGCAGTTGAATTGTTGATGCTAAGCCAAGCTCATCTTCTCTTTGAAATGCATACTGGCAAAGCTCTGTTCATGAATGCCATTCCTCTTTCAGGCTCTGTGTATGTCTGACCATCAACAGGGCCAACAATACCATTTGGTAGGATCAAATCCCTATGCATTCCATCCACTTGAACATCATCTGTGACAAAAGTTTCCTTACCAAGTTGAGAAACTCTTCTTCTTTTCTTTCCAGACTTTGGGGGTTCTTATTCAAAGAGATGTGGTAGGGGATCTATTTTGAGTTTGGCAGCCGTTTCTTTGATCCAGGTAAACTTAGCCTTAAGGGTTTTAAGTAGAAGAAAATTAGCCTGGCTAGTCCTTTTGGCAGCTAAGGCTTCAAGTTCAAACCATTCAGATAACCCAAGTGTCTTTAGCCTGAAGTCCTCAAATACATTCATAATACCCTGTTGGTTGTCTCTCCACAAAATCATCTGTGGTGTGTTGGTGGACTTATGAATTGTGTATTTGAACTTGGTTATCTTGCAAGGAGCATACATGTTGTTAACGCATGCATCATAATCAGCTTTTACTTTTCTTAGAGCCTCTGCGCGTTTAGCTTCCATTTCCCTCAACCTTTGTCTCTGCTTCTCCCTTTCAGGTGGAGTCATCTTCCTTAGAGCAGCCTTATTTAGCTCCTTGGCTTTCTTGAGTTCATTTAGTCTTTTGAATTCCTCAGCCTGTTTCTCTATTTCTTCAGGTGATAAGGGATTCTCATTGGAAGGTGTAAAGGTTGAAAATTGGGAAAGGTCTGTGATGGATCCTCCTGTCTCTAACATCGCAGCTATCTTCTTTAGTTTTGTGTCTGTGTCAACCAAAACTATCTCCTTACCTTTCTTCGAGACAAAGGATTCCATACTCATGTTTTTCAAAACTTCAGCTCTTCTGATAAACGCTGTCTGAGCTTGAGTTTGTATTGCTTTGGGAAGTGAGCTAACAGTGAACTTTAGTGAAAGTCCCTATTCAATGCTAGAAACCCTAAACTTAAGTAATCAACACAAGTTATTACTTTTCAAACGTAATCTTATTATAGTATAATAAAGAATTACAAGTGTTATGGATAACACTGTTTGATGACAATGTGTTGTGCACACTTTGAACAACTATAAACCCTAACTTATGAATACAGTCACAGCTGTTTGATTCAATAAGTTCTAAGCATTAATGTTGTGAATATACTCAAAGTGTTGAACATTAATGCATGGATACACATCCTATTTATAGTGATACGAGGTTGACCTAAATAGTACTTGATGGTGACTACACAAGACTTTCACTTTTCAGACATCAGTCACATGATGCTCTTCTATTCTTGGTAGTCTGCCATTATGCTTTAAGGAAACAGTTGTCGAAACAGTTTCCTTTTTCTTCATTGTCTCGAACACACAAATGGCATGTCCAAAGTGTACTGAGTGTTAACAAGGTATTGCCACCCCAGTTAACCCTCAACCCCTCAGAGTCCCTGATACATCTTGGCTATTATCCATCACAGCCAATGAGTATGTCTTCAAGTAATCTTTGACTTCCTTGACAATGTCTCTGACATGGACTCCTCTGAGGTTGCTCACAGAGACCTGAATCTCTGTGAGTCTTGCGATACTTGCCTGCCTCCTAGGCACAGGCAAGGGACTATCTAACAGCTTAATTATGTTTAAATCTATGATCAGGGAATCTAACAAACTTAGATTCCCAACAGTCTCCCCCTATTTAAATATAAATATAGCTAGATCTATCTAAGTTAAGGTAAGTGAGTTAATAGCTTCTTCTTACTCATAACAGATCTAAACAAACATGCCTCATGATTTTATTCATACTTAAAGAAAATTACAATTACATTACAAAAGTGAAATAAAATGTGAAGGTAAAATCGGGCTGTGAATTTCTTCAATAGTCATCATTTTTAATCTTTTCTTCAGCTTCAGCTATGTCCAATCTGTTATCCAATTCTGCCTGCAAAGCTTTTGCAAACACCTTGGAATACTCTGTGTTAATCTTGAGTCCCTTCTTGAGATAAAGCAGCTGAATTGTTGATGCTAAGCCAAGCTCATCTTCTCTTTGAAATGCATACTGGCAAGCTCTGTTCATGAATGCCATGCCTCTTTCAGGCTCTGTATATGTCTGACCATCAACAGGGCCAACTATACCATTTGGTAGGATCAAATCCCTGTGCATTCCATCCACTTGAACATCACAAAAGTTTCCTTAACAAGTTGGGAAACTCCTCTTCTTTTCTTACCAGTCTTTGGGTGTTCTTGTTCAAAAAGCTGTGGTGGGGATCTATCTTGAGTTTGGCAGCCGTTTCTTTGATCTAGGTAAACTTGGCCTTAAGAGTATTAAGCAGAAGAAAATTAGCCTGGCCAGTCCTTTTGGCAGCTAAGGCTTCAAGTTCAAACCATTCAGATAACCCAAGTGTCTTTAGCCTAAAGTCCTCAAACACATTCATGTTACCCTGTTGGTTGTCTCTCCACAAAACCATCTGTGGTGTGTTGGTGGACTTATGTATTGTATACTTGAACTTGGTTATCTTGCCAGGAGCATACCTGTTGTTAACGCAGGCATCATAATCAGCTTTGACTTTTCTTAGTGCCTCTGCGCGTTTAACTTCCATTTCCCTCAACCTTTGTCTCTGCTTCTCCCTTTCAGATGGAGTCATCTTCCTCATAGTAGCTTCATTCAATTCTTTGGCTGTCTTGAGTTCATTCAGTCTTTTGAGTTCCTCAGCCTGTTTCTCAATTTCTTTAGGGGTTAAAGGATTCTCATTGGAAGGTGTAAAGGTTGAAAATTGGGAAATGTCTGTGGTGGATCCTCCTCTCTCTAGCATCGCAGCTATCTTCTTTAGTTTTGTTTCTGTGTCAGACAAAACTATCTCTTTTCCTTTCTTTGAGACAGAGGATTCCACACTTATCTTTTTAAAAACTTCAGCTCTTTTGATAAACACTGTCTGAGCCTGAGTTTGTATTGCTTTGGGAAGGGAGCCAACAGTGAACTTTAGCTTCTTGGCAGCTGGTTCACCATCATCCCCAGACTCGCTGGTGTTAACCAAAGTCAGGGACTTTGATGAGTCAGCTCCATCTTGATTCTGTTGCCCCCCTGAGTGTCATCCTCATCATCAAATATGGTAACAAGTGTGATGACTTGGAGGGGGACAGGTGAAATGGTGTTGTCAGCTGATGTTGAGCCTTGTTTAGCAGATTCAAGGTTAAGCATTGTCTCCTTATCCCCCTCACGTTCATGTGGTCTATGTAGACGTTTGGATGAACGTGTTTGAAAGTGCCTTGCAATCTATTCAACATAGGCAGCCATAGCACGTTGCCTTTTCCTTGAAGCCCTGGCAATCTTCAGCAGAAGGTTGTAGTTTCCATTAGTATTACCCTGAACGCATTAACAATGAAGTTTGCATGACGGTATTGCCTGTTGCGAATAGCTTCAAACTGTCTGTGCATAGTCAGCTCATGTTCATGGAATAAGGCAGGGAACTCTAAGTCAATTGCATCCTTGATTCTTGTGGATAGGTGACTAAGTCCTTGTGCTACACCTTTTCGTGCACCATCCCTGATTGGTTCAGTAACTGCCTCAGCAACAGCCTTTTGTATGATCCCTGGAAATGTGACAGTGAAGTTGTGCATTTCAGACTTGATCACATCCAGCTTCCTTAATAAGCGTTCAATGTCAGACTGATGATGAACAGGTTGAAGATTATGAATGTTGAGGTTTTGTTGAGCATAATCATCCCCCCTTGGTAGAAGATCAAAGTTGGTTTGGGCATGATGATCAAACATGAGAAATTCAGTTGTTGGATCATAGGCTGGGCGTTGGAAGACTGTTGTTGTGGAGGTAGCAGAGTTGGGAGTAACAATAGCTTCCTTGGGAGGAGGAGTATCATTATCAGCTGGAGTGGACACAACTATTTCCTTGGGAGGAGAGACAGATTGCTGATCATCTTTTTCTTCTTTATCCTCCTCCTCAAACATCCCCTTAGGGATTTCATCTTTAGGCATTGATTCAAGATCAGAGACATCATCCACGAATGACAACATTTCTTCTTCAATATTAAGCAGAGGCTCTTCGTCATTGGTTTGGTCTTGAATAATTATATCAGCCTCTTTCTCCGGTTGTACCTGGGATTCAGTGGCTGGCTGTACAATTTCAGCCTGCAAGTTGTTATAATTAGTAACAGGGAAAAAATAAGGGGAATGGTCGCCATTCGCTGTCCTAGAGAGGCTAAGGGTGATTACTCAGCCACTCCAAATGATAAATCCTTGTAATTCTTTTAAGTGTGAAAAATATATGGTTAATGATCGCCATTCGCTGCCCCTAGGAAAGCTGAGTGTGATTATTCAGCCCCCCCAAAAGGTTAAAACCTTTGGGACTCTTTTGATTGTGAAACATATGTTGTTTAATGATCGCCATTCGCTGCCCCTAGGAAGGCTGAGGGTGATTATTCAGCCCCCCCAAAAGGTTAAGAAACCTTTGGGACTCTTTTAAGAGTGAAACATATGTGGGTTAAGGTCGCTTGTTACACTGCCCCTAGGAAGGCTGAGGGTGATGATTCAGCTCCCCCTGAAAAGGATAAATCCTTTGGGATTCTTTTAAGGTGAAAAAGTTAAGGGTAAAGATCGTCTTATTACGCTGTCCCTAGAAGAGCTGAGGATGATTATTCAGCTCCCCTAAAAGTAAAACTTTTGGGATTCTTTTTCTGAGGGAACCAAGAGGCTGCGTGAAGTACAGCTGATCAAGGTTGAGACATGTGTGTATTCAGGTTGTTGTTAGCCTGAATACTCTCTAGAGGATGCAGGGTCATCGGGGTGCTTTACAAACACAAATGAATCATTCCCTGGTGCATAGACAGGGTGTACAGAAGTCTTAAAGAGTTCTAAGAGCATAGACAGACTTCTATGGTTCGAGGATTACCCTAACTTCACCACTCTCTCATACAGACAATTGAGAGTGGCTGCTTGTGAACCTCTAAAAATGTACACTGATTACCTGTGAGATATCAGCTGGATTTGGCTGGTTTCCTGTTGTCTCAGCTGACTTTAAGACACTAGACCCCTGTTGTTGGTCAGCAGAAGTATCTGATTC